>CM053773.1:136794217-136812096 GCA_028658325.1 Potorous gilbertii | reverse complement strand
TACTTGTGAAAATTCTATAATAGAAGGCATTTCTATACTACTAAACAACAACCAATCAACAATCTAATGACTTTACTGGAAACATCAGAAAACAAATGTCCATATCATCTTCTCTCCTTAAAATGTCTCTGTATTCAAAGAATCAAAGAACTTTAAAATTGGACAGGACCTCAAAGATCATCTAGCCTAATCTGTAGCCAAATAGGAATTTCCTCTACGGTATGACAGACTGCTTTTGAAGACTTCTCAGGAAGTCAGTCCATCCTACCTCTGAACAGTTATCACTGTCAGATATTCCTGGCATCAAACAGATAGCTGCCCGTCTGTAACTTAATCAAGTATACTATGGCATAGTTAAAAAAAAGCCTCAGGGCTGGAGTCTGAAAACCTAGGTTCAAATCCCAGCTCTGCTACTTGCCTGCCTGCTCCACTTGTGGGACCACAGAGACCTTAAATGTCTCTGAGTCTCAGTTTCTTCAGGTTCAAATCAAAATAGATACTCTCTAAGATCACTTCAACTATAAAATTCTGTGATCCTATGATCTATTCTCACTGCTATCACCTCAGTGATACATGCTTTCAGTTTTTCTTTTGTCAAATCTACACTTATGATCTACCACAATAGTCTTTATAATCAACCAATCAAAAAATAAGCATTTATTAAGCAACTACTATAAGCCAACTACTATGTATGTATATATATATATACACACACATATATGTATGTGCATATGTATTTATATCCATTCATCCATATACATGCATATATGCACAAATTATATGTATCATGTGCATATGTATGTAGTGAGGTGCTGTTGTTTTTTTCTCATTTAGATTATGTGTCCAGAGGTATCTTTTTAGATGTGGCTTACAGGGAGATCAAAATATATACTTCTAGTATCTTTTCCCTCCACCCTTCTCCAAAGGGGACTTTGATTCCTACCAGGAGGGGAAGCAGGAGATTAGAGCAAGGTTGGCTCTCCTTGGAAAGAGGGAAGGGTAATGAATTAGAATTGTATCTATCTGCTCTCTTAAATATTATTAGCCTAGGGGAAGCAATTTTTGTTGTTCAATCATATCAGACTCTTTGTGACCCCATGGACAACAGCATGCCAGACCTTTCTACTCCATTATCTCTCAAAGTTTATCCAAGTTTATGTTCATTGTTTCCATGACATTATTTATCTATTCATCCTCTGTCATCCCCTTTTCCTTCTGCTTCCAATCTTTCCCAACATCAGGTTCTTTTCCAGTGAGTCCCTCATTATGTGACCAAAGTATTCAAGCTTCACCTTTAGTATTTATCCTTCCAATGGGTAATCTGAATTAATTTCTTTAAGTATTGACTAATTGATTTCCTTGCTCTCCAAAGGACTCTTAAAAGTCTTCTGCAGCACTACAATTCAGAGGCATCAATTCTACGGTGCTCAACTTTCCTTACAATTCAACTTTCACAGTCATACACTGCTACTGGAAAAACCATAGCTTTGACTATATGGAACTTTATTGGCAAGATGATATCTCTGCTTTTTAATATGCTATCCAGATTTGTCATGGCTTTCCTTCCAAGTAGCAAGTATCTTTTGATTTCATGGCTTCAGTCACTGTCTAGAGTATTGATCTTTGAGTCCAAGAATATAAAATTCTTCTGCTTCCATTTCTTCTCCACTTGACAAGAAGTGGAGGGACTAGTTGTTAAGCTTCAAGCCAGATTTTACACTCTCTTCTTTCATCCTCATCAACAGGCTTCTTAATTCTTCTTTGCTTTCTGCCATCAGAGTGGCATCATCTGCATAGTTGGGATTGCTTACATTTCTCCTGGTCATCTTAATTCTGGCTTTTGATTCACCCACACTGGCATTTCTTATGACATACTCGGTATATGTTAAATAAATAAGCTGACGATACACAGCTCTGTCATATTACTTTGTTAATCTTAAACTGATCAGATGTTCCAAGTTTCTATCTCATTGATGCTTCTTGACCAGCAGCATGTTCCTCAGGAGACAAGTAAAATGATCTGTTACTGTCATCTCTTTGGGGATTGTGACATTTTTTTATGATCCACATTGTCAAAAACTTTTGAGTAGTCAATGAAGCAGAAATAGATGTTTTGTTCTGGAATTCCCTTACTTTCTCTATAATCGAGTAAATATAGGCAATTTGGTCTCCAGTTCTTCTGCCTCTTTGAAAACTAGCCTGTTCTTCTGGTAATTCTTGGTTCACATATTGCTGAAGTCTAACTTGTAGAATCTTAAGCATAACACTGCTGGTGTATGAAATGAGTGCAATTTGAATATTCTTTGACATTTTCCTTCTTTAAGATTGGGATGTAAACTGATCTTTTCCAATACAGTAGCCACTGTTGAATTTTCCAAATTTGTTGGCATACTGAGCACAGCACTTTACAAACATCATCTCTTAGGATTTTAAATAGCTCAGCTGAAATTCAATCACTAGCCTTAGTGTTAGCAATGGTTCCTAAGGTCCACTTGACTTCATTCTCTAGGATGTCTGACTCTGGATCAGTAACTACACCATCATGTTTGAATGAAATACTTGCTCCCTATTTCTTAACAGAGAAGTATTCCAAATTCTATATCCAAGGCTTGCTTGCCCACATTCCCACCAGATGCCAGTTCTATCATAAACATATGGAGAAAATAGGAAACAAACTCATTTGTTCAAGTTGATAGAAAAACAGAAATGAGAAAGCATACATATATGAATATAAATCAGATGATACAGATTAAGTGAGTTCCCCTTTTAAGAGTGAGATAATTCAACTCAACTAAAAGAGAAAATTTTAGATCTCACCCAAGGGGGAATTCCCCCAAGTCTCTGTCATATTAAGCCAGAGACAAGGATATGAAAAAGACTGCCAGTTCCTTTCGTACAATTCTCCCTAGATTCTTTCTCTACCTTCATTGATGTGAAAAGAAGTCAGAATGGTACATCTTTCTCAGAGCCAGAGCCAAAGGAGCCCAGGAAGGATAAAATCTCTTCTCTCTAGCTCTCACCAACTCTACACTGTCCCTCACACAAGTGCTGAGCACTGAGTAGTCAATCTCATCTGTGAGCAGAGGGTCTTATTCCACTGGTCCTTTGAACCAAAGGTCAAACACACACACACACACACACACACACACACACACACACACACACACACAGATAAATACTTCTTAAGCATTTTAGGCCTTGGTCTTTGTTTTGTTTTTAAGGTCATACAGCATCTGTAATGTGAAGCAGGTTGAACAGTGACAAGATATAAACACATTATATGTACACTTTTATTTTTGTTTATTGGAAATTTTAATCTTACTGTACTGCCTTGGGAGCACCTCCTCTTCAACTCACAAGATACATAACCCAGGGAACACCTGATCCAGATTCAAGATATCCTAAAAATCCCTAACTCTAAAAGTATAGCTCCTAAATCTCCATTGATGTAGCCATCCAGGACACAATACTTCAAAGCAAAAGCATTTATTGAAATGGAATAGTAAAAAAAAAAAAGAGCAACAAAATATCTACTCTATAAATCTGGAGCTCATTTTTTCTAGCATCAGCAGATAGTCACCAGTAGAGGAGTAGCACACCATGCAGGGAACAAATATGGCTAGGAGGTGATAAAGACAAGGGAACCTAAATGTACATCCAGAACACATTAGAGGTTGCACCAAATACATGCTGCCCTATGTGCATTTGTTCTAAAAAACAAGAATGGGGGAAAAAGGGCAGAAGTAATGTGAAGATGTATTTATTATATAATATTATATAATACATATATATATAATATATATGTATAATAATATAATGAATTATTATTCACAATTTAAACATGAGAAAGTAGGCAAAACAGTCCAAGATAATGGGAAAGTTCAGCAAAGGGAAGAATAGGGGAAACTAAGGATAATGCATTTTAAAGGAGAGATAAGCAATTGCTACTTCTAGTGCAAGGACATTTAAACTCTGACATGCTACTGAAGTTATAATGGCCAATACGCTTAGCACAGAGCATTTTATCAATAGGCACTCAGTAAATATTTGTTGAATGAATTAATAAATTTAGAGCAGAATTAGAGGTGCTCTAAATGTAAATAAGTATGCAACAACAATTCACCCAGATATGATAATTAACCAGAACAATGCTAAATGCTCAGTATTTAAGTATTCTGTTTGCAACCTCCAGAATTTAACAAAAAAGTTCATCTAGGTCTATAAAAATAAAATTCTTGCAAGATTATCTTTTCTAAAAATGTAGTGGAAATTCAGAACCTAATGAATTGTACATTTTTGATATGTATCAGTTTTTTTAAAAATTCATATTTCAGAATAAATGGATTTTATATAATTAATTCATGAGTTTTACATGGAGTTCATTTAGGATTGAACAAATCTAGCTTTTTGAGATTTATTAGCTGTCTTATGGACCAACAGAATTTCCAAGTTGAAAGGGACCTCAGTGGTTATATAGTCTAATCTGAAGCTGAAGAAGAATCTTTTTTACGATAACCCAATAAGCCTTTCCTTGATGACCTCCAGAAAGGCCATCACCCAAAGGAGGCCACTTTACTTGACTACCTGTTATAAAGTGAAACTAAAATGTCTCATTTATTGTTGAAGAAAATATTCAATACAGCATCCATTACTCAAGGCTTTCCTATTCCATACATACTCCCCACCACATACTCTGACACTCAGTGACACTGGTCTCCTTGTTTCTCAAACAAGACACTGATCTGACCTGGAACATTTTCACTGGTTGTCCCCTAAATCTCAGAGAATCTCTCCTTTCTCAAGTCCATAATTTGGTCTTCCTGGCTTCCTCCATGTCACTATCTTTTATGAGAAACCTTTCCCAATGTCCCTTCATGATAGGCCTTTCCGTACAATGAGTCCCTCTGATTTATCACACACATGCGCACGCCTCCCCCCTACACCCACACAATTTTAAAATATTTGTCTGCACATTATCTGCCCAATTATACTGTGAACTTTTTGAGATTAGGGATTGCTGGCTTTTGAAACTTTTTTTAAAATATATGTTTCCAGTGCTTAGCATAGTGCCTGTTATATAGCAGGTGTTTAATAAAGCTTGTTGGCTGTTGAATGAGACCATGCCATTTTTATTTCTGAATTTCCTAGCACTTAGTACAGTGCTTGGACCAAAGAAGTATAATAAATGTTTGTTGGATTGGATGTCAAAGTGTGAAAAACTAAATAGTATAAAGTAATCACAACTGTAATCTGTAGAAAATTTATATTCTGAATATAAACATAGAAAAATAACAAGCAAGCCTTTCATCAAATGCCCTCATCTTGCAAATGCATAGCCACATGAGAAACTTTTCACAATGCATTCAAATTGATAAGTATCCTTTTCCCTTTATATTCCCACCAAGAACTGGACAGGTTATCAGTACATATTCAAGTTACAAAGAACTCATCCTTTAATTTCAGTAGGTTGTCCAATCTACTCCCAGTCACCTCCCTAATATGCCTCCTATCCCTCATCACATTCACATGAAATGCTAAAAGTTATATTAAAGAAAACTTTAAAGAGAGTGCAAGACACCTATTGCCTAGGCTCTATTTAAATACCACACATGATTCTGTAAAAATAATTTTTATGACTTTGGCTTTCTCTGGTTGTCCCTCAGGCCTGGAATAGTCTCCCTTCTCATTTCCACTTACTGACTTAGCTGGCTTCTCAACTAAAATCTCCTCTTTACAAGAAGTCTTTCCCAACTATTCTCAATTCTAGCACCTTCTCTAATTTATCCTGTATATGGCTTGCTTTGTATGTATTTCTTGTATGCTGTCTTTCCCATTATAATGTAAGCTCCTTCAGGGCAGGAACTATCTTTTACCTCTTTTGTATACCTGGCCCTTAAAGCACAGTACTTGGAACATGGTAGACACTTAATAAAATTTCACCGATTGACTGAAATCTTTGGTAAAACTATCTGAATATAAATGTTAGTGTTGGTATATACAAGTACATGATTCACATTTCAATTTCTTCATAGTCAATCAGTGGTCATATTAGTGAAGATACTAAGATGTTAATATCTAGAACCGCAGAGTAGTTAAATTAATTCTTTCTCTTCCATTCTTCCACCTTATTAAATGGTCAAAAAAAAAATCAAGGAAGTTAATGAGATTATTTTTGCAGAAGATCTGGAAATCTCTCTACAACAGTGGTTTTCACACTTTTTGGTCTCAGGACTCCTTTTTTACTCTTAAAAATTACTGAGGATCCTAAATAACATTTCCTAATGTCAATTACATCTAAGGGTGTTTACTGTATTATAAATTAAAACATTTTAGTATTATTATAAAAATAGTTTTGACCTTGAGGTCACCATGAAAGGATCTCAGGAACCTGCAGGTCCCTGAAGTGCTCTCTGAGAACCACCGCTCTAAAACAATAATTTACCTCTTATGGAAGATTTGAGATTTTAAAAATTGGCAGAAGATTTCCTAACCTTACTCTCCCCTTTGGATCTGCAATGAAGCACCAAATAAGTGAGTCTTGTTGAAGAGAATTACCACTAGGGAAATCGATATCTACCTGGATTTTAAACTTGTCTGAGGTAGCGCCAGCCCACCTCTATCACCCCTTTTTTAAAATTATACCTATCAGGATTGTCTTGTTCTTATTACAAAAGGTTGTCTTTAAAAGTTGCTGATTTGAGGTCCATGTTTGTCCCTCATGATCATCCCACCAGCACATTTCAGCCTTGGTGTTTTTAATTAACTCTTTTTAATTTTACCTACCTGAGTTTCGCTTTTTTAACAAGGGCAATTTTCTTTTAACAATACAATTGATTTGATTACTTTGCCCAGAGGAAAGTGGAAAGTATGTGTGGTAGAGAAGGGGGGAGAACAGGGAAGATGGCACAATGACCACATAGGTGACGAGTTTGCTGGATGGGATATAAAGCATTGGAATGGGGGAAGCTAGAAATATTGCGCTAAGTAAATTTGTACTTGGTCCACAATCAAGATAGCTCAGCTACATGGTGGGTGTTCTAAATTGAATGCATCAATTTCCCCAGGCACTGGTAAATAGATTCCAGAAGTACAGCACAAAGGTTGCTGATCCAGGAAGTGAGAGAAAACAGCAGCCAGGCAGATGGTTGGAAGGCTAGTTTTGGGACATATGCATGAGCTTAACATTTCAGGTATGAAATACCATGGGTAATTCAGAAATATGTTGGGTAACCATTATAAAAAAATTTCAGTAGGAGAAGCTAGGCAATACAGTGGATAGAGCACTGACCCTGAAGTCAGGAGAACCTGAGCTCAAATTTGGTCTCAGACACTTACTAGCTGTGTAACCCTGGCCAAATCACTTAAACCCAACTGTAGTACTCCAAATAAATAAAAAATAAAATATTTTAATGACAATCATAATTCTATACTTTTTCATGTCTATAAAGTAACCTGAAATAATGTTCTATATTCTTCAGTCTATCAGGTAAAAAAGAATTTAAAATAAATGTTAAGCAGGGATAAAGGGCTAGGCTAGAATCTTTCTGGGTTCAAATTTTACTGATCAACCTCATAGGGCTCTAGGCACCTCTGTAAGATTGTAACAATCACAACAGTTGCTGATAGGCATTTGTAGAGGGAATTTTCTCAACATGCGCTCCTCTGTATACCAGTGAAATGAACAGACTCAATAAAAAAAATTAATATATGGTATGTATGAATGAATGTATGTCTGTATCTATGATTAAGCCCTACAAAGCCCAAGCTTAAGGTATAAATTACATAAACAAATTTCTTATTGTGGTGTGTTTATACATGAACTTTTGAGGATGGACAAGTCATTGGTCAGATACATTAGCTTAAGGGGAGAAGGAAGAGTCTCCACACAGCATCAATAATGCAGCTAATGGATGGAAAAAGAAACTGGGTTGGACATACAAGATGACACATGGCACCATTTGCTCTCTTCCAAAGTAACTGCAGGTGAAGGAAAGAAAAGATAGGTTTGCAGTCAGACAACCTTGGTGTAAATCTAAGTCTTGTTACTAAAATGACCTTGGATAAGTAACTTAGCTTCCCTGTGCCTGACTGTGTGTCCTTAGCATTAAAATGAGGGGGTTGGACGACATAATCTCTAAGGTCCCTTCCTGCTCTAAATCTGTGATCTCATGAACTTCTGAGCACCAACTTCATAAGGGGAAAAATCAAAGCTTTCTATTGGTCATGGAAAGTAGATGATTTTGTTGCTTTTTAGGAGATTCACTGGCTGGTGAATTCAAGGTTAATCTGAATCACTCGAATGAATAACAGTGAAGAAAAATGAGGTACATCAACTATAGAACACCATCAAATGAGACCTCTTTGGTCTGATTAACTCAGCTTAGGCTTCTCAAATACAGGGCATCTTGTGTCTTTAAGAAATACATAGGAAAACTCATGGAGATAATTTCATCAATAGTCATGCCTCTGTGCCCTTTCAAAGCCTTGACTCCTAAATCCTATTCAGGTATGAAAGAGTTTAGAAGAAACATCAAAT
This sequence comes from Potorous gilbertii, assembly GCA_028658325.1. NCBI lineage: Eukaryota > Metazoa > Chordata > Mammalia > Diprotodontia > Potoroidae > Potorous > Potorous gilbertii. Next base: position 136,803,560 of record CM053773.1, on the reverse strand, counting down.
ACAGGTTGGAAAAATTAGTTATATTTTTAGAAATTGAGAAGGAAAATATATAAAGAAGCATTTATAACTCAAAATGTGAAAAGACACCTTCTTGCATATTAAATATCTCTTTGAAATTATGTCCTCAATCTTTCAAATATGTCTATTTTAATGAGAAAATTTGTGAGTATTCTGGTTTATTTTTCTTCTCATTTATTTTATTAGTCATGTTTCAAATTCATACTATTCAAATCTAAAACTTGAAGGCCACAAAATAAGTGCCAAGAAAACAGCATATTGGATTCTATTTAAGGCTATATAGTTTTACTGAACAATCAGCCAGTCTACACTGATATTAATGGATTATTAGACTGGTTACCTTTAACAATAATTATTTTTTTTGCTGACAGTATATAAATTGATTCAATGTGTATAATAAAATGAGTTTGTTTGTTCCTCTAACAGATGAAACTCAATTGGTATAAATATAGTCCAACACTCCCAAAGATTTGTTGTACTAGGTGACATAATGTATAGAGTGCTGGACTTGGAATCAAGAAAATCTGAGAATCTTACCTAAGTACTAACTTTATGACCCACAGCAAGACACAACCTTTCAGCCTCAGTTTCCTCATCTGTAAAATGCAGATGATAATAGCATTTACCTTACGGGGTTATCATTTTGATCAGATGAGATAAAGTGCTTTGCAAACCTTAAAGTGCCACATAAATAAATTTTAGCTATTATTACTATACCTTTCACCAAAGCAGATCACAGGTTCTCTATCCCTTGGAAGGTAAGTTGCATCACCAACATCCTGGTGACCCTTCCCTGAACTCGGATAGGCTGGTCTCTAGACAACAGTCTGTCACCACACTTGCACAGTTAAAGTAAGTGGAAAATTAAAGCAAAATATTTGAGAAGACACAACTCTTCAGCTATTAATAGCCATCTGAGTTATAACGTGCTTTCTTTTTAAAGTTTTGACATTTATCAAAACTTAAGTGGATTTTTACTAATGTGAAATAATAGCAGTGATAATGATGAATTAAGAAGCTGACTTTTATACACAGCACTTCAAAGTTTGCAAAATATTTTATTTACATCATCTCATTTGGGCATCCCAAAAACTCAAAATGGTAAATGCTATTTACTATGATCTTGGTTTTATAAATAAAAATGCTGAGGCTTATCGAGGTGATGGAAGTTACGGGCCGATGAATTCAGATTCATTATAAAATCTCAAATATATTGTTTATACTCTGATGGTATCAAAATTTACCTGATTAACAATAACATCCTATGACGATCAATTCCAACCTAAATCATGAGAACCCTTCCAATAAAATCATTTGGTTTACCCAAAAACATTTTACAGCTAAGGAAGTTAATATGCACTTCACTTGGCTTTTACCTAGCTGATTCATTCAGTCCCCTCCAAAATACAGGGCTGAAGTTCACCTAACCCTGCTGAGTATCTAAAGACTTAAGAATGGGGTCTGAACTGCAGAGAATTCTTTATTTTATATTCTCAGTTAAGAGTGGCATGAGTACTCACTGTCATTGTTTAACAAGAGTAGGTTTTTATTCTTTGAATAATAAAACAACGTCATAATGTAAAACATCCAGAGACCTAGACGACGATGGAAAGGTCAATGACATTAGTGTCCCTCTCTCAAGGTCAGAAGGGCAGTGTTTTAAGATGTTTTCCCAGAAATTATGAAGGATTCTCGCTGAACCAATAAATGCCCTCTCAACCAATAGTGAACATTTGGAAATGAGCCAAGTAGGGTTAGAGGTACAACTTTTGACCAGGAAACAGAAGGAAACTAATTGGGCCCTTTGGGAACTGAACATGCAACTCTACTCTCATTAGCACCACATGAAAACCCAGTGTAGGAACTCATCACAACTTACTGAACAATACTTATTAAAAAACCAATCTATGCCTTATTGAAATTTATTCTCACGACAAACAGAAATGCAATTTTGTTTTGCTAATAATTTGATTACTCCAGGATAATATCATCATTGGAAATTATGAAGCAGATGTATTGAGAAAAAATGTTTGGTATTTTGCATTTTAATTTTGTAACACCATGAACTATAATTCAATAGTAATAATTACATTTAGTTCTAAATATTTGCTGTTACTTGAAGGGCAATGAAGAGCCCCAAGGCAGTCGTGAACAGATGCTCCTTTTACAAGCAATAACATGTAGCGTAGTAGGGAAAGGATGACTTCAGGAAATTAAAAGGAGGGATATTTAGGTAATTAGAATGCAGAGAATCAATAAAAAGCCTTTGGCCTCCACTGGTAACCAAACAACAGAACACATAAAAACAAACACCTTGGACTTCTACACAGGCTTTACGTATTAGAGGTCTGTGCCCCCTTTTCCTCCCTCACTCCCCATTCTCCTCCCCATTCTCCTTTCCTCAATAATCTTGAATTTATGCATTCATTTTGTATATATTTTGTGTATTCTTATTTATGTATATGCTCAGATAAAATCTAAATTCCTTCAGGCAAAGGATTTTTTTTTTCTTGTCTTTGTATTCTCAGTACACATTAAGCATTTAATAACTACTTGTTGATTGATTGAAAGATAGAAGTGAGGAGAGAAAAAAAGATATAGGACTACAGTTTAAGCATTAGTAGAGTCTAGTAGTAGAGTCTATATATAATTTTTTTAAATTTACGATAGAGTAGATCTGAGCATATTGAAGAAGAATGGAAGAAGGAAATAGAGAATATCAGTCTGTGTTCTAATAATTATTGATTTTAAGATCAAGAAAGGCAAAACCTTTAAAGTATTAGCAAACTTTTCAACATTCACAAAAAACAACACATCTCATAATATTCAGTAAAGAAAAAATATCTTTCATTCACAGCTAATTCATTAGGAAGGGATATATTTTAGACTTCATTGTGTTTTCCAACCTATGGACATGATAGACCAGAGAGGATTTTGTAAAAGCCAGCAAATATGAGTCTGCAATTTGAGTTTAATAATTAATGCAGATTTGTTTTTTAGAGTCACAGCTAGACTGTAAGATATTTGGCTCATTTTGAAGGTTTGTTAAGTTCTTGTCGAGTGGTCAATATCTTTGTCAAACATAATATTTACTGCTTTTAGAACAGGGTCATTTTGGCATTTATTTCTCCGACAAGTTTGTGACTGTAATACGGGTAGCAACCAGCAGCTTGTGAGGGTACCTTGATTAATAGAGTTTATATCAGAAATTCAACTCTGTAGGTTTGTATAATAGTTTCCAAGATATAGACTCATCAAAACTGTTATGGTAGCCAAGGCAATAAACTGGCTTAAGGGTGAGCCAGATGGACTTGGATCTGAACCATCTCAATTCCAAGGATTTAAGTATATACCTTGTAGCTTAAAGAAAAGTACAAAATTCATCTCCCATTCTCTGTCTAAAAATAACAGTATTCAAAGGGACAGATTTCCAGTGGTCATCTGGAACTAAGACAGATCAGTCCATTGAAAAGTGTGCTGCTATTCTAAAGAGGAAAAACAAGTATTGGAAACAGGTCTTGGAAAAGGAATGGCTATGAGGAGCTGCTGCAACTTACAGATGAAGAGACACTAGACTGTAGAGTGAGGAGGGCTGAGAGCAAACAGTACAATGGTCCCCTTGAAGTGCTGGGTAGGAGGCGCCTATCACCAGAAAATTCCATGTTCAAAGACAGGCACATGTTTTAATGGATAGTTACAAATATATAGAGGACAAAGTGTGTAACAGGAAAAAACAACAAAAAAAAAACCCCTGAAAACCAAACACTCATAAATCTGGCACTTAATTTTGGCAATTAATAGGGGGTAGTATTTAATGTTATATAGATCCTTTCAAGGCCCAGTGTAGTTGAACACTGGGTTCAGAAACAGCCTTAGTTCAGTCCTGCAGTGATGCAAATAAAGCTGCGTCAAGTATTTATTCCTTTACATGTTCAAACCACTCTGTATCTCCAGGGCCATAACTACATGAAAAGGAGGCAGTGGCTAATCCCATATACCATAATCTATTGGAACTGGAAGGAAGCTTGAATAACCAATCGAGACCCTGCATTTTGAAGATAAGGAAGTCTAAGGTAAATTGACTTGTCCAAGGTCACATAATTAGAATCAGAACAACTAAATTTTGATTACCAAGTATAATTAGCTGACTGGCCCCTCTCAGACATAGATTAACAAGATAAAAACTTGATATAACAATATGAAGAAACAGTTCATTGTTAACTCTTGGAACCACTACCTTAATTTGCAATTTAATTATATTTTAGAGGACAAATTTCCCTTTACTATACTAAATTTTGTATTTGTTCCTGAGGACTAAGAAACCAGAGTGGCCTAAAATTTTGTCTGTGGTACTATGGGAGCATGAGATCAGTTAAGGTTTTAATTAAGTGTTTATCTTAACATCTGCTTGGGGATGTAATTTGTTTGTGTATCATTTATTCCAAAGCTCTGACGTCTGAAAGAGGAGCCTTCTTTTCTTTGCATGGTTTCTCACTGCATCCCTTCTTTCACTTTGTCTTATGGCTGACTCCAATTAAAGTATAACATCTCCTCCTCTTCCCTTCTCCTAGTCAAAGAAAGACAACATAATCAAAGAATGGTCAGTGTCTCCCTTTCTGGGGATTCTCTCAGTTCCTAGGATCCGTCAGGTCATCCACACAGGCATTCCTTCCAACAAGGCCATTCACAACCCCTTCATGACTGTCCATCCTGTGTTACTCCCAACATTCTGAGGGTCTTATTCAGGTATTCTGGACATTGTATGAATACAAATAGAGAAAACAAGCTGTTCATCAAGCCAGGTTATTCTTCTTTCTGGTCACAGGATCATAGACTTAGAACTGAAAAGGACCCCCAGAGGTCATGTAATCTACCCACCCTCATTTTAACAATGAGGTAACTGGGGTCCAAGAGAGGTTACATGACGTTCCCAAGTTCACACCGATTATTGTTGTAGGGTGGTAGTATTTTTATTTATTTTTTAAAAATTAGCTAATTTAATTATTTTTAGTTTTCAACATTCATTTCCCTAAGTTTTACATTTTCTTCCCCTCCCTGCCCTCCCCCTCCCCAAGACTGCATAAAAGTCAAGATAGGCTCTACCTATGCATTCCTATTACTCATGGTTGTCAGTATTTAAACCCAGGTCTTCTGACTTTGAATACATAGCTGTTTCTACTGTACCACACTGCCTCTGTCCATGTCTATTGTGTGATAATTAGCTCTTAGATTCCTCCTCCTTTATAGGAATGCTAAAATGCTAAAAGTAACATTTTAAATTTCTCAGCCTATAGTTTCTGCTTCAAGTGACCAGCTCCACTCCACTCCTACCACCACATACAGATATACATATACACCTCCTCCACCCCTTTTAGAACATTATTTAGAAAAAAAAAACACTTAGATACAGCAAGCATTTTCTGAACATTCAAAACCACAGTTTCTTCATGCCAGGATATTAAGAGATTGAAATTGCTTTCATGTTTGAATAAACGTAACAAACAAAAATGAAACACTGAGCCTTAGGGTTGTTTTTGCCCAAAGTGGACCAGAAGGCATTTTGAACCCATATAAAAAAGGGGAGAGAGAGACAGAGAGAGAGAGAGAGAGAGAGAGAGAGAGAGAGTGTGTGTGTGTGCGCGCGCGCGCGCGTGTGTGTGTGTGTGTGTGTGTGTGTGTGTGTGTATGTGTGTGTGTGTGTGTGTCTGACAGGGGACATAAGGTGAGGGGGGAAAGAGAGCAGGAGAAGGTAAATCCAAAAAACTGAATGAAAGAGAGCAGATTTTTTTTTTTTGAGGGGGAGCAATTTGAGATGGTCTTCATTTCATGTGTCCATATCCTACTTAGATCAGTGTGTCCAGAAGAACACTGGAGCTACAGAACACCAAACAAACCTCAATGAAAATTAAAGACATCTACAGGGCGAGATGACAGGATATCTGGGTCACAGATATTGACTATGGAAATTGTAATCTGAACATGCCTGTTGTTATATTCAAATTTTATCTTAGTCATGAAACTAATTCAAATCACATTAAAGCATAAAAAAGGCAAAGGAGATATTCTTAATTTCAAAGGCTATTTAGCTTAAAAAATACAGCCAGACATTTTTAGTCCACAACCAAAGAATCTTTAAGATTCCATAATTAGGATGAGATGCGGACTAGTCAGTTGGCTTTGAATTCCTTTATCTGTTTGTTCTGCTAAAGCACATACAAATATCTAGCAGTAGCTCAATAACTGTGAGAGACAGTATTGCTATGATAGATGGGGTATTATCAATAACATACTGGAGCAACTTTCCACTGGATGAATATACCACCTGACGTATATTTGTTAGCTAATGTCACCTACTCTTGTTTGGCATATGGTCATCTTCAAGTTCATAAAAAACTATAATGAAAAAAATCCGGATGCTCCCTCTTCTTCACTCATGGTTCACTACCAATTAAAGAAGGCCCTTAAACCTAACTCATATACACCAAAGAGACTAAAGAAAGGAGAAAATAGTTATAGCTGGTCTTTCTGTCATGGCAAGAAGTGGAAAGAAAAGGGATGGCCATCCATTGGAAAATGGCTGCATAAACTATGGTATTTGAATGGACTAGAATACGATTGTGTGTTAAATAATGAAAGGGATGGTTTCCAATAACTCTGGAAAGACCAGTATGAACTTTTATAGACAATGAAGTAAACAGATCAAGGAGAATCATTCCCAATGCAACAACCAATCCTGACCCATAATGAAGAGTATTATTCCACTTCTTGACAGACAAGTGATCAACTCAAGATGTAGAATGAGAAATATCTTTTTGGACATGGCCAATGTGGAATTTTTTTGGTTGACTATGCACATTTGTTATAAGAGTATTATTTTCCTCTTTTTCTATCTCAGTGGGAGGTGGGTGACTGGCAAGAGAAAAAATAAATGCATGTTACTGAAAAAAAACTAAATGCTTAACTCAAAAACCAAATGCTTAATTATGCCACTTGTCTCTAAGGAAGGTTGAAATAAACCAAAAACAGTCCTGCGGAAAATGTACAGCTAAGTTTAGGCCACTGTCTGGTGTTAGTCTGAGTGTTCATGATTTCCATTCTCAACACTAAAGATAAGAATAAAGATAAGATTAATAAGAGCAATAAAGAAAAGAACAGTGTAGAGTTAAATAGAAACTTCAGGTGGCAAATGGGAAAACTTTCTAGGTTTTCCTTGACTTTTTTTCTCCACACTTAGCAAAGTGTATAATTTTGTAGATACACTGTGAATTCCTAAAATTTTACTCACAAACTCTCTCTGGAAATCTAATATAATTAGTTTAATCAAATATCAATTATTGCTAAATAGTCTAGGACTTAGAACTCCCCTTGCTTCTATAGGCCAAACAACTTTAAAAAAAAAAAAACTGGAAGTCTGAGGATAGAAGGTCAGACAGAAAAGAATGTTTCCTTCAAAGTCTGAGTTCTGATCATTTTCACTTTAGGTTTTTCCATAGAGGTACAAGGCCTATATTCAAGGAGGGCTCAAGTTTCTTCTAACTTTGTGGCTTTCAGTTCCATCCGACTATAAAGTGAGAATAAAGGACATGTAAAGGAGAAAAAAAAAAAAGCTACACTGTTCCTAGCCCTTTTTCCTCCAGAAAAGAGGGTTCCAGCGACAAGTGGAACTCAGAAAGTACCAGGAGCTACTAATAGATGCCTGGGGCTAGATTGTGCTTGACAGTCATCCTGGAACATTTGCATCCTGTCTTCCCACACTAGCCCAGAAGGCATCACTCAGCATTCCAAGATTAGGTGTTCCGACTTCCAAGCACAGTCAATCAAGACCTCACAAAATGTTAATATCATACAGTAGTTGCAATAACTATTTGACAAGCAATCCATTTACCATGATAAATTGGATGCAGACATTGTTGCATGCACGTCAGCAGGTCCTTTCCAGTGTCCAAAACAGGTGATGAAAAGTCAAGATTCCTGGGTCTCAGGCACTCTATGCACAGTATTTCCGTTGACCTATGTGGAAAATTAATATAATTAAGTTTGAATCACTAGGTGCACATAGATTTTCTGAAACATATTAATAAGTACTTTGAGGTATGTTGCAAGATAAGCAGGACAAAATATCATAATGTTCGACTATTATTTGCTATAACATAAAAAAAACATCCTGAACACCTTATTTTGGTGTGTTTTTCTTAACTATCTCCGATCTAAAACTTTTTTAGAAGTGGCAGTATAACCTCTTCATGAGGACAACCCAGCACAGGCTCTCACTCCATCTTTACATATGAAATCCAAAAGTAATTATTCCGGAGATCTTACCCTATACACACACAGGAGGCATTCAGAACACCTATGTTGAATGAGCCAAAAGAACGGAACGAAACCCTGGAAACAAGTATACCCATTCCCACTACATACAAGGCTTCTAGCAAGGAACATTCAATACATGTCTGTCAATTGACTAATTGTCAATTGAGTAAAAAGTAGGAAGCAAAATCCATTAAGATTTTAAATTTGTTCATTTAGTATATTTATAAAATTAAAACATAAATATTTCATTAGTTGTTGGGGAGGTGTGTTAAATTAACATTTAATCTTGCAGAATTCTGACCTCAACTAATAGGTTCTTCAGCAGAAGAATGTGATACAGATGATGAAGTATGGCCACACCATTTAAAAACAGGATACATTTATAATCCATAATTCTTTGGAAGTGATTTCATTGATAGCTTGTCATGAAGCTAAAAAAATACATTTCGTTCCCAGGTCATTCATATATAATGGCTTTCAACTTAGACATCATTAGTCAACATTGGGTCCCTACTCATATACCTGGAATTCTTCTCAAGATTATTCTAGTAAAGAATTTATTGAAATCATATAACATTTTTAAAATGATCTCATCTGGACTCTTAACAGAATCTACTATGTTATTAAACATTTTAGTCTTTTAATGACTGTTTCTATATTACTATTCCAGTATTACATATTCACATATCTTACTTACCAAAGAGATTCTAAGACTTTAAAGGTTAGGATGCCCATTTAGAACCCCATGCTTGTGCCAGTGCACATGGCTATGGACATATAATGCCCTCAATAAAGCTTGAGAAGTTGAACCAAAGGCTTTAATTTTTACTATAATCTTGACAAAGGTCTATTGTGCACCTATTATTTTTGAATTCATTAAATTCATTGACTATATTATTAATATGCGCCTCCATTAAGCCCTATTCTGATTCATCATGGTGGCATGAAGATGACCCTGGGTTTCACAAAAGTTGGCAGGATTGAATGAGTAAAAAAAAGGCTTTGAAGTACAGGC
>CM053773.1:136768185-136793717 GCA_028658325.1 Potorous gilbertii | reverse complement strand
GCAACTTTGAGCAAATAAATTATTTTGACTGTTATAAATACCCAGATTAACTATAAAGGACATATGAAGAAAGATGCTATCTGCATGCAAAGAACTGATAAATAGAAGCATTGTATTTGGATACAGAATACATGTATTACATGTAAAATTGTATAGAACAATTTTACATGTAAATGTTTATACACATATATACACACACGTGTATATATATATATATATGCATATATTTATTTATTTAGTGCTTTGTGTACAATGGTAGTCATCTCTAGGAGGGGAGGGGAGGGGAGGGGAAAGAAAATAAGAAAAGAAATTTACTCAATAATTTTGTTGTATAGTTGAAAGGAATATCAAGTTATACACAGTGGATTTACACTTTCATATGCAATGATCTTTGTAATGCAAATGCTTGTTTCATTCCATAAACTAAAAATGAAATTGTAGAAAAAAAGAATGAAGGTGGACTTTGAATGAAGTTTATAATGGATTGTCTCAGGAATCTATACTTGACAAGAATGTCATTTCTCTCTCCCTTGAAGGGGAAGGCTGGGTAGGGGAGTGGGACCCAGTCCCTTTCTCTCCCCTGCTCTAAGATTTTACAATTTCGCATCTACTAGTCAGTTCACAGTGGATGGGGAGTAAACTGTTGACCCACAGCTTGAGGGCACAGCCTTCATCTTCTCTCATAAGAAGCTCTTTCAGTTCCCTGCAAAGGTTAGAAGAAATATTCATAATGTAATGTTCTCTCCTTGATTAAAAGCACATATCAAGGTCTGTAATGATGGGGACATTTTACTTTACTGCTTTATTAAGAATCCAGTATGCCATTACTGTCTACTTGCCTTCTGGGAGAATACTTATTAAATCTCCACAAGCAAAAAGGATGGGCATCTTTAAACAGATTTCTTATTTAATTTCACGGGACAGCTTAGACTTAGAGGATCCTAGAATTGAAGGGACCTTACCAGTCATCTGGAGCAACTCCTCATTCTAAGGTTGCATTACTTCTGCAATATCTGGCACAGGGGTCATTCAGCCTCCACCTAAGCCTTTCTCTGAGGACATGAACATGTTACTTGGGATATGATCCATTCTAGTAAAAGTTTTGTTTTGTTTTGGTGGGAGGGGGTATTGCATAAATAAATTATCCCAAACTACAATAAACTAAAGCCTGATACCTCCCTCAGGTGAGAGCAATCCAAAATGACTTAGAAATTTTTGAAAGGTATTGGATAAACTGGAATGACATTGCTTGAGAAGTACAATCAAAATGGTTTAGGAGACATGGTTGCCCCCCCCATGGGTTTTGCATAAAATAGCAAGCCAATGCAGAATCCATGCATTTGAGAATTTGGCAGCTTAGTGGTGGAAGTCTCCAGTCAAGCTCCTGAGAAGGAATGATTAGGGGCAAAGGAAAGAAGAGCTCTGGCCCCACATTCATCTTAGTATATCCTGCTTTGCCCTTAGATGGAACAAGTTATGTCCATCTGAGTTACCTCCATTCCCTTCCAGGCTCTCTTTCTGACTTTCTGGAATTAGCCACCATGATTTTTCAGCTGCCTTCTTAGCCTAGAACATCCTCCAGACCCTGAGGCCTCCTCACCTCGGAACATCTTTCCTTCCTTATGGCCTTCTCTTTCTCAGCCATGTTGGTAGTTCTCCCCCTGAAGAGCTCCTCCCAGGCCCTCCCCCTGCATGGGGACTCTCTCCTTCCATGCCCTTGTCTCAGTCTTCCTCTCTTAGATGATCTTGAAGGCAGACTGCTTTTCTTAAGTCCATCTCTCTTCAGTGCTCAGAAAAGTATCTGCATACAGTAAGTAGTTACTAAAAGCTTGCCTGGTGGATTTCATTAGGAGTGCTAATTTATGTTTATGAAAAAAAAAGATTTTAAGGGGTTTGGGCTTGTTATTTCTGCAATGTGAGGAGTTGTGGTGTGAAGCCTCCCTTTATAGATTCAGGCTAGTTCTGTGGTTTTTATGATCTTGGAGTTGTCTAGGGGCACCATAACTAGCTAACTGATTTGCCCAGATCATATAACAATTCTGTCAGAAACAGGAGGTCTGGCTGACTCCAAGGCTGGACCTCTGTACGTTGCTCCACCCCTGCAGCTTCTCCACATGAGTGTTCTGATGGTGGATTCTGTGGTTTATTTGCTTTTGCGGTTGTTGGTTTGTTTTTTACTGGATCTACGATTTCATCACTTTAGGGAGATCTCATGGAAGGAAGTTCATCTAGCAAAGCAGGTCAGTACCTTCTCTACCACTTAGAATCTTGAAGAGTTAGCTGCCTAGAAGTAATGAGAGATTAAGGGACTTACTCAGGATCATCCAGTCAGTATTTATCAAATGTGGGACTTGAGCCCAGGGCTTCTTGATTTCCGGGTCAGCTCTCTATCTGCTATACCACACTGCCTCTCAGAGGAAATATATGTGTGTATATATACGTATATATATATATATATATACGTATATATATATATATATATATATATATATATACGTATATATATATATGTAATGTTTTTCAGTTGATAAAAAACAAAATGCCCAACTCACAACAATGAGAATTTTTTATGCAAACATCCTAGTGGCTTAATTGTTAATATTTATGACAGCATGGACAAGAACCTTTCCATTCCCTTCTGTTTATTCATACAATCTGTATCTCAGGTCAGGTTCTCATCACCATTTCCCTCAATTATTACCATAGTCTCTAAAATGGTATCCCTGCCTGCCTCTAGGCTCTTCCCTTACAGGCGTCAAACTGATGTCCCTAAAACATAGACCAGATCATGTCACCATAGCACTTCTCTGTTCAAAAAGTCTTAATGGCTTCCCTAGTGTCTCTAGAATAAAATGCAAACTTTTTTTTTCCTTAAAGCTGTCTATAATCTTTCCAGTTTTATTTTATATTATTTTTCTTCATTCACTCTCCTTTCCAGGTAAATACACCTGCTAGCTATTCTCTATATTGGACATTCTATCTCCCACCTTGGTGCTTTCGACAAAATGATTCACTATGTATAAAAACCCTTTTCACCTCTGCCTTGTAAAATCTTGAACAGATGCCAATTCTTACAGGAGGTTTTTTTATGATCCCCCTAATTAACACCACTCCCTCCTTCCCGAAATTATTTTGCATGTGTGTGTGTATGTGTGTGAGACCAAATCTGTGATTTGATTAATATAGGAGACTTTTAATAAACTCCTTCTACTAATATTCGTACCTGTCATATGACTGGAAATCTAGAACTGGAAAAGATGTCAGAGGCCATCTAGTTCAATGCCCTCATTTTACAATTAAGGAAACTGAGTCCCAAGGAGATTAAGCAACTTGTCCATGGTGGTAACAGAAGGAGTTAGCATCAGAGGCAGAATTTTCCAGCTTCTCTGATTCCAGACCCAGCGAACTTTCTACTATACCACTCTGACTCCTTCATACATATTTTGTATTTCTTCAGGTGTATTAGGATAGTATTTCCCACAACAGAATCGAACATCCTTGAAATCAGTGACTGTTTCAATTTTGCATATATATCCATAGGCCCTGGCTGTGGGTCTGGCATGTTATGTAAGTGGTCATGTTGATTAACTGATAGAACATTGGACTGACTTTTTTTTTAATGAAATATAATAGGGATAATTTGAAGTTCTACATTTAGGTTTTAAAAAGAATAGTTTTGTTTGGTTTTTTTTTTTAATGAGAGCTACCTGGAAAAAGTTCTATAAATTTCAGTGGATTGTAATCTCAATGTGAATCAATAGTGTGCCATACTGACTTTATGGTACTGGACAAGCCACTTAACCTCTGAAGGCCCCATGGTCACTCCTATTAAGTTTCAAATAAGGTATCAATCTTCATTAGTGAAGATGCAAATACACCAATAAAATTAGAGAATCAATACAAAAATTATTTAAAAGGCAAAGTGCTGATTTTTCTCATTGTAACTATTATGTCATACTTATTTTTGTACACTCAGTGCTTTGCACACATTAGATATCTAATAAATGTTTACTGATTTGAATTATTGTTGAACACTGCATTTTTATATGTGATTATCTTGTCAAAGTGAAAACTGAGGGAGAGAGAAGAGAGGCAGGAGGTGGAGAGAAAATAAGAAAAGGTTGACTTTGCACATGAAAAGTAGAGTAATAAATATTTATAAGACAGTTGACAATAAGGATCTGTAGTTTGGATCAGAGCCTTTTAGGTAGAGCTATTTCTGTTTTGTTTTTAATAATTCACAAATAGTTAAACTGAAGTTAGTATATTACAACACCTGATCAGTCTCATTAGATTTCATCCCTTGGCAAGGACGTTTGTCAAGTAGAAACTTGGGTTTTTAGAGCTGAGAGGGAACGGAGCGATCATTTACAGATGAGAAAAATATGTCTAGAGAGTCAAAGGAACTTGCCTAAGCTCACAGAGGTAGTTAATAGCTAGGTGGAAACTACAACTCACAATAGTCTGCCTCCCAGGGAGCTGTTCTTTCTACCATATCACTTTCATAGGAGCCAAAACTAGAAGAATTCTTAATGACTATGGAGTTCAACCTTCTAATTTTACAAATGCAGAAATCAAGGCTGAGAGGTTAAACCCCTTGACTATTATTAATTATACAAGTAAGCAGCAAGCCCTGACTCCAAATCCAGCATTACCAGAATAGAGGTAGCTTATAAGGGCTGTCTACTTCTTTAACTGAAAACAGAATTCATAGAGCTTTTAGAGAACATTAAAATTAATATGAGAGACAGCACTATATAATGGAAAGAGTCTTGGACCTGGAGCCAGGAAGACCTGGGTTCCAATGCTGCCTTCATTATGTGACCTTGGGAGAGTCATTTAATTTCTTTATTTGCAGAGAGAAAGAGAGAGAGTTGGACTTTAATGGCTTCTCTTTCCCTTCTAGCTCTAAATCTAAATATTAAGAAATGGGAGTTTTTCAAGTATAAAAACCAGGATTATTTCCTAACATATACATTATATGCATGTATACAGTATATCACACAATTTGCACCCATTCCAAAAACACAACAGACTTCCGGAAGTGTGCTGGAGCCAGCTCCCCTCTCCTGAGAAGTGATTGTTAAATTGTCACAGTTAGAATTTAGAGGCCAAGGTCACAAATCAGGGCTTGGTTTATTGTTTCGCTGACACTAGACTTAAGAAAATGGTAGAGAAAATGTTTAACGATACAGATTAAACTTAAAAGTGTGTCTGACATACATTTTCCCCCCTAAAGAGCTACTAATTAAACATTAACTAGCATACCCCGTACTTTAAATCAGGACAGCCTGAGTTTGAATCTGACCTTGGAAAGAGTGGAGAACCTGAACAAGTCAAACCTCAGTTTCCTCAACTGTAAAATGGTGATAATGGTAGCATCTACTTCACAGGGTTGTTTAGCCAAACAGCAGCATCCAATCAAAGCACATATTACCAAACCCATGAGCAAAAACCTTCACAGTAGAGAATAGCCACTTCAACAAATTGAGAGCCAAATTTATGGCTACCATTCTCTTCAATCCTAGCGTTACAGCTCTCTTGATCAGAAGACACCTTTGTCATTGTGAGAGCAAAGCACTTGCAAGTCAAGACATCACCTTCCTGACATGACTGATCCTCCTGGAAAATGAAGGACAAACAACCAATCTTGGTCTGTGTGAAGATGGCAGCTCCTTAGTAACCAACCAGCATTTATTAAGCTCTACTATGGCACTAGTCCCTGAGAGAGACATTAGGAATGGAAAAACAAAAGTAGTCTAGTCCTCCAGGCACTTAACATTCTAATGGGAGAGGGAGAACAGGTTCATATCTCTACACCAAGCAGTGTAGAGAGGGAGCAAATCAGCCATTGGGGTAATCAGGGCAGTGCTTGAGCTGAGTCCTGAAGGAAATCAGGGATTCAGGAGGTGAAA
Source organism: Potorous gilbertii (assembly GCA_028658325.1). Lineage (NCBI taxonomy): Eukaryota > Metazoa > Chordata > Mammalia > Diprotodontia > Potoroidae > Potorous > Potorous gilbertii. Next base: position 136,787,802 of record CM053773.1, on the reverse strand, counting down.
CTGAAAGGTGGGGGGGGGGGGGGAGGTAGTTGGAATTCTAGGCTTGAGAGACAGCTGGTCCAAAGGCTATGGAGGTATAGAAACAGCAAGCAAGCTGGTGTGACTGGACCCCAGGGCAGCATGAATAGGAAAGGGGATATGTAAATATGAATATGAGAATATGTAAAAAAAAGACTGGAAAGGAATGGAGGAAGGACTAAGTTTTAGAAAGCTTTAAATCTCAGGCAAAGGCAATTTGATTATGCTAATGGTAAATGTAAGGTAAGCTCCAGGTTTTATTAGCCAGTCTGGTACTTTACATAGCCCTCCCTCACTTAAATCCAATTCACTTGCAAGTTATAGCATCACCTGACATGGTCCTCTTCAAGAAAGGACAAAAAAACAACTCAAATACAGCCTGTTTTTAGTATGTATTCAATCACAGATTATGGAACCTTGGGGGCATGAGAGAGATTGAGAACTTATTCAGTCCACTGCTCTTATATGATAGATAAGGGAAAAGAAGCCTAAGGAGTTTGAGTGACTTGCCCAAGGTCACAGAGATATTCAATAGTAATGGTAGAATTCAAACCCAAGTCCATTTGACTCCCAAACTGAGCATTCCTTTCATTGTACCATAATGTTTCTATCCTGTAGCTTAATCAGTGGCAAGAAGGATTAAAAAAAACCCCCAAACCAACCCCAAAACATTACTCTCAGTATTGTAAGAGCGATAGATTTGCTTTTCTAAAATCAAACACTAGGTTTAATCAACACTTCAGCTGTCACAAAGCCAGAAGGAAACTATTAACAGTTGTGAAGAACTGACTCTTGAGACAGAGAAAGGAAAGTGTGTTTAAGATCTTTCCACAATGATTACTCATCTCCTAAACCAGAAAAGTTCTAAAGGAACACAAACTGGGGTCTGATAAGCCAATCAACACAGGTTTGAGAATCGGTTGAACTGAAACAATCAGTGAGCCCCTAACAGTACAAAATCATAATCTGATGCCTCATTTTATCTTGAAGCCTCGGGAGACTGGGCTCATACTCTGGGCTCTGAAATAGAAGTCACTATAGAGTTTAGTGAAGAGTGCTAGACTTGGAGTCAGAGAAATAGGAGTTCAAATCCTGCCTCAGATGTTGACTCCAGGCAAGCCATTAACAAACTTCTGTGTGACACACTGGAAGGTATGAATATTGTCTGAAAAAGAGGGAGGAAGAGGGAGAGGGAGAGAGAGGAGAGAGCGGGAGAGAGCGAGAGAGAGAGAGAGAGAGAGAGAGAGCAAGAGAGAGAGAGTGAGCGAGAGAGAGAGAGACAGAGACAGAGAGACAGAGACAGAGACAGAGAGAGAGAGACACGGAGCCCTCTGGAGAGCGCACTGGTGCCTGGAAATCACAGCAGGGTTGCGTAGTGATTTGGTGAAGAAAGTATCTGCCATGTAGCAGATATTTAATGAATGCTTTCCAGTTGATTAAGTCCTCACACCAAGAAAACGATAGCTTCTTTAGATACTGAAACTGATATAACTTTTGCTTTCTTCTTCCTCTCTGTAGCAGCAAACACTCCAGCATACACAGGAGGGCCCACTGTGCACATTCTTAATTCTGCTTTTCTAAAAGGAAAGCAGCTTTTGAGGGGGTTGAGAATCTACTTTAATTACATACACCTACAGACAAAATACAAGCAGAAAAATAAAGACCAACAGACAGGGTTTCTAGCTGTCTCACCATAAGCAATATATATATATTACAGATCAACAGACAGCTCCAACTGTCTGACCATTACATACATACAGTTACGAGAAAGAGAGAGAGAGAAGCACCAATATCTGGACTTTCAAAGGAGGAAGGGGGGGGGGTCTCATCTGGCACATGAACCTCCTTTCAAGCCTCCAAAGCAAAACCTCACCTTAGAGCATATATACACTTTTCAGAGTGGAGGGCAAGACCCTTCTGACCCAGTGCTTCATTAGAAATTAATAAAAGGTGAAGGCCTTCCTCCAAAACAAACCTCCCCTGATTAAGCTTCTCTTAATTAGCTCTCCCTGAGGCCTATTAATGGTCAGGGGAAGATCTTTTACCTCTCATTAACATTACACTCTCCTATACCCTTTGGAACATACTCAGTCTCCCTCTTTGGTGACCATGTGAAAACTTGAGTATCCTCAGCCTGTTTCCACAAACAAAGAGGTACCTTAGAAGTAGAGGCCAACTAATCAAAGGTCCTCATTTTACAGATAAGAAAGCTGAGGCTCCAAAGGGTAAAAGGGGGAATGTAGGCAATATTCTAGGAAAAACTTAAGGAGGGACAGATCAGTTTCAACAGAAGGAGAGTTAGGGAAGATTTCATATAGGAGAACTTTGATATCAAAGAATCACAGAATTAGAGCTGGAAGGAGAATACAGAAGGTAATATAGCCCAAGCCCCTCATTTTATAGAAGAAACTAAGGCCCAAAGGAGATTATGAAAGTTGTCCACACAGATAGTAACAAAGGTAGGATTTGAACTCAGGATCATAGATTTAAAGATGAAAGGGACCCTGGAGTTCAACCCCTTCATTTTGCAGAAGAGAAAACTGAGACTCATCCAGGTTAACGGCTTTGATCAGGATGACCATGTAGTAACTGTCTGAAGCAGTGTTGAAACTCCTATCTTTCTGTTCGTAAATTCAGTACACACTATATACTATAACATGCTGCCTTGGAGGGCAGGGAAAGAAGGACAGATCTAGGGTACTGAAGTCTGTTCCAGAGAGGACAGTTAGGGGTGGCATGAGTGTGTGGGGGGAGAGAGTGTTTGGGAAAAGGAAAGACGAGAACTTCAGGCAGTGAGTAATCCAGTTTGGCCAGAAAACAATGTCCCTGGTGAAGGAGAGCAATCTGAGATAAGGCTTCTGTTGAGCAAATGATTCTGAAACAACTGTTTTCCCCCTTTTTGGCAGTAATGTGGTCACAAAAAAACTCCACAAAGCTGCTCTGCTGTTTAAACTGGGTCCCATGAAATGTCAGTGCCCTCCCTGTTGTGAATCTCCACTTTCACACATGACTGAAATTAAGCGTGCCTGTGATCACAGATGACAGACGCTCCTTTGGAAGACCAATTGAAACTGAAGACAATTTTGCAGGAAACAGACATCAAGTTCTCAGTTCCCAACAACAAAGATTAGGGGAAAAAAAGTCTAATTGTGTTTGCTTCTTTGCCATTTTTAAAAACTAATTTTTGGTAAATATGAAGGAAAGCATCTTATTCTATTCACTTCTGCATTTTAAGGTATAAATGATAAGGAATATGCTGTTTTTTTTTTCTATTAATATTACATGTATAATTTCTACTGTCCATGAGAATCTGTGGCTTGCTGGATGCCCCCTGGAGTGATTTTTTTTTTTGTCTTCTAAGGATTCTCAGCTCAGAGAAAACATTCAACATTATAGGGAAATGATTAACTGAACACTATACCTCCATCCTTACCATGACAATCTATTAGTTTTACAATCTTATTATTGATAAGCACAGTCATTTCTAGGCAGGGTGCTTTAGATGTCTCCCATGGGAGCTGGACATTAAAAAAGCCACCTGCTATACACAGCCCCAAACGGGGAAATCAGAATTGTAAGGAGCTTCAGGGGTCATCTTGTCTGACCAGAACATCTCTTACAAGTGATCATCTAAATTCTATCTCCAGCAAAAGAGCTCACTTCACAGATGAGAATACTGAAAGCCAAGATGGTGACACAGTAAATAACCCAAGGTGGATGTGAACACAAGTCCTCTGACTCCAAATCCAGCATTCTTTCCACTACACTGAAGTTGTTGCTCATATGTATACCATGTTGAATAGGAAGGTCTTATTTTCCCTTGCCTGGGAAATTCAATCACTCCCTTATTTTATAAGAAGGACTTGGATGATCCCCCGTATTCTTTCAGCGACCCATAATTAGCAACTGTCACTCAGGTGAAATAGCACAAAAAAGTGCCTGGGTCCAGTATGCTTAAATACATCCTCAAGTCAACCACTAGGGCAGAGCTGGGACACCTGTTGTAAGAGGTGAGATTCTGGATACAGCTCCACAGGGAGTGGGGAGGGGACAGAGATCCGGAAGATACCAACCCTCATCAAGGGCAGACATCAACATGCTATTTCGGAGGGGCTGCCTCTTACAAAGGTGCAGGTCAGGATATGCCTGGGGAGAAGTGTACTGATGACTGAGAAAAGCAGTGAATAACTTCCTAGTTTGATAAACTTCTCTAATTACTCCCTCTGCTGCTAAAGTGGAAGTTCCACTAAAGTATAATAAAATACCCTTCAAAATCACACAAATTTTAAAAAAACATTATTTTTACCTCCTAAACGCTGGTGCCCTGGAATGAAACCCTAACCTTTCCACTTTAGTTATTCTTTTGCTTTATTTTTTTTAAAGCTAGAAACTGCCACTGTACAATTCCCTCCTTTTCGGGAAGGAGGATGGGGAATGCTTAGAAGATTCAGCAGCAGAGATGTCCCCCTTAATTCTACAGTCTTGCCACCCCTTGGCCCATTAATGACCACATTTATAGCACTTAGTGATATAGGATGTAAAAAAAAAAAATCATTTCAACTATATAGCATTCCTGAGCATCAGCTAGGACACCTTCATAGAATTACATAATTGTATGACTTGTTGGCCTAGAAAAGGGACAAGCCCCTCCCTAGAGGCCAAAGATTTGGGGACCCTATCATGGAACAAGGCTTCAACCACAAGACAAATCCTGGGACTTTAAGTAGCTCCAGGGTAAAGAGCTAAAGTGCTGGCTTTTATTTTTTAGCCAGAGGCTATACCACAACCCATTTATTTCCAAGGACATTATCTTCTCAAATACTTTCCCCAGAATCCTGCCTAAGGGTATGATACTGCAGATGGCTTTTTGGGGGTCAATTTGTACCAGGAAAATAAATCTCCTCTTTGAAAGAGTAATGAAAAAAGGAAGGGTCTTTGAATGGATCTCTTCAATTAGAATCTTAAACAAACGAGAAAAAAACTCTAGACAAGTTTTTATTTTCCTCTCAGAAAGTCTTTTAGTATTCTAACACATCAAACTGGATATGCTTCAGGCACTAAATTCTAAAACAAACGGAGTGGTATAAATATAGGAGAGCAGGCAGGCACTATTACATTCTTCATTATTACACTATTATCAACACTATTATGCCATTTTCATTATTACATGTTTCATCATTCTTATGCAATAGAAAGATACATCAGACAATAATCTGCAGCTAGGTGACACTGCGGGGGCCGCCAGGTGGCACAATGCAGTAGATTATGGGGCCTGAAGTCAGGAGGATCTGAGTTCAAATCCAGCCTCAGACACTTACTGTGAGACCCTGGGCAAATCAGTTAACCCTACTTGCCTGAATTTCCTCATCTGTAAAATGGGCTGGAGAAGGAAACAGCAAACCCCTCCTGTACCTTTGCCAGGAAAAGAGCCACTAGGTTCACAAAGAGTTGGACAATGAATGAAGCAAGTGAATGATGACGATAGGTGGCACGGTGGATCTGATCTCGGACATTTGCTGGCTGTGTGACTCTGGGCAAGTGACAACCCCTATTTGCCTCAGATTCCTCGTCTGCTTATTTACAATGGTCCCAGCTAAAAAAGCAGTTTCCCAGTCTAGTCCAGACTGGCTGGTACAACTCCCAAGGACACACAGGAAGCCCAGGTTGGGGTACAAACAATAACTTATGTCAGTTCCAGGGGCTTCATCCTTGACACATTGAGGGTCTCCTGCATATTCTGAGTTCAATGTTTCTGGAAAATATGGCACCTCAAAAAGACAAGTTCAGGGGATCCCTTAACATTCCTTAACAAACCTTATGAGGTGGGTGACATTATTATTTTCTTTTTACAGTTGAAGAAACTGAAGCAAACAGGGGTTAAATTACTTGTCCAAGGTCACCAGCTAGTAAGTATCTGAGGTTGGATTTGAATTTAGGTACTCCTGACTGCAGGTCCCACACTCTATCTACTTACCAAAGTGCTTGGCTCTATCATTTGGTATATTAGCTATCTGTCTTACATCTTTGTATCATCTGCAAATTTGTACTTACACCACCATTACTGGTGACATCCAAAGGCAAGAGAAATAATTACTTGCAAAAATAAAACAAAATAAAAAGGTTTTTTTTTTAAATGAGTACTTCATCAGGGACATTAAAGAGGACATTCATGTTTTGGATAAAGGTTGGCCTATGTGGCATCCAAGGGTTCTTACAACTCTGATTTTAAGAACCAGGAAGCTCCTTTGCCAGTATGTCTCCCTCATCCATCTATTAAAACTCACATACTTTACTAAGAGAATCCCTTTTGTTCTTATCCAGAATCTGTATGCAAATTCTGTACATCAGTGACAAACCTGACTGCTAGTGGTACAGTCAAATCAGTATAGATCTGGATGAAGAAGATTTTATTAAAATTTTTCTTCCCTTACTACTTGAAGGAAATCACTTCATCTCACTGGGTCTCAATTTTCTCCTTTTTAAACCAAAAGACCTAGTGGGGAAAACTTTCTAGTTCTGCATCTTATGATTCTATGCTTTACTTTAGCAGGAAGAGAACATGAACTAACATGAACTAAGGAGATCTGGTTTCAAGTCCAAGTTCTACAGTATCATTTACGACCTATGTCACCTTGGGCAAGTCATTAACCTTAGTTTCAGTTTCCCCATTTATAAAATCAAGTACACTCAGCATACCTCATGAGGCTATTATAGAGATCAAAATAGGTAATAAGTAAGACTACTTTGTTACCTTAAAGTAATCTGTATGTCCTGCATTATATTATATATTATTTTTATAATATAATATTTTAATATATATTTATCTTAAAATATGTATTTATAGTAAGTATTAAAAATATTATATTATAAAAATAAAACATAGGCATAAAGAGATAGCTAATGGTAGAGTAGACTTTTATTTAGGCTTTTTAAAAGCAAAGAACTTTTTAAAAGGTCAAATTCTGTGTATGGGTAAAAAAAAATGGACAAAAGAAATTAGAGGCGTTATATAGAAAGTTACTTCTTTTCCTTTTTCAAAATGTTTTATTTTATTCAGAACTGAAGAAATAAAACAAGTATTTCCATAACACGAGAATAGAAAAAAAAAGATGATTGTACATGAAAGTACAAATCTATTATGTACAACTTGTGAGTCCTTTTAAATAAATAATAAAATTATCATGTAACTTTTTTCCCCCTTTTATTCCTCTCTCTAGCTTATTTTGACATTACAATACAAAAAAGATGCAAGAAATACACAGTAAAAATACCACTGACTACAATGGAAAGAGGCTGCCCATAGATACCTAGCAGAATTTATTGGGGATTATTTTCAATGAAGAGAAATGAAAGATTTTTCAAGGCTATGTAGGCCATCATTCTTCCTGACTTCCCAAACTGTGAAACTACACTTCTCTCCAACTGTTTTTACCATTCTATATTTGTCTGTACTTGACATAGTGAAGAAGCTGGAAATATATGTTTCATAAATATAACCTTATGTAACCATGATGATTACCCAGCTTAGGTCATAATTCAATCTTCAAATCCTAACTTCCTTCTTTAAAGTTATATAATTGAACTAACTTCCTATATGGCAGATTTTAAGTGACATATGCATCATGTTAAAAAATTTCCTTACGAAATATTACATTTTTGTATCTCTAAAATTAATGTAAATATTATATTTCATGTAAAAGGCTATAGGAATATTTTAATCCAATTCCTTCTAACTTTTTTCTCTACCCTAAAATCAAAATACATTCAGATTCTTAGGACAATGATTAGCCAGTGTGTAATTTTCTGTCAAAAATGTTGATTATACTTTCCCCTTAGTAGTTGTTTCCAATATGTAACAACTCTAAATGACAAAATCCTCCCTCTAATCTACATAATTTTTTTCTTGTTTAAAAATTTATGATGGTAGAACATACAAAGTGATGCTACCTATATAGCATACACTTTAAAAAACAGATTGGACTTAGAATTTCATTGATCTAGGGAACTCTACCAACGAGGAGACAGCATACTTCAATGGAAAGAACACAGTTTCATGAATCAAAACAATTCAAAGCATATCTGTGATGGTTACTACCTATGTGACCCCTGGAGCAATCACTGAAGATGATTTCTTCATCTGTAAAATGAGAGAGTTAGTCTAAATGGCCTCTTCAAATACTTTGTAGAACTTGATGTGTGATGCTACATAAGCACCCACTCTACACAGCATAGCTTTAGTGAGTTCCTTAAAGGTAGTAAGAGGTTAGGGTCATGCAGCTGGTATATATCAGATGCAGAGCTTGAATGCAGGTTTTGTTGGCTCGCTATCCATTATACCATTCAGATGATAAGATAGGTGTGTGTGTGTGTGTGTGTGTGTGTGTGTGTGTGTGTGTGTGTGTGTGTGTGTGTGTGTGTGTGTGTGTGCACGCACATACATTCATGAGATAGATACCTGTATATGTAGAAATATCTCTATGTATTGAAAGACTTTATTTTAAGTGCATTATCTGTTTTATTTAGTGTAAATAATTTTAGCTCCTTCATCTTTCCCTGTGAGTCTTCTTTTCCTAAGTTTTAACTTTATGTGTGGTTTTCTTGTTTGTTCTTTGAATTTTATTTAGATCAATGAATTTCAAAACTTGACATCAATCTTCCAGTACTTTCTAAATGTAGTAAATAGACTGTAAATCCAAAGTATATTAAACTTTACAGATATTTTTATATTCTCAAATAGTTTTAAAACAAGGGCTTTTTTTGGTAAGTCCTTTGTAGAATCTCAAGAATTGAAAGTGCCTTCAGAGGTCACCTGTAAAGTTAGCCAATAATCATCTGTCATGCTTAGAAACATATTCAAGGAGAACCCAGGTCTTCCAAGGCATCTTATTCCGCTTTAAGATGACTTGGTCCTCTCATTTACAAGTTTTTCTTTTACTCTGGAATATCATTAGGCTAGAACAGGTGACTTGAATCCATCAAGGTCATTTAAATGCTCTTCATTTTGGCTTAAAATATCGTTTTCTTTTCCTATTGCTACCGTTCTATGTATTCTCTTGTTGTCTCCTCTTATTAAAATGTGACCTCCTTGAAAGCAAGGGTTGTCTCAGTTTTCTACTTTAATCCTTGATGCTGAGTACAGTGCTTTGAACACGGTAAACGCTTAATAAATGCTTTTACATTCATTTTCCTTGGCAGAGGTGGCAGAAAATAATTCTGATATCTTTTCATTATGATTATTGCGCCATCTATCACCAAATGGCAGTCCAATTTTCTTTGATCTTTCTCCAGCTCTAAGCATAAGAAAAAAAGAAACTTCTGGCTTTTGGTTTTGCTTTTAGCATTCACTGTCAACATAAATTATCAAAGTAGATTTTTTTTCCAAGCAGGACCAAATCACTCTAGTTTTTATCTTCCATTATTCCTTCCTTTTTCTTTATATTTACTTTTATTTATGTATTCCTTTTCTTTATATTTGTTCTAATTGCACTGTCATTGCATGACAAATTTCCTGTGTATCTACAATGTCCCTTTTGTCCTCATTAGAACCATCTGTAAAATGGTGATAATATTCAGAAAATCCTCTAATCCATTTTAGGCCTATTCCCCTAGATCCTACCCATTCTTTCTTGGAGGTTTAAAATCTACTCTCCCCAAATATTCAGCTCAGAGAAGAAACAAGGCTCAGCACTCTGTGGGTATTTGATCAATCTTTGTTATATTGTAGTGTGAGGTCCCTATTATTTCTTCTTTAACAGCTAGTTTCCTTTTATTAATCAGCATCAGATCCATTAGAAATAGATCTTTTAAAGAATGAAATCACCATTAAAGCACAGCAAGAATTTAATTGGCTCTGCTTTTAGTTGGAAGAGTATTCTGACATATGTCAGCTGTTTTGCCATAACATGGCCAAATCATGCCATTCTCTATGTTTTCTCCTTTGCTAGAGGTAGTCTGTAATATACATACACCAAAATATTATTGATTTTCCAAGTTCACAGAAACATTCTCCACCATGCTTATCTTCTTTTAACTGATGGTTTCCTTCATGAAGGTGTACCTGTCCCCCCCTAAACATTGTATATTACTGTGCCATCTCTTTTATCTACTTGTTTTCCTTGTACACAATAAGTGCTTAGCAAATGCAATGACTATTTGATTCCCATCTCTGAAGGCCAATTCTAAGAGTCAGGAAATTGCCCTTTTAAAAAAAACAGACTAGTTAGTTTTGAATCAAAGGGGTCTTGACCTACAAACAAAAAGGAAAATGCCTCCCCAAGCTAGTCACAGGGTTGGTGTTTGGCTTTCTTTCCCCAAGACCTACTATTCTGGGTGGAGCCTGGTGAGTAAAGGGAAAGTTATCTGTAGTGCCACCCCAATTCAAACAGCTAGATGCTAACTAGGTATTAGTAGCTAAGTTATAATAATGTTTAGGGTGACAATTCAGGAAGGTTCTTAACACTCTCACTGACTCTTTACCTTGGATAAAATAAACAATTAAAAATGTTAAAATGGTAGTGATCCAGAAAGTGCTTTTTTAACCAAAAACATAGGTACATACTTTAAAAGTGTTTCTCATCCTTATATAGTAGCACATAAGCTTTAGGAAGTAGAAATGCACTACCATGTGGGAACCCTCAGTGACATCTCAATCACAGTATCATTAAATATGTGAGGTATTACAATGACTTCTTTATAAAAGTAGTATTCATTCTGCCTCGTTGGTAAAACTAAAAATTTAGCTTAATCCCTTTACATTTTCAGGACATGGTTATTAAGTTCATGGAATTTAATGCACATAAGGTAGAAAAGCAAACTTCAGGTAAGGAGAAGAAACAAACTAAACAAGGGAATTCTGTATGATGGGTGGCATGGTACTAGGACAAGTTTCCTGGGACAAGGATTTGGGGTGAGACACCATATTCTAAAATGTCTCCAGGTGCCAAAATGAGGGGATGCGAAAGAGGTTTGGCTGAATGGATTCCCACTGATAATCACTAGGAAACAGATGATAGAAAACAAATCCTGAGGCAGATGCAGTCCTCTCACGTGTCTCAGTGGCCTACATAAACAAATCAAAATTCTTCTTTTTCCTCTTCTAATATGAGGATATGGCTATGTTAGGAAAAAATGTCCAAAAATTATAGCATACTGGCCAAAAAACATTTAAAACAGTCTCAGAAGTCCCATTTTATTTAGCAGGATGAAATCATGTGAATCTTAAGACAGCTTATTTCTAAACAAGCTAGTCATTGTAGTGACTAGAGAGTCACCCTCAGAGATAGAAAAATCTGGGTTCAAGCGCAGCCTCCAACATATAAGGTCAGACAAGTTATCAAATGACAATTTTCTCTGGCTGATCCCATGTGTATTAGGCGCCCCATTTTCATCTCCATCTACTGACCTCCCTAGCTTCCCTGAAAGTCCCAACTAATATCTTATCTTTTACAAAGCCTTTCTCAACTCCTCTTAATTCTAGTGCTTTCCCTCTGTAAATTATTTCCTACTTATCTTGTGTATACTTTGATTGTACTTATATTTGTTTTCAGATTAAGCTCCTTGAGAGCAAGGAACGCCTTTTGTCTCCTCAGTGCTTAGCACAATACCAGGCTCACAGTAGGTGCTGAATAAATGTTTATTGACTGACTAACTAGTAGCAAAGAGAGGGTGTGGCAACCAGGGTAATAGTTACCATTTATTGGGTAAATTGATTGATAACTACATTAATTTTCTGTACTGAGTCACACAGCAATCAAGTCAGGATTATCATTCATCCATCAGAAAGTCAAAGTATTCCTTTCCCTCTTAAGCCACTTTATGTTAATAAGTACAACATTAAGCTAACTGACATTTTTATACTAACTAATTGATATAACAAAACCTTAAGAGTCCCACAAAAGTCTCAATTGTCTTCTCAATAATTTTATTTATTTAATTGATTTGTTTTCAGTTTTCAATAATCACTTCCATAAGTTTTAAATTTTCTCTTCCTCCTTCCCCCTTCCCCTCCTGAGTCAGCATGCAATCTTATATGAGTCTACAATACATTCTTATTAAACACATTTTCACATTAGTCATGTTGCATAGAAGACAAATAATTAAAAAAAAAAAGGTGAAGCAAAGCCTTACACAGCTTGAGTACTAAATTATTTCATTCTCTTCTAACATTGTGGAAAGTCAGCAATCCATGCATGCTCAGATTGATTTGGGTCACCTGTTACAGATCAAAGGTGGCATAGCTGTGCTAAATACATAGTTTTGAAATAAATGACTTCTGTGGTTTCTTGCGGTATCTGAGATACAGGTGGTTGTAAACCCTTAAGAAATTCCTAGAGTGAATAGCAAAAATGGGTGCTTTGTCCTTTGGTGTCATCTCACCTCCCTTTCTTCTAGGAAATTAATTCCTACTTCTAGAAACCACCTTTTTCCTTCTTTGCCACAGGAACTCTTGCCATCATGATCACCACAGAAAAAACTGCAACAGCATTCTACCCTGGTTATCCCTTCCAAAGTACCTCATAATCCAAAGTCATCAGTTTCTCCTCCCCATTCCTTCCTTCTGATTTCTGCTAACTCTTTATTATCTCAAACAACATTTACTCTACTAAGTATTGCAATTAGTATAAAAGATTTTAAATCGGTCAAAAAAAAAAAAACCCAACCCTGGACTAGGGCATTCCTAGGTGATTTTTGCATTTTGAAAAGAGGAATAGGTTAGCCCAGATTAGTTAATGAATGTCCAAGGACAGTAGAACAACAGATATTTTGAATGATTAGCAAATAAACTTTCCAGGTACAGCATATCTTGAACATTCCTCCCTTCCTTTAACAATGAACTTGGCAAGGTGAAGCTCATGTGGTAGCTAGTCCAAATCTACCATGTTCAAAGAACAGAACTTACACTTGTAAAAACTCAAGGGTGAGAACAGACCTAGGACATGAGACCTGAAATGAGTGGAGAATATGTAGACATAAGCAACCTCCCTTGAACATCTAAGGATAATCAAATTAATACTCTCATAATTGGCATTTTTTAAAATGTCTGAAAAATATTACCAAATTAGTTTTTCAGTCATCAAAAAAATTCTGCTACAGCTCCATGGATAGGGTCTTTAAAATTTCAATTAATTCAGTGTTGTAGGCTACAGGATGAATGCAACATATGGGAATGAGTCTTACACTTCCTACCTTTGTGAACTGTTTTAGTTCCATAGACAGGCTTTAGTTTTATTTTTTTTTAGCAACGTATTTTTCTTCCCTTCAGGACTACATCTTTAGGCTTTGAGATCTTACATACAAAATGAGAAATTCACTCTACCCCCATGAGAAAACAAATTCACTGATACTGAGAAACATCATCACTTAAATAGCACTGTGTCTTGTAATAGCTAAAAATGATCATTAAAAAAAAAGTAACCATCTCTTGTCATTCATCAAACACCCAGTGTCAGATTTCAGGTCATTCATTTAGGAGAAGCTCATTAAATTCAAAACATCCTACTGAAAACCAGAAATATGCAAAATAGCTTTCCTTATTTGAATTGCTTCTGAAATGCACTGAAAAAGAGAATACAACTACACCCTTGCTACATTTATTTCCAATTGATTTAAGATAACTGAAAATGACACTCTCCCAAAACAGGATAAGAATAGGTCTGCAGTCCCATGATCAGAATTCAAAGTCTTTAGTCTTCCACAATCTTTAAGGCAGTCCTGCTAGGTGATGCTTATTCTCTAAATGTATTCCCTTTAATCTCTTCTCCCAGTCTCATGATGTCTCATGAATAGAACCCATCATTTTGTCTGTTGAGGACACCTTGGTTCGTATATTTCAAATCCAGTCCCTTCACCTTGCCCCCCTGCAGCTCCAAAGAAAAAACCAAGACCCTTTCCTAACTTATTAAGGATAACCTCTCTGGATAATAAACATGACCTTTGTTGCTAATAAACAACAACAACTAAGAAAAGATCATGGGAGATAATTGCCCTCTGTGGGCAGGCCCAAGAACATTTCACATAGCTATGTCTCAAGGAAGAGTTCCTAGACTAGCTGGCCTCCACCACCTTTAGAACATACCCTGCAGTAATCATAGTTATTACAAGTCACAAATCCTCCAGTTTCCCACCCTTTGGCAAAGGGTTGGCACTATAAGCCCTACACAAAGGAGTACTTTAATTTACTGAAGAATCCAAAACAATGCTGGAGAATTTTTGGAGCTAATACTCACGACTATCATCAATCACTATTATAATATAATATATAATATATATTATAATATTTAATATATAATATAATATAGCTGGTTTTGGCTTTTTTTGTTCAGTAAGAATGAATTATATGAATAAAAATGAAGAAAACCAATGGGAATCCTTCTTCTGAGGAAAATCACACACAAAATGAATGACGAATTCTGATCATGTAACCTTAGATATAAAATTCTCTGTTTTTGGTTTAAATCTGTGATTTTACAGTCTAGGGAATATCGGGTAAGCTATTCCCTCTTACCAATACAGAAAAGCAACTGTTTTGCAATTTCTAATCTTAGCTAACCATGAATGACTTGTGAGGGACACAATGCCAGCTGGGGTCAGAGGTGGGACTTTTGAATTCAGGTCTTCATAACTGCTGACTCCCCATTGAATTACAATGAATCTCAAAAGTCTTTAATTTCTTTCTTCTGGAATGAATGTCATACCTAAAATAGCCCTTTTGCTAACATGTACTAAATGAGGCTAAAATCAAAGCTATATTATTAGTAGTGATATGCCAGTACGTTCCCTGTATTTCAATGGATTTGTGACTGATTTAAAAGACTTGGATGTGCAGCAAAACAGAAGACAACTGTAGGCAGAATTGTATTTTTGATAAATCAATGTTTTCCCTGGGTCAGTTATTTGAAATTGGCTTCATTATGCTTAGTGGGATATTTGTTTTTGGATCTCAAGAGGTCAGGATTTGAAACTGAGTTACTGAACATATGAGATTAATAAACTATTATTTTAAAGAATAAGCATAATCTTTTATGATGCATATATATGTGTGTGTGTTCGCATGTTTTTATTTATGAAACTATTCCCCAATGTTGTTTTCTTCTTAATATTGTGCTTTTACGGAAATAATTAACAATGCCAGGTAGAATGTCTCTACCCACCATTTGCCCCATTTTTTATTCTCCTCTTGATCCAGCTGCCCAACCCTCCATTATTCTCATGGTACAGCTAATTAGCATTCTAGAATTAGTCATAATAATTTAATGTCATTTATTTTGTGACCTTAGGGAAAGTCCCTTCCACTCTGTGGACCCCAGTTTTCTCATATATAAAATGAGTTTAGACAAGGTGATCTCTGGAGGCCCTTTCAGTTCTAAACCAATTCAAACCTTAATAGTTACAGTTACTTAATAGAAACAGATGAAGAACACTTTGTCTAACAAGACATTAAACTGGAGAACTTCAAATAAAAATCCAAGTCTCTTAGTGGCCAAACCATGGGCAACCCCAGCTGTGCACTTAAGGGAAGGAAGAAAGGAGTAGGATTCTTTGAAGTTAGGGGTCAGGTGAGACCCTACCTAGATAAGGTAGGTAGGAGTCCAGAAACAAAATAAGGGAATATACCTATAAAAATGGAGGTCGGGGTCAAAAAAACAGGCAAGTAAAATCAAAAGGTCCTGAATATTGAAGGACATAGCCAAGAAGATGGTTAAAAAGAGATTAGCAGCCTAAAAATGTGGTGTAGGAGGGAACTTAAACTATAATTCAAGGGTAATCTGTAAAGCCTTAGTCTAGATGCCAAACAACCTGTATTCCAGCCTTAGGTTGACCTAAGGTTATGTCTTTGTTCAAGTCATAAATTTCTCCTGGGCATTAGTGTATTGTACCTAGAACCAGGGGTCTACAGTAGGTATGATCTACGTCTCACCCCATTCCATATTCTATGGCAAGTTAGTCTAACTAGCCACAAAAGAACCCAGAGCTACCTAGAACAGATAAATAAATATAACTGGCTGTGGTGGGGTGGGCAGAGCACAGGAAATAGGCATACAGGCAGATCCCGACATCTTCTTCTGATCCTAGCTTAGGTCAATTACAGGTGGGGAACCTGTGGCCTTGAGGCCACATGTGGCCCTCTAGGTGCTCAAGTGAAGCCCTTCTACTGAATTCAAACTTCACAGAACAAATCCCCTAAATAACCCTTAATCCTCAGTCAGGTTCCCCACACATGGACTAGAAGTTCTTCTAGGAAAGAGGTCATGTCCATTTCATTATGCCTTCCTTCCCATTGCTCAACAGTTGCTGCCTTATTAAAGGGGCCATGCCCTGACCACTTCTTAAAGAGGCCTTATTCAATGAATGGGATTATCTCACCCTAAGTGAGTACCTGCATAGACCTTTGCCCAAAGGGGCCAAGGTCTCCCAGTGCATCCTGGTCATCTCCAGTCATCCTGAGGAGTATCAGGTCACTGGATTCAGATGGTTCTGGAGGAGAAATGAGGCTGATGACCTTGTATAGCCCTCCCTCACTCTAAACAAAGTCAAGTGGAAGGCATGTCATCATTTCTCTGATGGCATGGTCTTATTCAGCAAAGAAGGATGAACACAAGTACAGTGCTTAGCATACTGTGCAGTCTGTTTTTGTTTCATTGATTCCAACATCGTGCTGCTTCCTGGAAGTCATTCACATTAGAATCTAATTCAGGTAACAGTTGACATTCTGCTTTGCCAATACTTTCTTTTAAAGTTAATAAAAGCTGACAGAAGGAAACAAAAAGTCTAGGAAAACACTAACCTGACTTTGGAAAAGGTATATTTACACAAATGTTCAGTTAACTAGCAAATGTATTCTTTATGGAACTTTTGGTCTAATGCAGTATATTATGCTGGGAAGCTTCATGGTTAAGCTAATAGTAGAAAAAATTACCTTTCCTGCTTCAATCAATAAAACATTAGATTAGAGAGTCATTCATTCTAACATTTATCATTATTTTTTTTTTGGTGCACAATAATATGCTAGGTATTTGAAGAGATGGAGAGTTTAGATATGACAGAGACTCTTCCCTGATAAAATCTAAAAAAACTCTTGGTGGATCAGCCACAAACCTAGAAATCACTGTTATTATTATAGTGTACAGTAAAGTCTAAGAGAGGCAGAATCTAGTAGTGAATAGAAAGTTGGCATCAAAGACAAAAAGATGCCTCAGACACATACTGGTTGTGTAACCCTAGGTAAGTTATCTCTTGGAAAAAAGCATTGGCTTTGGGCAGCTAAGACTATAATTTGTGGAGATGGTGCCAATCTGCATTAGTAGACAGAGTTTCCTCATCTGAAATAAATAACTGTCCTATACCTGTAATATTTTATAGGCTGCAAACTTTTTCAAAAAGGTTCCTCTGTCTCCCTTCTAGGGGATATCCTAGAAAGTATAATGCATAAATTTTATACTGGGACAGTGAGGTAGTAAGCCAGAGAGTTCAAGGACTTGATTCTCATCAAAAGAGATGAGAATATGTATTTATTTGGTATAATCCCAGAACTGGAGTTTCTTTAAAGAGGCATCTTGATTTTTCACTCCCACCCCCACCACGCTGCGAACACAAACTTTACATACATAGATAACAGTTGAAGACGTAACACTACTTAAATTTTTGCAGTGAGAGAAGAACAATTCGTACAAAATGCCAGACCCAGAAGGGAACATAGAAATCACGTCTTTTATATGCTTCGTTTTATAGAGTAGGTGACTCAGGCTTTGAAAACTTAAAATATTGCAAATTCCATGTTCTTTCTATTATGCCAGCCAGTCTATTATAAAAGTGACTCTCTAAAACCCATTTTTCCCTAGATTAAAGGTTGATAGATTTGTTAGTTTATTTTCCTTGATCCAGGATTCCAACACATGAAAGTATATTTGAAGCACTTGTTTATATTTCACAAGTCTTACATTTTCCATCAAGAAGCTATTCATTCACCTTAGGGCAATAATCAAGGCAGAAGTCTTAACTGGAGCTAATTAGTCTTGGGGAATAGGCTGCTAAACTGGTACACATATTTCTACAACTGGTTTTACCCCACTGTGTACATTACCCAATGTTTGATCTTAAGCTGTATTTATCTACATATATTTATAAAGCTATGACTGTGCAAAAAGAGATTTCAGTCAAGGCCATAACTTGGCTGATGACTTTTAAGTATTACCAAAAATTTTTCTTTAAAGCTTTACAAGAGAAATAGGTAAGCAATACAAATTAGAGCTCACCCAATTTCCCTTAAGACCAAAGGCAGTGAGAAGTTGACAGGACAGAAAATTCAATTCAACCAGTAGCTATGTGCCAGAATTTGGGGACATAAATAAAATATTGAAAACAGTCTTTCTCCTTAACAAACATACATTCTAATAAATTGCGAAAACCAAAGGCAATCAGAAGTTCACAGGACAGGTAATCCAAAATGCAAGATGATGGAGATAGATGAGAGAAAGACAAACTAAGTATCATGATATAGCAGATAGGTCTCTGGCCTTGGTGTCAGGAAGGGTTCAAATCCTGCTTCAGATAGTGAAAATCTGTGTGACCCTTGGCAAATCTTTTAACTTCCCTTTGTATCGGTCAGAGGTTCCAAAATTTATTTGGCCCACCACCCCCTTTTAAAAAAAATAATTATTCAATGCCCCCTTGAAATATATTTTCCTAAACCTTTTAACAGTTTTTTTGAAATTTTCATCATTTCAAAAAAATATAAAACACATATATTGAAAAATGATGCCTTAAATTTAATAATTTTTTGTGAATTTGTTGTTTTTTTTCCTGCCCTGAGATTTTGATGATGTAATATTGTGTCATGTAACTGTATAATATCATATTGTAAACAAGTCATTACATGCATATATTCCTGCTGATGCATGCTGGACTTTCAGATAATGTGCAGCACACTTATCTGTCAACACTTGCTTGTTAAGACCTGTCAGTGGATTTGATCACTGACGGGTTATAACTTGCATTCTGTGTATTTATTTGGAAAATAATGTAATCACTATGGCTTTAACTTTTACAAATAAGATGAACCACAAAAGAAGTTTTTCCAAAATTTCTTCTCTCCTCTCTTTCTTCCACTGTCTCCTTATTTTTAATTCGTTGTCATCCACCAACTGCATCTAAGGCTACTACAACCCCTCCCCCTCAAAAAAGTTCTAGCACCACCCCCAGGGGCAGAATCACCCACTTTAGGGACCCATGGACTATAGATTATCACATCTGTAAAATAAAAAGGTTGAACTGAATGGTCTTAAAGATCTCTTTCTTCTCTAAATCTATGATCTTATTACTAGGTGAATGAATATTTTGTATATTCTAATAGAGTTATGGGGTTCTCTACATTTCTAATATGCTTGAAATACTTCGAGAACAGTTTTACTCCTAACCAACTGTTTATGTGGGATGATTCAGGCAATATTGGAAAAGGCTTCTTTATCTCCCCTCCTCTCCATCAAAAACAAAGCAAAACAAACCAAAACTACAGATACCTCCTCATCAACTGGTAAGGACCTAGAATTTCTATAAGGGCAAATAAGGCTCTTAATGTCATGATTAGAGATAAAGTACTGACAG
>CM053773.1:136750741-136767685 GCA_028658325.1 Potorous gilbertii | reverse complement strand
TTTCTTTAAAAAATGAAAAAACTAGGTTCAAGGAGCCTATTTCTAGGAGTTGGCATTTTAGGCACAACCAGAGCTGTTTTATCCTAATTTTAAACAATCAGTCAACAAGCATTTATTAAGGCTCTGTGCCAAGCACTGTACTCAGCTCTGGGAGCATTAAAAAAAAAAGGCTGGGGAAAAACAAAATAAAAGACAGTCCTCTGCTCTCATGGAGCATACAGTTAAAGGAGGGTGACATCATACAAACCATTACATACAAATAACATAAATTGGGGATAATCTCGGAAGGAAAACACTAAAATGAAAGAGAGCTTCTTGAAAAGAAGTCAGGGAAGCCAAGAAGCAGGGATGGGGAGGGAGAGCAGTCCAGGCATGAGGGAGAGCCAAGAAAACCACTCAGAGTCAGCAGATGGTGTGTCTTGTGAGAGGAAATGCAAGGAGGTCAGTTTCCTTGGATTGCAGAGTATGTGCAGAGGAGTAAAGGTGTGAGAAGAGTAGAAAGATGGTCAATTCTCAGGGTCTATGGCTATATGTATTTATTGCTCCCTTGGCTCCAGAGCACAACTTTCCATGGGATTTTCCCTGTAATACACGCCCCCCAGTAAAGGTTATTAAATATATCAAAACCATAGCAAAAAGAGGGCATTGCTTAAGGAGCTGTAAAAAAAAAAAATAAGCATGCTACTTTCTATAAACGACTCTGGTTCAGATTTTTTCTTTTTAACTAACTGCCTATCTTCACTTTAGATATCCCAGTACCAGTAAAACACAAAACTATTCCTTTTATCCAAAATCAGTTTTCTGACACATAACCTAGAGACATTTTCTTTTACCTTTGTAAAAGGCAAGTGAAAGAACTATGAAGTGTTTACTTTTCCCGGGAGAAATAAAAAGATGTTAAGTCCTTCTTGGCAGCCAGTTAAGAGATTAGAAAGAGATGGCATGATTGAACAGTAGCATAGTAACAAGTCTTTGAAGTGGAAAGGATTTGATTTAAAACCATTAAAGTCAAATCAAGATTTCAATCACCAGCTAGGAAGATAGGATTTCATCAACCCTTCCTACAAAACTTACATACTTGATATATCAGACACATGTAGCCTTCACTTCTTTAAAAGTGAATTTTCTGTATTTTAGAGAAATGATTTTTTAAAATTTCTAATGAATTTTGTAACTACATGGAAAAAGAAAACTTTGTTAATAAGTTAACTGAAGTACAGTATGAAAGCCACTGGGAAGATGAACCATCTTAACTTTAGGGGGGGCTGCGAATGTGTTAGTGCATGTTCATGCCCATGTGCAGAGAAGGCATGTAGTTCATTTTTTGAAGATGAACCACCAAAGGATTATAGATATTGAGTTAAGTCAGAGTCTCCAGTGAGTGAATGAAAGAAAAAGCATTTAATAAGCATTTAACTATGTATGTGCCAGGCACTATGCAAAGTGTTAGAGAGAGAAATATAAAAATAGGTACCCTCAAGAAGCCTTCTTTCAAATAGGGAGAGATAACGTAAAGGGTCTGGTGGTTGCCCAACAATGGGAATTTTTGTCTCTGAAGTAACAGGAATGGTGAATGAAGTCACCTGGAAATAGCCCATAAGACTGACATCCTCCAGAAGCAATTATAGTATTGAATTAATTATTCTGGCCAAAGCAAGAGGTGAAAAAGGGCAAATGGTAAGATGGCTGGGTTGGTTGCGATGCGAAATATGATCTGATCTGGGGATGGTGACATATAAGTGGCTAGATGAGGTTATTCTCACTTACTTATCAATCAAGATTATCAATCAACCCCCACAGCAAGACCTCCAAAGCTTACACAACGAATTTCCAGGCAATGCTACTAGATGACTAGTCCAGAGATTGCTAGTGGAAGAGTCCAACTACCTAATTTTTTCAAACCATATACAGATGTGGCGTAAACTTTGATAATTCAATTCTCTGGGTGTCATTTCTTTATTTTTACATAAGAATGTTGGACTTAAATAATCTGTAAGACCCTTTCTAAGCTCCTGGATTGTCTTCAGTCCTGATTTTCTCATTTTACGAAGGACATTGGTCAGTTGAAAAGTATCCTGAGAAACTAATGCAGTGAAAGTCCTCAAGTTCATGTCATTGTGAATTGGCTGAACATTGGTGAATGTTTCTAGAAAAGAGAAGTCTTAAAAGGACCATGATGGTGTTTTCAAGCGTGTGAAAGGTTATAAGGAGAAACTAAGTTGGTTCTTCTGGCCTCCAGAAGGTAGAACCAGGAAAATGATCATGTAGTAAGAGAAACATTTACTAACCTTACACATCATGTGAGGAGGGCTAGTTCTTTTTTTAATGGATACTGAAATGATCCTTAAGATTTGTCTCAGAAAATTAAAAACATCACTTCTTTGTTGCTTGACTACAAAAAACCACAGGGAAATCCATCCAGTGTTTGGTTGAAGGACCACCATGTACAACTCAGAAGCAGGTCGGATATGTCCATAAGAGTCAAAGTACAGAGTCCTAACTGCATCCCCTTGTGGAATATCCTTCCCCTCTCATGGCTTGGTATACATCTCTCTTTGTTAACTGCTGAATGACTTATGGCTGTTTCATTTAATTTCAATATTGGACCTAAAATACCAGGGGCAGGCCCAATTTACAACAGTGTGGAATTTGCAAGGTCAATTTCAGCTTGATGCCAGGCCAATCTCCCGAAGAATTACAGCTATCCAAAAGGGAGTGGGCTGCCCCATCATATATGGACTCCATTTTGTCACAGAAAGCTCTTCACAATCAGATCCCAATTGTACCATTCTAACCTTCTAATGCATAATTACCCTCCACATACTCGAAGATTCAACCATCCTGTCTATTTGCTGTTACTCTCAAACCCCATCTCTCTGCCTTTGCAGTAGCTTTCCCTCATCCCTGAAACGCTCGACCTCCTCACTTCTGCTTCTTAGAATCACTGCTTTCTATCTCCATTCACCTTAAGTGCTTCTTTCTAAATTAGACCTTTCCTGATCCCCTTAGATGCTAATACCTTCTCCTCCAAAGTTACCTTGTATTTGCTTTAAGTGTTTTTATATACCTAGTGATGTTTGCTATATAACTTTGTATGTACATGTTATCTCCCCCAATGGAATATAAGTTCCTGAAGGATAAGGACTTCTTTGTTTTTGTCTTTGTATCCCTACTACGGGGGCTAGTATATGGAAGGTGCTTAATAAATGATTAAGAGATGGAGGAGAAGTCTTAAAGCTAAGCCTAAATAACCACTCATCAGGTATGTCTGTAGAGAGGATTCTTGTCCAGATAAAAGTTGGCTTAAGTAACCTGTGAGTTTCTTCCAACACTGAGATTCTGTAGTCCTATAAAGGCAAACTGATGAAACCAGCATTTTCCTCTAGATTGGCAGGCAGAATACTGTATGTTATTCCCTTGCTAATTTAGCTTTAACTTTCCTCCAAAGCTGCTCACAAGAGAAAGATTAATTTATGATATCTCACCATTGACTTTTAGGAAAGGTTATCAGCACTAGACTGATGACTCTTTTCTCCATGAGTTCCTGTTTTGTTCCATCTCTCCATGCTTTGACATTAGCTTTCTTATGTGGTGGATGAGTCACTGAAATTTTGTTTCCAGAACCCTCAGGAGTAATGACAATGATACTAGACTTGTTGACAAGTGTTTTTCATCACTGTAAGCTCTCCATTCATTCATGTTTCTCAATAAAAAATGACTGAGATCCATTTCTTTGTAAATCACCAGGTTTCTAAAAATACAATTTATATCCAAAGAATTTCAGAGTAAATGTTTATTTAAAAAAAAATCACTTCATGACAAAGCAAAGTTTTGTACCACATATCTGGAAAATCTTCAATTGTTTTACAATCTTGTTAAAAAAAAGTATGCATTTTGAAGAATTGTCACTTAATCCAAGAAGCTCCCCAACACTGGTCAGATTGCTGACTGCTTCTCCCCAAATCCCACTCAACCTGGATAAAGACTCCCCAGATCAATCACCTCCAATTTCTAATCAGTGCTATACTCACCTTGGTATAACATCCTTAGCTTATTGTCTGATGTCTGCCATCAGATTTTAGTCTGTAGGTATATGAATGTCAGAATTGTCTCAGATTGTAAATGTTTGTAAGTCAGAGATCAAGTCTAGGCTGTTGTTTTGGCATAGCATCTAGGTGCAAACAAACATGACAATCAAAGGAAACCAATGAAGCTATTTTACATTAAAAAAAATTGGCAAATCCCATACATAAATTATTTTATTAGAATCACAATCCAGCAATGTGTGGAACATTTTGTCTTAAAACAATTTTCCAATTCAAAATGGGAAAAAGATCCAAGAGAAGGAAAGATAGGAAGTTCAATGTATAGAAAAGTAAAAATAATATAGTCTTGCATAAATAGGAATGAGACAAGCCTTCATTCATTCACTAGCTATAAACTTCAATGAGTGGTCAGTATGTATAAATAGCTGTGCTAGGTAGTATGGAATAAGATCAAATACCTTCCTTTAAGGAAGCGATATTTTTCAAAAAGATTTTGAAGGAATACACAGAGAAATCTCCAAGTCTGTACATGATACAAAGTACTTCATTCATTTATTCAATGAGTGTGCTCTATGTGTAGGGGGAAAAAAATCCTCTCATCTCTTCTTATGTCAGTCAACAAAATTTTCTTCTGTTTCCTTTCTTGGGGCTCCATCAAATCTGGATGTTCCATCTCTTTTCTGCTCCATATCAACCTCTATGCCTGTTTCTAAGATATGGTTCCAAGGAATTGTGGTTTTCTACACTATGTGGATGAGGCTTCTATAAAAATTTTAAAGCTAGTGATTTTTCAGCCTAAAATGCTAAATATAAAATATATTAACCATGTACATAGAAAAATACTTACGTGCAACATTTTTGACATGTTTTATCTTTTGGTTCCTCTTCTTACATACATAAAACACCATTAAATAATGTATATATTATATCATTTATATATGTTAAATATCTTTACCACCTTCAGAGATAGAGGCTTTATGAATTTTTATTTCCTAACAATCTCTTTCATCTTCCCATTATGAGACTTTGTTTCCCCCTAATCTCTCTACTCATTATACACTAGTCTTTATTTCCTTTACTTCACTAGGTAGCAGAATGTCAGATCTGGTAGCAGATCAGCATATCATGCTTATTACAAACAGATTTTGTTGGCCACCCACCAAATTTCATCCCAATCTTTTTCTGCAAGGTTTACATTTGGAATGTTAGTCCAATGCCTAATCACTGCCTCCTACAACGATAAATTCAATATATTTGCCAGTGCTGCAGCATGAAGCCAAAAAGATCTGTTCTTCATTCTAAGCATCTGTTCTGTATTCTCTAAGTACTTAAGATCTTTTTTGGTGGGTTGGGGGTTTCCTCCAGGATTTGAGGATAGAGACTAAATTACTAACAACAATATACGACATTCATTCACATGAATATATCACTTTAAAGACCTTACCTTTTACATACATTATCTCAGTTAAAATATAAAACAAGCCAGTGAGATCATCAGTAAACAGTTTAAGTTGTTCTTTTACACAGGAGAAAAAGGAAGTGGAGACAGGTTAAGACTTTGACATGCCCAGGAATATAAAGTTGTTATCCTCAGGCATTCAGTTGTATCTGACTCTTTGTGAATCCATTTAGGGTTTTCTTGGTAAAGACACTTGGCAAATGGCTTGCCATTTCCTTCTCCAGTTTTATGCTGGCAGGAGTTAAGTGGCCTGTCCAGGGTCATACAGTTAGTAAGTGTCTGAGATTAGATTTGAACTCTGGTCTTTCTGCCTTCAGGCTCAGACTCTGTCCACTGCATCACCAAGGCAGAAATCTAACATTTCCCTGATTCAGAGTCCTACACTCTATCTGCACAAGACTGCCTAGTTAAAGTATACCTTCTGTAGACCAGGTAGGGACCTTAGAAGATAAAGTTCATGCCCTTGTCTTGGCAGCTAGGTGGCACAGTGCGTAGAACACTGTGCCTGGATCAGGAAGACCTGAGATCAACTCCAGCCTCAGATACTTACTACCCTAGACAAGTCTTTTAATCTGCCTGTCTTAGTGTCCTCAACAGTAAAATGCAGATAATAACAGCACCTACCTCTTATAATTATTGTGAGCATTAAATGAGTTAATATATGTAAAGTGCTTAGTGCAGTGCCTGGCATTCAGCAGGTACTTAATAAATCCTTGTTTCTTTTTCCTTATCTCTAGACAAGAGAGCAATAAAACCAGTTCCTAGCATCAAAGCATAAAATAGCAACCAAAAATTTGATAACCATGATTTATATTAAGATTCCCCGGCCCAACTGAACAACCAGATGGCACCATGGATAGAGCACTGGGCCTAGAGTCAGGAAGACCTGAGTCTGAATCCAGCCTCAGACACTTAGTAGCTATGTGGCCCTGGGCAAATTACTTAACCCTCAGTTTCCTCATCTGTAAAATGAGCTGGAGAAGGAAATGGAAAACAATTCCACTATCTTTGTCAAGAAAATCCCAGATGAGGTAGGTCACTAAGAGTCAGACACACATGAAAAATGAAACCCCTCAAGTAACCTCCACCAACCCTGAATTGACTTCGAAAATATATCCAAATTATTTCTCAAAATTTCCCACTTCTTTTATCACAAAGTTGTAAAGGACTGAAAAAGTCATCTAGTTCAAACTAAATATGTAAAGGAATCCTCCGTCCAACATCCTTCCTCAGTGGCCATCTGGTCTTTACCTAAAGTCTTCTAGTAAAGTGGAAACCCCTACCATCCAAGAAAGACTATTTGACTCTTGGAGAGCTCTAATTGTTAGACATTTCTTCCTTAAATTGAGTCTACCACCTGTGTCTCTGTGGATACATCTGCCTTCTGAGACCATTTCCCTTTCTCCATTTCATTGAACACTCTCCACTGAGCTCAGACCATGGCTCCAGCTTTGCGGACCACTAACAAATAAAAATATCTATTCAGTTTGTTCTGTCTTTTCTTGGTCAGTAATGAGAAAAATAATATCAAATTCAAGAAGAATAAATTTCTAAAAGAATGAATTTTATGTATTCTGTGTCTTTTAAATGTCACACTTAACATTAAGTGATATAATTCATTTTCAACTGAATTTTGCCCATTGAACCTATATGTCACAGTTATTTGATGAAGCAGCTAATCTGACATTTATCCTTACTTCTATACTGACTCTTCTTAGAAAATGTTCATAGCGTTGTGGTCAGTTCATTTCGGAAAACATGGAAAGATTTTTCTGTGTTGATTATGTTAGGATTTTCTGCTGTTATGAAATAAGCAATTTGCCATGAAAGTTTGATAATAACATTTTAAATATCTTGTTTCATACTGATAAAGATAAACTCAATGAATATTAGTCCAAGTGGAATTTGGAGCTTAACTTTGAAGGCTATTCCATGGAACAATGACCTACTTTGCCAATACTCAAATTCTGCCTGATTTTATAAATAATACTAATGTCATTTTTTAAAATGTGGCTGTGCATGAAGATCAGATAAAATTCACATTAACCAGATGAGGTTCTGCAAATGTTTTTTATCCAAAGCAACACTTTTGCTACCAAAATGGTAGTCATTAATGAAACATTAGCAAAAAAAGCAACTGTAGAAGAAACTAGCATCTGAAAAGATCAGAATTATCTCAGTTGCAACAATGTTAAAACTAGCTGATATCCCCTTGAAGGTTTAAAAGTCACAACCCCACCTGCAGCGCAGACATTAAAAAAAGTATTTTTACCCAATAGTTGCACTTTTAACAGGTACATGTATGTTAAACATTTGTTTTCTTTAATGATATGTAAAACATGAATATTGTTCTTTTATTTTGGGTTACATTATCCAATTGAATAGTTCTGAATGAAATGACATATCCAAAACTGAGGGCTATGACAGGAAAGTGAGGCAGACTGGACATATAAAGAGAGTTAAGGATGATAGTATGCCAAGAGTTATCCACGCAATATTTAAACATCTAGAACAGGGATTATTAATCTGGGGTCCATGAACTTAAAAAAAATTCTTTAATACTATTACAATATGATTGGTTTCCTTTGCAATCCTTCATATTTTATTTTATGCATCCAAAAACCTTATTCTGAAAAGGGAGTTCATAGTATTTACCAGACTGGCAAAGGCATTCATGATGGAAAAAAAGGAAAGGGTTAAGAATTCCTGATTAAAGGGAGACCTCCAGTGCTCCAGTGCATTGGGTTGATCCTTTACAGCCAGTTTTTGGGAAGATGGACAAAAATTGCACAGGAAATGATGTGAATAGGATGTGGTCTGCATTAACACTTTATTTAAATGTTCTCACTCATACAACAAATATCACCACAACACCTTATCCCTTCCATTGCTGAAGATTAAAGTTTTGTATTATTCCACACTAAACTACAGAAGGCACAAAGGTAAGTGGTTAGCTAAGATGCTATGGAACATACTTGTAGATATCTTTCAGTTCTTACCAAGATGGATTTTCCTTGCCAATGGAAAATAGTGTGGCTAAGTTAGATGTGGCCTCTGACAGCTTAGTGAGCGGCTTTTTTTAGCCAGAGAAGCTTATCTTCTAACACTTCTTAGCTGTAACTACAGCCCATGGAGTAGAGAGGCACACCAGACAAGATAAAGGGAGTGATAAAAACAACAAATCTCTTAGCTCTCTGCCAACAATACCAATTTCACGCAGATGTCACATTACTGTAACTAGTGTCTTAATAGGAACTCTCTGGTTTTTATCTTCTGCAATTTGAAATAGATGGTCTCCCGAGTTATACTTTTCAGCTTTCATATATACAGTACCATCGTCATGGTAAGAGTTTCTTCTTTGAATAATTATTCTAAAATGACAAAGAGTAAAAATTAAAAAAAAAGAAAAATGATCTTAACCGTGCTGACAGTTTTAGCACTTGAGGACTAAATGTTATTCATGGTCTCATTCAGGTTCATTAAATATCTAGAAATTGTGTGTAGTGACTTTCCCCTTTGTGCTCTAGGTACCTTTCCCCTATAGCAACCTCCTTCTCCAGTCAGTGGGAGCTGTCTACATGGAAAAAAAATAACATGGCATTGTGAGGAAAATGAGAGTTTATTTTAAGTGTAGCATGAAACATGGGCTGCATGAAATAAAGAATAAGTGGCTGAATGGTTCTTTTAATTGAACAGTTATGGTAAAAGTTTACATTTTAAATTTAATTTAAACATACTCATAGTTTATTTTGCTAGGGTACAACAGTCATCAAGGATTGGCTACATAGCTTGAAGAGGCCACTACTTGGTTAACTGTACCATGATAGCAAGAGACACAGAAGGAGATACGTGTACAGGCATGCACACACCTGAGTGCAGAGGATAAGTAAGAGGGCAGTCAGCTGAGGATGGGATCAAAGGGTTGGTTTTGTCAGCAAGAAGGATGACCTCTTCACAGACTGGATAAGAAGAGGAAAAAATGGGAATGATAAAGGGGGGCTTAAAAACATGGAGAGCAGTAGAACAGTACTCATTGAGTACTATTTTCTCAATAGAGTACAAAACAAGGAAGTCAGTTGTATACTTATACCTATAAAAGGTAGGAAAAGTCTATACTACATAGATGCCTTCCCAAGTACAATTCAATAATGATTTATTAGATACCAACTGTGTGCATAACATTGTGCTAAGGGTTGAGGGGATATAAAGTTATGATAGGACATAATCACTGCACGCATGAAGTTTACAGTCCAGCAGGAGTATACAACACACAGCCATATGATGCTTGGTAGGTGACTGGGAAAATTATAAAGCAAAATGATCTGAAGGGGAAAAGGGAAATCTGAGAAATCAATACAACAAAAAATTACTGGGCACCTACAATGTGCCAGAGACTGTGCTAGATATTACAAACTTGAAAAATGAAACAATCCCTACTCTTAAGGAGATATTCCAACAGGAAGTTTCATAGAAGCAAAACTGCCATTTGGATTGGGTTTTAAAGGAAGAGCAAAAATTTAAGAAAGGGAAGAAATAAATTCTAGATATAAAGGGTGTGGGCAAGAGCTTTAGGGAAAATTCTGGGAATGAACAGGAAGGCAAAGAGTAATCCAGTTTGTCCAGAGTACATGAAAGTCATAATATCAAAAAGCTAAAAAAGATCAGGGGGAGGAAACATTGTGGTACATTGTGGCTAGCCTTGAATACAAAGAAAAGAAATATGAACTAGTATTGAATACCTTGACCTATGAGGCCAAAACCTTCATATCCTTCACAATAAAAGAAAAAAAAAGTCAATTCTTTCAAAAAGGACAATGGGACCATTAATTTAAAAAAAGAAAAATGTTAAGTATAAAACTGTATCTTTTCATCATACCTACTTCTTTTCAGTCTACAAATAGGAGGTCTGGCAAGTCCCTGGTTAAGCAAAATCTACTTTTTAAAAGGATCAGTAGCAAACTATTTTCTCTGGACAGACCATCACTAAGACTGAGCTAGTTATTTAGTCATACATTTCCACTGCATATATAACTCTGAGGCTATAAAATGTCTTTATGGGAAATGCAAACTGCCCTTTAGATTTTTCAAGACCCAATTGTACACATTACAGAGATAAACGCAAATTGGAGACATTTATGATATGTCTGCATGCCTAACAATATTAAAAATTACCACTCCATCTCTGACAATGAGGTATCAAGATTTTGCTAGAATTATAAATTGCAGAGCTCCAAGGATATCTCTCCATCAAGTCTCTTGGACTATGACGCTATAAAATTCACTCAAAATATTACAAGACCCATCTAATAGAACAGACAAAAGGCAACATAACTAACCGAACAAAAATCTTCTTTATTTAAAACTAATATATTACACATTTTAAAGACCAGTCCCATACGCTTTTTTTTAAAAAAAAGAGGCAAATGACAAAAGGAATGGTTTAGAATTCCCTCCACATAGAATTTCACACAAACAAGTCATTTAATCCTGGCACAGAAACTAGATGCTAGCTACTCAGGGGTGAATGAATGACTATTGGTGATAATGCATAAGCACTGTGGTATAGTATGTCACACCTACACAGCTAAAGTACACAAAGTTATTGTTGGCTCTCAAGGCCTTATGTATTTCTTTAATTTTATCCATATGTTTGGCTAAAAAAAAGTCATTTAGTACTGAAAAAAAAGGTAGCAGTCACATGGATATTACCATAACTTTATATTTAGCTTTAGTTATGATTTTTATTCCAGTAGATTTTACTTAGTTTGTTTTAGCTAGGCAAATTTAACATTGATTTGCATTTTCTGAGTACACACCAAGAGTGATTATGAGGCCAGATAGGCTAGGAACATATAAGATGAAGGGAAGATGCCAGAATGAGATGAAAAGTTTTAAATGATCCCTCATGATTAATTGGAGCTAGTTAACCAACTTATGAAAAGGTAGTATTCTAAAAATTCACTTGAGTGTCTACTTGGAATACATACTGGTACAGTTTTACTCTTAAAGCCATATTATGTAAATGACAGTTCTCAGGTTGGCTCACGGAGTTTAATTCATAATATAAATGAACTATAGTACGAGCCTCAGTTCTAGAACCTGAGAACAGGGACCCATGCAATAAAGGACAGAGAAGGATGATAAGGTTTTACTCCCTTTTATGAACAAAATCTTGTTCAAGACTCTGAAATAGGCAGGATTTGTCCTTTCTTTAGATAATCATAAAATAGAGATATACAGAGAATAAAAGTGCCTGTTGTTTTTCAGCTTATTAATTATAAAAAAAAATTTCACTTGATAAACTGAAATACAGCTTTAAGACTCTTCCTCTGAAAAGGTGTTTCTTGCACACATTAACTGAAATCATAACAGATTCCTGACAGAGGCAATCACAGAGATAACCTTGTTCAACAAGTCTCTGATTTTTCATTAAAAAAGTTACAAAGCTCCATATAAGAGGGATTCCAAAGAGATGAGAAGGTTCTCCAGATATATCTATTTGAGGTTGGCATTGTGCTGATTGCATCATGCCCTAAAACACTCCAGGACCTCTTTAATGACATCCACAACCATTCCAGAAATTAAAACAGCAATCCACAGAGAAAAATGAAAATGGATGAGGAACATATGCTGTCTAAATTATGACACACAAGTGGGTGGTCAGCTCAATGAGTTAATTTATCAATACATATATCTGGAACAAACAATGCAAATGGATAGTGAGCTAGAAGGTGTAACAGCAAGCAACCTAAGCATGCCCAGGATGGCCAGCTAGTACAGGTTCTTTGATATGCTTTTCTAAAAGGAAAGCAACTTTTGAGAGGGTCAATCTTCTTTAATTACATATACCAACACAGAAAATACAGGTAGAGAAATAAAGACCGACAGAGTTTCTAACTGTCTGACCATAAGCAATACATACATCAGAGATCAACAGACAGATCCAACTGTCTGACCATTACATACGTACACAGTTACTGATGGGGTGCTTGGGTACCTGTGCTTGGACCCCAATTCTAAAATCACATTTCTCTAAAAATCACATTTCTCCATAGCCTCAAAACATTATCTCAGGCAGTTTTTCTCTAGTCCACAGACAGTATGCCCCAGCAAAAACCGTTATCTTTTTTCCTGATACAGTAGCCAGCTGTACCTATAGAATTTATTAGTCTGAACCAGCTGTGTACTACCTGAACTGGCTGTGTACTGGGTCATAACGACATTTACTGCTCACTGACCAATC
Organism: Potorous gilbertii; assembly: GCA_028658325.1. Lineage (NCBI taxonomy): Eukaryota > Metazoa > Chordata > Mammalia > Diprotodontia > Potoroidae > Potorous > Potorous gilbertii. Next base: position 136,754,937 of record CM053773.1, on the reverse strand, counting down.
ATATGTATCCTAGACTTAGACATGTGTATACTTCATTACATTTATCTTGTCTAACAAGATATTGCTTAGAGAAGCCTGGGTATTACTTAGTCTTGACCATTAGCTGACTTAGTGACATTTTAGGCCTAAAACCACACCTCCAGGTAGCCCCTCACCTTGGCCTCTTTCCCGATGAACTCTGGGTAAAATACCTGTACAGTAGACACTAAAAGTGCATGTTCCTTTATGAACTAACCACTCCTTAAGCACTCCCTAATCCCGCCCTCAATCACCCAGTTGGCATATTGCCCCTCTAAGGTTGCAGGTTTCCTAAGAGCCTGAAAAACATAATAAATCTTTACCATCTTGACCTCAAGAAGGCTTGAGTACACGAATTCTTTTCTAGATGGCCAATGCAGGGAATGCCAGTCTTGGAGCCCTCATCATTACCAGAGAGAAAAGCACCAAATGTGGGTTTTCAAAGAGGGGGAGGGAGGCTCCTTAACAGCTACCCAGAGTCTCATCAGGCACTGAACCTTCTTCCAAAAAAGTAAGCCCCCAAGCAAAACCTCACCTCAGAGTGTAATATATACGTTCAGAGCTGGAGGGCATCAGGACCCTAGTGACCCAGTGCCTCATGAGAAATTAACAAAAGGACTGGGCCTTCCCACGAAACAAGCCTCCCCTAATCAAGCTTCCCTTAATGGGCTCTATTGAGGTCTATTAATGGGCAGGGAAGATCTTTAACTCTCATTAACATAAATCCCATTATTACAGAGGGGAAAGAGAATGGGAAAGGTTTGTCTTTGTACAAGTTGTACAGGACTTCGAAGTAATCTCAAATTGCTGAAGCCTATCTTTTAAACACCAAGAGTCTCTCAGTGATGCTCTGTGGTCACAAATCATGGCACACCGGCTTCTGAGGAATCAAAACTATAGGTGCATCCAAAGGCAATGGGAAAGACATGGTGGGTTTAAATATTTATAATTTATGGAATAAAACAAGCTTTTCCATAACATGGTACCATAAAAAAGATAACTGCATGTGAAATTGCAATCTGCTATTCACAACTTGCTATTCCTTTCAAATATACAACAAAATTAGCATGTAAATTTCTTTATTTTCTTCCTTCCCTCCCACCTTGGAGATGTCTACCATTAAACCCAAATAGGTAGGGGTGTGTGTGCATATATGTATGTGTGTGTATGTATATATTAATATATATGTATATATATATAAAATTATTCTTTATATGTTTCAGTTCTTTCTCTGGATGCAGATAACTTCTTTCTTCATATGTCCTTTATAATTAATTTGGGTAGGTATGACTAATGGTCAAAATAACTTATTTGCTCAGTTATTCTTAAAATAACACCGACATTCCTGTATACAATGTTCTCTAGGTTCTGTTCATTTCACTCTTCATTATTTTTGGCAAGTCCTTCCATGTTTTTGTAGAATCACTGAGCTCATCATTTCTTACAGCACAGCAACATTCCATCACAATCATATACCACAACTTGTTCAGCTATTCCCCAATGGATGGGCATCCCTGAAATTTCCAGCTTTTTGACACCACAAAGGAAGCTGTTACAAACATTTTAAAACATAAATGTTCTTTTCCTTTTTCCCTAATTATCTTTGAAAATAGACAAAGTCCTGGTATTGATGGGTCAAAGGGCACAGGTAGTGTAATAACTCTGCGTATAATTCCAGATTGCTCTCCAATTTAATATTAAATATTTCCCAGAACTAATTGTGATCAAGAAGAAGGATGAAAGGCATCACTAAGATACACATGACTGGAAGAGGAGGTGAAGACCAGTCATATAGTGAGAGCAGATTAAAGGATCAAACTTCATGTTATACTGTGATCTGTGAAATATGAACAGAAACAGAGACATGCCACAAATATAATATGTAGACACTCCAAATACAGGGATGGGGAACTGGAAGCCTTGAGATCACAGGAGGCCCTCTAGGTCCTCAAGTTGAGTGAATTCAAAATTCCCTTTAGTCAAAGAGCTGCACTTGAGCACTTAGAGGGCCACCTGAGACCTCGAGGTCACAGATTCTCCACCCCTGGAATGAAACTCAAATAGAAATGAATCCTACAGGGTGAATATTTACTTAGAAGACCTAAAATTAGCATTATCTATATTGTATTGCATTTTAATTATTTTATTAAACATTTCCTGGGAATATGTGGTGGACAGTTTGACACTTCTGTATTTTTAGTAAAGTACGGAAAAGAATCACCCAGGATCAGAAAGCACGGCTGGCCTAACATCTGCAATGGCAGAAGGAGGAGCTATATGAATTAGAAAGAGCTATAGAAGTATATTATCACTTTCCTTTCTAGACCCATTTCCCCAGGGGCTCAGTGCCCTTATTTTGCCCCTGCTCCTAGTTACTGCAGCCCCAAATCCAATCACGTAACAGGTGCCAATGTACGTAGTGCTACCTCCCCATTCAAATGTTCACTTGACACAGAAGCTGATTTTGGCTAAGGTCAGAAGAAAAACAGACCAAATGACTTCATTAACAGTGAATGACTGGTTGCAGTAGCCTCTCAACAGATCATCTTGCTCCTCATCTCCCATCTCTAATCTATCCTTCACATCCCTGCAAGAATAACCTCTCTAACACAAAGGTCTGGTCATATCGCATCTCCGCTCAAAAATATTCAGTGGCTTCCTGTTTTCTCCCAAGGAAAAGTCACACTTCTGCCTGACATTCAGAGCTCTTCACAGTTTGGTTCTGCATTGCTTTTAAAAACCTTTCATTATTTCACACCACATAATCTATGCTCTTGTTGTTGTTTGGTCATTTTCAGTCGTGTCAGACTCAGTGACCTCTTTTGGGGTCTTCTTGGCAAAGATACTAGAGTGGTTTGTCACTTCCTTTGCCAGCTCATTTTACAAAGGAGGAAAAAAAGGCAAACAGGTGACTTGCCCAGGGTCACACAGCCAGTACCTATGCTCTCATCAAACTAAAACAGAATCCATTTTCCCATTTCCATGATTTTATTCAAATTGTTTCCAATGCTTTGGACTGTCCTTCCTCTTGAATTCCTACTTCTTCCATGATACCTTCCCTAATCAACCCAATTTATAACCTTTCCCCTGGACCTTATGTCAAACTTTGTTTTGCAATCTCTAATGGACTCGCTATATAATAATCATGAGTTTTTGCATTATTAGCTACCCTACCAGACAATAAAACCCAATAGAGCAGAGTCTAGGTGTCATGTAAACATTATATAATAATCATGAGTTTTTGCATTATTAGCTACCCTACCAGACAATAAAACCCAATAGAACAGAGTCTAGGTGTCATGTAAACATTGTGTCATGCAGAATGTCTAGAAGATTACATATGATTAAGGTTCTCAATAATTGTTTTATTAAATGAACTAATTTTAATTTTAAAACTGGTTTTTGTATAGATTTTCTTACAAAATCACTAAGACCCTCTTACAGGCTTTACTTAGACCAATTCTATTTACTATCATACTATTTACCTTGCTCTTTAAGATATTAAATATTTCAGTGATCTATAAAACATGAAATCTTAGATACATAAAGCCCCGAGAGGTTGTTTCTTGCCCAAGCACAGACAGACCTAAAAAAATCAGAGGTAGGATTGGAACCTAAGAGCCAGTATTCTTTGTCAGTCTACTTTGCATGCTGTTCCTTGTGCACACGTGTGCACACACATCACACACACACACATTGTACATACAAACAAATATGCATATGTATATGTATACCTATATAAAATGTGTATGTATAATATATACAGATTGCTGCTTGTCTTTCATGCTCAAAGAGGATTAATGTCATCGGGATAGTGAATGGTAAATGAATTGGATTTAAGTGAGGCAGGGCTGTCCAAAGTCATTAGCTTCACTCTCTCCTCCAGTCTTCTGAGTCCAATGGCAAGACATAGATCAGGACAAGTAGAGATGATGGCCTTTTTAAGCTAAATTCTTACCCAAGTCTCAGTTTATCTGAGGTAACACCCATTCAGTGATTTAAGGCTAGGTAAGAAATGAGGCAAAAGAAGGCCTAATTTTCCTACTCAGAAAAAAAAAATGAAACTGGGAGAGGAAGACCCTCAGGGTTTCTGGCCAGAACAGAAACAACTGCTATTTATACTCACTTAGGGCCATCAAAACCCAAACAACGACCAGTGAGACTTGGGCTGGGACCGA
>CM053773.1:136723068-136750241 GCA_028658325.1 Potorous gilbertii | reverse complement strand
CTAGGTCTTCTTGAATTCCAAGGTCAATTCTCCAATTATTACTCATTGTTATGTATTTATTTAGTTCAAATAAAATGATCTAGGGTGGCACAGTGGATAGAGTACCAGGCCTAGTTTTTCTTGAAACTCAGGAAGACCTGAGTTCAAATTTGGTCTCAGACACTTCAGACCCTGGGCAAATCACTTAAGCTTTCTTGCCTCAGTTTTCTCATCTGTAAAATGAGTTAGAGAAAAAAATGACAAATTGAGTAGATGATTTCTAATATTTCTCTACCCAAGGAAACATGGCATTTATGAAAGGATCAATTATTAGCAAATTATTTCAAATTTGAAAGCATTTTATTTGAAGTGAAACATTAAAAAATTTCCATAAAACAAAGGAATATTTGTCTATTTCCTAAGTCATCCATCAAGATAGTTTGCATTTATTATATCCAAATGTAATTTTAAAAGAAAACAAATGAATTTTAAAACAATTCCAAAGAAAGTATTTCATAATTTATGAAAATGTATCATGTGTTTCTGAAAAGAAAATGTCATGAAAGGGATAAGATATTATTAAGTTTTAGGCTGGAATAACATGGTATAGCAGAAATAGAGCTTGTACTTGGAGGCAAGAGAGAACTGGGTTAAAATACAACTCCTGACACTTAGGCAAGCAACTCAACCTTTCACACCTCGGTTTTCTTATTAGTAAAATGAGGATAGTATCCACAATACTTACTTCATTGACTTATGGTGAAATTCAAATGAGATAAAGTTTTTGGAAGGCTTTACAAACCTTAAAATAATATAGGCCCACTGTTGTTATAATTCAAGCTGCTAGAAAGATGTCTTGTTGTAAACACCATATAATATATTGTGAAAGTATCATATCAATCACAAAGACACAGGAGAAGGATCCCTGTGACTGCAGGGCTTATTTTTATTGCTGGAGTTTCCTGGGTGGCAGAGGGCTGCCAATTTTAGTTTGTTGGTTTGTTTTTCAGTACGCCTAGGGATATTTAATCATGAAAGAAAAAAAACACAACTGTTGGCAATTAATTTGCTATCACAGCATCCTGGAATGCTAGAGCTAGAAGATGACTTGGGACTTCTATGAAGTCCCTATTAAAATCCCATCTTCTAAGAGGAAACCTTCCCCAAATCCTCTTAATTCCAGTGTTTTCCCTCTGTTAATTATTTTCCTACATATTTTCCTACATATTCCTACATATAGTTTGCTTTGAACATATTTGTTTGCATGTTGTCTCCCCTATTATACTCTAAGTTCAGGGATTGCACTTGCCTCTTTTTATATCCCCAGTGTTTAGCAGAGTACCTAGTATATAGTAGATGCTTAATAAATGTTTATGGATGGATTGATTGATTTACACAACAAGCATTTTTTAGGTTCATATTCTATACAAGTCACTGGAAATCCCAAGCTCTGAGAATACTAAATCAGAAATGAAGTAGTTTGTGATGTGTGGTTGGGACCATAAATATTGCTATCCTCAAGAATTTGAGGTGCAGGGAGTCCATGGTCACATTAATCAAGTCAACAAGCACTTCAGTGCCAACTATGTGCCAGGCATTGTGCTAAGGAGTGGGGATACAAATAAAAGATAAAAAGACTGTCCAATCCCTGCCTTCAAGAAACTTGAAATCTAATTGTTTGTCTTCAGTCATATATGACTCTTGGTAACCATTGGGATGATCTTGGAAAGATACTGGAGGGGGTTGCTGTTTTTTTCTCCAGTAGATCAAAGGAATCAGGTTAAGTGACTTGCTCAGGGTCACACAGGTTCTGAGGGTAGATTTGAACTCAGGTCTTCCTGAGTCTAGACCTAGTGTTCTATTCACTGAGCCATCTAGTTGCCCCCACAATCTAATAGGAGAAGAAAATCCACAAAAATAACCTCAAAAAAGAGAAGGGAGAGAGGGAACTAGTGTCAGTCTTGATGTTTGTGACATTAAAACCAAGCAGAAACATGGTCAGAAAAGTGAAGTTACCAGCAAAGTTCTGAGTCCTGCAAAGGGTTCTAAAGCAAACTCCTATAAAGGGAAGGCTTTCAGAGGAGTTTAATGTTTAGCCCTCCAGTCAGAGATGAGAGGTATGGGAAGATGTTAAGTGCTGAGTATTAAAGCTGAGTCAATCTGCATGATGATGACATTTCAGGTGATGAGATAATTCTGGGAAAGACAAGATGTTCAGGGAGTCAAATTAGTGAGCTAGTAAGTAGCAGAAATGGGAGTAGATTCAGATTTATTTTGACTCTAACACGCTGTTTCTCTAGGAATTCTATTCTGCTTCTCCTTCCACTATACCATTCAGCTAAAAAAACATAGTGGAGTTGGGGTCTGGCACCCAGATATAAAGTATAGTATCAAGTAGAATTCATTCCCCGGTCTGGTATTTGTCCATCATGGATGTCAATGACTCAAGAATTAAAGAGAAGACTGAAGCTTAACTGTAAGTTTCTTTCTTTTACTCTGATTATTTGTGGGGGTTTTTTTGCTTTTCTATACTCTGTATTTTTATAAATCATATCTAAAGAATTACAGCTTCTTGTTCTGGATGTATAACTGCCCAAATAACTCCATGGGATCCTTACTTTTGCTTCCCAGAAAACAGGAATTAAAAATAGACAGGCTAGAATTTCAGTACTTTTAGAGTACTTTTAGATCTGTTAAGTAGGAAGTCACCTCACAGAACATCTTGATCCTGATGTTACAGATAAGGAGAATGCAGCCCAAAGAGGGACAGCCGTTAGCCAGCACACGTTCAATATACTAAGGAATGTGAAAATTATATTATATAAAGAAATGTGAAAACGGGTCCTGTTTTCATGAAGATGACATGTAAATAATTATATGTAAGATATACCCAGAGTAGAGGAGAAGGCACTGATAGTTGGAAAATGAGGTGCAAGGCTAAGAAAGGATTCTTACAGAAAGTTGACTCTGAGTTCTGATTCTTGAAGGAAGCCAGGAAGATGACAAGGTAGAAATAAATAAGAGCATTCCAGGCATGATCCAGCCAGTTCAAGGGAACAGAGTCAGAAAGTAGAACTCTGTGTATGTGTAAGAATAAGCAGATCCATGTAGCTTTATTATAGAGTATGAAGAGGGAAGACAAGTATATTAATATTGAGGGAAGGGAAGAGGGGGTCAGGTTGTCAAAGTTTTAAATCACAAAGAGGACTTTATATTTGATCCTAGAGACCCATTAAGGTTTTATTGAGGGCTTATTTAGGGCAATCATGGTCAGACCTAGACTTTAGGAAGATTGCTTTGGCTGTTTCATGGAGTGATGGATTAGAGTGGGGAGAGAAGACCAATTAAAATGTTACTTTAATAGAAATGATGAGACACGTTGTGGTTGCTCAATCATTTTCAGTTGTGTCTGATTCTTTCTGACCCTATGTGGTGTTTTCTTGGTGTAGATACTGAAGTGGTTTGCCTTTCCAGCTCATTTTACAAATGAGGAAACTGAGGCAAACAGGGTTAAGTACCTGGACCAGGATCACACACCTAGAAAGTAGGTGTCTGAGGTAAGATCTGAACTCAGGAAGATGAGTTTTCCTGACTTCAGGTCCTGCACTTTATCCACTGTGCTACCTAGCTGCCCCAATAGGGGGGAGGAGGTATCATGAGATACAGTGACTCTTCATCACAGAACCAGTTAGTAGCAGGAAAAAGATTAGGTCTCCAGATTCACAGACACCCCACATACAATGATTAAGAACCTAATATGTACTCTACATGCAGTCAATGAAAGGCTTTGCTTGACTATGCATATTTATTACATCCTCTCCTCCCTCTTTTTCTCTCAATGGGGTGGCAGATGGGAAGAAGAGAAAACTGATTTCTCTTAATTAAAACTTTTATTTTAAAAAAGTAGGGAGTTTATAACAACATGGAATGTAGCAAGCAATTTCAAATGAAGTCACTATTTTGTGTTTTTGCTGTTGTCAGTCACTTTTCACTCTTTGTGACCCCATCTGGGGTTTTCTTTGCAAAGACATTGAAGTGGTTTGCATTTTCTTCTCCAGTTTGTTTTACAGATGAGGAAACTGAGGCTAACAGGGTTAACTGACTTGCTCAAGGTCACACAGTTAGCAAGTGTCTGAGACCAGCACTATTTTGTTCATTTACTTGTTTTATTTCAGTAAAAATGATCCCTCATGGAGTAAGAATAATCTGCAAGTGTTTGTAATATTACAAAAAATCAATATAACTTTAAAAAATGACTATTATATAAAAGGCACTATGTCACGTATTGGGGATACAAAGACAGAAATGGAATAATACCTGTCTCCAAACACCTAAAATTCTCCTGGGAGCATACAACATGTACAATAAGAAGGAAAATGGCAAATCACTCAATCAGCATGTAGCAAGAATCTATCATGTATCAGGTGCTGGGAACAATTCTTTAACTAGACACAAGGATCTGTGACTTAATTGGTTTAAGGAACACCTGATGAAGAGACTAACTCCATCAATATAGCTCAGAGAGGTTAAATGACTTGTCCTAAGTCAGTGTCTGAAGCTGGACTTGAATTCAGGTTTTCTGGACCCAGAAGCCAGCTCTCTATCTCTCATGCCATACTGCTGCTGGCTGGAAATAAAAAGATAAAAACACAACAATCTCTGTCCTTAAGGAGCTTACAGTTCTATAGCAGCATAAAACAAGCACATATAAAAGGAAATAGGAGGTCATTTCAAAAGGAAGAAGTTCTAGTACTACACTATGATAACTGTTTATCCAATGGAAATTATTTGTGAAAATATATATGGGAAAACCATATATAAACCTGAACAACTATAAATATATTTGAAATACAGCTAAATTATAATTTTACGACATAGATCAATGTACCTTGGGCATCCTCTGGGCATTTTCCTATCTATTTCTATTTCCTATATATTTCTATTCATCATTCTAAGCATTTTTTAGAAAAACAGATTTTTTTTCTTCAGATGTTATAATAACCTAGCAGATTATTTTTAGACATTACTGTTCATCTACATTTTGAACAGCTCTCAATATTTATGAATGTCATCCCTACATTCCATGTCTCCAGGCCAAGAAAATGTGAGCAAATTCTACTAAGGGCTCCCTCAAGAAAACAGGTTTCCAGGAAAACTTATAGGAACGCATTAGCTAAGCACAACTGCTTATGTTGTTTCTTCCAACCCCACTGTTTCATTCTCCACAGGCCTGCTGCTAAAAGAGCCCTAGGACCATTGCCTTGTTTTCACGATGCTTACTGCCTGACTTCCTGTAAGCCTGCATGAAATGTACTTAGGTTCCATCCATGTCTCTGGCAGTCACAAGTGCCTTTAACTTCTTATGTTCCCATGAGTTGGTCACATGTTCAAAGCACTCAAATGAAAGAGAGATGCCACAGTTAAGGCAGATGATCTAAGAGTAAATGCTCCAGATCAGAAGGCTGCCTTCTGAACAACCTCACAGGGCCCTTACCCAATGACCATTATCAGGTCAGCAAGAACCAGTGACCTTAGTGGCAGCCTTAATTGTCAGCCCAATCAAAGGCATCAAAAAGATTGAGTCTACACTAACAAAGGAAAACATATAACTGGGTAATTCAGGTACACAGATGAGGCAAAGCAAGCAACAAGGACTTTGTATTCATTATGTAGCTAACTCAGGTGAAAAAACCCTTGTGCTGAATCATTAAGACAATTGTTTGAATGTTTCACTTTTGTAGATCCAGTTATAACAGTTCATTAGATTGATTGATGATGTATCTTCAGGGACTCTCTCTGTGGCTCTTTACATAGCCAGGAAAAGAGTTTACTGCCACTATTTCTGAACGTTTAAAATGCTATGTTGCTTCCCTTTGCCTCCTGAAAACCTTAGTTCCTTTGGGACTTTGTTCATGGACCACCTCCTTCCACAGATATTTGTACACTTTCTCTTCAAATCATCATATATATACATATAAGTATATATATATATATATATTATATACGTGTGTGTGTATATTGGATTTTTTTTTACATTTTTTTTATATTTTATTTTTCCCTAATTACATGTTAGAACAATTTAAAACTTTTTTTGAGTTTCAAATTCTCCCTTCCCTTCCTCCTCCCTTCCCTGAGAGAGTAAGGAAATCATACTATTTTTTTGCCCTCCATTCTCAAAGAGAACATTAGGAAGGTGAAGACCTGCAAATGAACTGAGTTTTAGTAAGCTAGGACTGTGCAAAGTCACCAGCCTCATTCTCTCTTCTGGAGCGATCTGGGTCCAATGGCAAGACAGAGACAAGATGACCCAAGATGGCCCCAGATTCAGTGGGATAATAAGATTATAGGTTATACAGATCACATCTATGTTAATAGATAGTCTTTCCACCCAGGAAAACAGATGCTCCTTCAGAACACAGATTGATTTGTTTTACTTTTATATATCCCCATTATCTAGCATTGTGCCTTGCATACAGAAGACATTTAATAAATGCTTGATGGACTGGGGCATATTGTTATTTTCAATAAACATGAGATGACAAATTGTCTTTAAGTCAGTTCTAGACATTGTACTGTAAATAAAGGAATATAAAATACCTTATGCATCTTGGATTTTTTTTTTATAATCTGAAGTCTATCCAACATGTATAGTCCAAGCTGAGCTAAAACTTTTCTAATAGTCATCCTTAACACAGTAAAAATAAAAAAGATACTTTTCTGAAATTTCCTAATTGTTTTTAATGACAAATTCTTGAAAATCATTTACAAACAGAATTGGCATTTTTACAAGTGATTTTACTTACAGAGATTCTCCCCAAAAAACCAAATGATATAAACATGAATCCTTGGGTCTATTTTAATTGTTTTATTTTCAGTGACTGCATGCATAATGGTATCTAAAATTTACATACATCCCATTAGATAAAACTCAACTGAATAAAATTGGTGAAATTGAATTTGCAACATAGTCTTGACTTTTTCACATAAGTCACAGAATCACTGTGTCCACTCATCTAAGACCTGCAATTTGAACAATTAGGCCAAATTGTTTCCAGTTATCATGCACTTAGGATATGGTCCACAAACTTAGAAAGGTCATACATAAATGTTCAGAATATCAACAGGATAACTCACTTTGTCAGATTTGTTCTGCTACCCCCCCCATTATTTAGTCACTGTTTTTCAACTAAATCAATAATTAATAACTAAATAACTAAAATTTCAGAAGAGCAGCAAAAATGTAGACAGTTATCATTAGGTTCTAAAGTAAGTAAGAAAAGAAACTCTTGGGCTTTTCAGCTTAATGGAAAACCACTGAAACTAGGGACATGTTGAATGATGTACATGCTCATTTTCTCCCCTTCCTCTTCCTTGTGGAGAAAGTCATTTTTATTTATTGCTTTACAGACACTATCAGGTCTTTGCATTTACTTAGATAAATTTATTCCTGTTCTGAAAAAAAAATAGTTCTGCAAAAAGGCCAGGTGACTCAAACTGTATTTTGCTTGAATGAGCTACTTATTATAAGGAAGAAAAAGTTACTTTTTCTCAACTATATTAACAACAAAGAGGCAGCATGGTGTGGTGTGGAATGGAAAGGTAAGCAGATGGAGTTGGTGAAGGTTCTTAGACTGTCTCCTATTTCCAAAGCTGAGTATCTGTCTTATCTTCAACAAATAATTCAAAGCCTCTGCGTCACGGAGAGGCATAACTAGTTAAGCAATGAGCAAGGAAGTGGGAGGAGGGAGGGGAGAGGAAGAACCATCATATGAAATTTGTAATTCTGGGAGTCAGTCAACAAGTATTTACTAAGTATTTACTATGTGCTAGGCAGTGCTAGGGATACAGAGATGAGTGAAAAAGAATGTATATTTTAATGGGATGGAGGGGATAGAGTAGAGAAAGAGAAAGAGACATAGAGAAAAAGTGAGATAGAGAGAGATGGAGATAGAGACAGACAGAGGAGAGGAAACCACAGGGGAGGGGAGGGAGGGAGAGAACATTTGGTTTCCGATTTCTGGATAAGTGAATTTCTTTCTTGAGCATCTTTCATCCCTCTTGGGCTTACTGCCATACAAGTATTTTACTCCATGGAATCCTATCTATCTTTCCTCTGAAACATTTGAAATCTGTATTCCCAAAAGCTAGGGTACATGCATTTAAGACTATGCCACCAAAACAGACATTAGCAAGGATTCAGGAAATCCTGAGTTCAAATCTATCCTCAGATATTTTTTGTGTCCTTGGGCAAATCACTTAGCCTCTGCCTATCTGTTTCCTCATCTTTAAAATGGGGATACTTATAGTACCTACTTACCTATAAGAGTTGCTGTGAGGATAAAATAAGATAATATTTATTATTTTATACATTAATAATAGTCTTGTAATCAATTTTTGTATTTTATATTAATTTATATCATATAATATATATTATATTTATTATATTATATATCATATATCATCACATCATATTATGTATTATTATATTTATTATATAATATATTATCTTATATATTTATTATTATATTTACTATATTTTAATGTTGTTTTATATTGTTTATATAATTTAAATTTTATGTTAATTCACATTTACTTTATCAAATATTACTCTAATCTGTTTTAATATAGTAATTGTTTTACAAAACTTAAACAACCATAAATGCTAGCTACTTTTATTGCTTTATCATGCCTCTGTGTCATGCTTGTGATCTGTTTTCCAAACTCCTCACCTACTTTTACTTTCCAAAAAATGTTTTTAAAATATCAGTTGAAACATGAATACCAATCAGTTATTAAATTTCCCAAGTTCCTCTGCCTCATGTCTGTGCCTTACTTGAACTTCAAAAGTAAAACAAAAAAAAATGGAACTAGACATGTAGAGAACAGAGACATTTTGCTATACAGCATAAAAATACAGTTAAGGAATTTCCATTTGTGACCCAATTCAGGACATCAGCAACTGTAACAGTTCGGATCTTTTAATCTCTGAAATTGTAACTACTAAGTGAATTCAATTATACTCAGGGCTCAAATTCTGAATAACCTAGCACCTACTTCCAAGATATAATTCTCCCTTCCATGTACATATTTCAAATATCAGGGATTGGAAAATTAGTTATGTAGATGCGTGGACATTTGAGGTAGTATGGTATGATAGAAGAAAGACTGAGCTTAGAGACAGCAGAGACCTGAGTTCATTGACTGTTTTGACACTTTAAAATCAAATGACCATGGGCAAATCATCAGACCTCTCTAGGTTTGAGCTTCTTCATCTGTAAAATGAAGATGATGTTGCTTGTAACTCACAGAATGAATGGTTGTGAAGGTCAGATGAGATAATGTATGTGTACAAAATAAAAGCACAGTGCCTGTTGCACAGAAGGTGCTTTAATTAAATTTATTGATGCTTTTCTCATTCATTCATTTACCATAATATCATTGTTGTGGTTCAGTTGTTTTCAGTGGCACTTGGACTCTTCATGATCCCCTTTGGCGGTTTTCTTGACAAAGACACAGGAGAGGTTTGCCATTTCCTTCTACAGCTCATTTTATGGATAAGGATACTGAGGCAAACAGGGTTAAGTGACTTGCCCAGGATCACAGAGCTAGTATACGTCTGAGGCCACATTTTAATTCAGTAAGATGAATATTCCTGCCTCTTGGTTCCACACTCTATCTACTGTGCCACTGAGCTGCCCCATAATATTGTTACTAGTTATCATATATGTAATTTTAATTTTAAATGTTAATAATTTTATGACAGTATAATATTGTTACTAGCAGTTATAAATTACTGATGCTTAAAATGAAAAAAAATGCATCATTTGTGAGGTTTTTTAAAAATAATTTATTTTGTATTTCATCCACTGAAGTCCTGATCCTTTGAGTCACCACGGTAGAGCAGGGACAATTGATTTCTGAAGTCTATACCTATGGAATATAAGTTCTGGAAACCTCTAACATGTTGGAAATGCTTTTAATATAAGCTGGTGATTATGCATTTGTAGCCCAGGGCTCACTAAATCTCATCCTCAAGTTGGATGATTTTTTTTTTCTTTTAAACTACAGAGACTGGAAGACCATTTACTAAGTGGCAGGGGCAGTGTTATCTACATCAATGGAGGGCATTCCCACAGTGACTAAATCATAGATCTTGGAGTGCTGGGGAGTATTTATTTTACTCTGAGAAAACTAACTGTTGTTGTTGTTGTTGTAATAAAAACCATTCAAGAGATATGGTCACTTTAATCCATCCCCCTCACCCCCACCAGGCACTTTCTACAGAAGGCATTTTGCTGGATTAAGAAAGCAACCAATTAAGCAGATAATGTATGAAGATTTTGCCACCAAGTTCTGGCTAAAAAAGAAAGTAATAGGGAGGGTTTCATTTTCTTAAAGATTGGTGAAATGCACAATACAAGAAATATTTATTAAGTGACTGATATGTGTGGAGTGTTGTACTATGCAATGGGGGAAAAGCATATTTTAATAAAGAAACAGTCTCTATCCCAAGAAACTCACAGGCTTGAGGGATAAAAAGACTGCATAGAGATTTGACCTGGTAACCAGGAGGACTTGAGTTCAATCCTGTCTCTGACACTAGATATATAACTACTGTAGGTCAATTAAGCAATCGATCAATGAGTATTTGTGTCTACCATGTGCTGGGGCATTGTGTTAGGTGCTGGTGATACAATCTCCCCAATCCTGCTTCTTCATCTGCAAAATGGGATTTATTATGGTTAATAGTATAGAACTATTACTAAACTCAAAGGAGATGTTTTATATATAAAGTATTTTGAACTGAAGTGACTCATCCATTGCTCCTACTGAACTAGGTCAAATATTAACCAGATAATCCCATCTATAATATCTGGTCTGGTCTGGTCTAGCTGACAGAGAACAAAGTGTTGCTGGCAGTTCTCTTGTGAATTGGTGGTACTGTTGATAACTTACATAACTACATAAATGTAAGCTACTATTATCATAAGAAATGCTGTAATACAAAATATAATAAAAATGGTTTGATACCATCCAAGAAAAAAATATCCATTTTCTAGAGTATTTAAGGCATGGCATCTTCTTCATAGGAATTCAGTGAGGTAGTGGTATCTAAATTTCAGAGATAAGTAAACTGAGGCAGAGAGAAGTGAGTCCATTTGCCCATGTTCATACAGCTTCTATAGAATTTGGGATTCCAATCTAAGGCTTCTGACTCCAATTTCTAGAAGTTAAGTTTTGAAAATAAACTGTAAAAGGTTTTTAGCAATCATGTTAATAATTCAGGATCAATGTAAAAGGTTAATATAACCAGTTATATGTAATACTTAAGAATAACTGAAAAAAGATGGACCTGTGTGGGAAAACTTTATTGCATTGTTTGAACTTAGCTCTGTGGGGCTCAGAGAATAGATCGGTTGCTTAGAGACCAAATCTGTTTAATGTTTAACTCAGGACATCCAGGTTATGTTGACCCCAAAAACCTTCCAAGGGAGCCAAAGAGTGATGCATGGAATTTTCGATTTCTTGAAATATATATTTTTATCAATCTATGTACCTTACTGGAAACTGCTTATGCGATGACAAATCAGCTGTCGCTCCTTTGTGCTTTTGTTAGAACTCTGTATAGCATAAAGATTAGGGGCCCAGAGGGAGCTGGCCACTTATTTTGGCTCTTCCCTCTGCCAGATGACACAATAAACTTCTTTCTAAAAAGTTGTTTGTTTTTTTTTTCAGTTCCGCATCTGTTCTCTGCTGACCCCTGTGTACTTTAATATACAAAGAAAAATAGTGATGCAATGGAAAGAGTCCTGAATGCTTGTCTTGGACTCAGGAGACGTTAGTTTGAATCCCAAGCTGTGTTACTTGGTACCTGGCTGAATCTGGGCAGCTTCCTTCATCTTTCTGTGCCTCTGTGTCCTTAACTAGAAAACAGAGATTAGTAATGTTTGTTATTCATGAGGTCATTCGTATGGAGATACTGCTCATTACGATCAGTTCATTTTTTAAAATTATAGACAAGTCCTAACTTTATTTAAAATTTCATTTTAAATTTAAAGTTACTGAACAAATCACAAAGAAAAAAATAAGAAATGAGAACAGTGCAGCGAGCCTCACGTCTAGGGAAGGTACTGTCTCTGAAATGTGACCTGCCAGAACCAAAGCAAGCATTACTTACTCTAAAAGGTGGTGGGTCAAACACCAATTTCCATTTTTATACAGATGGAAACAAGTTTATTTAGTTCATTTATTTTTCAGAGTTACTCTGAAGATTTCCCTGCTTTGTGTTTGTTTAAACTTTTCTGAAATTCAGTGGGAATTGTTTTTTGCTTTTTTCTGTAACTAGAAAGGCCTGGATATCTGTGGCTGAAAAGATCTAACATCTTGAATCACTGGAAAGCCCGCACAGTACAATGGAAAATACACCATCTTTGAAGGCAGATGATAATGGTTCAATTTCTGCCTTTCAACTTTGTGGTGACTTAGAGCCAATCTCTTGGATTTAATTTCTTCATCTTTAAAATTAGGGGGTTAGACTACATGGCCTTTATGATCCCCTTCCAGTCAAATCTCTCATGCTATGATCTCAATGAAAGATTTATATTTTGGAATCTAGGATGGTGGTCATATTTTATATTGAAATTATATTTCATAAATGCATATATATTTCATAAAATTATATTGCATAAATATTTAATAAATAATTATATTTCCAATGTACTGCTAGTTCCTTTCCATAGTGATTACCTCTAATTTACACGGTAACATATCCTATAAGTACATAGTTGTTTGCATGCTGTCTCCTTCATTAGAATGTGAGTTCCTTGAAGGAAGGGCTTATCCCCAGGCTTTAGCTCATAATAATGGACTTAATAACTGCTTAGTGATGACCATGCAAAAGAGAAAAGTTATGTTGCAACAATTAGCCCAAGACAAATATCACGTGTTCCTTAAAATTATTTTATGACAATGAAATGAGAAATAACTATAACTAACTTGTAGTACTTTAAAGTTTTGTGAAGCCGTTTATATACTTTATTTCCTTTGATGCTCACAACAACCCTGTGACATAAGTATTAAAAATCACATCATAAATTAGAGAAGCAAAGAAGAATTTATTTTCAGATCTATCTAATTTACTTCCAGATCTACTGATAAGGGAAGTTGTTCATGACTGAACAAGTGATAGAGAGGCTCACAGAAGACAGAAGATTTTGATTATATAAATTTAAAAGGTTTTGTACAAACAAATGTAATGTTGTTAAAATTGGAAGGGAAATAGATAAATGGGGGGGGGAACCTTTGCAAAAAGTTTTTCTGATAAAAGTCTCAAATCCCAGATACATAAAGAACTGATTCAAATTTGTAACATTAAAAGATATTCCTCAATAGATAAAGTCAAAGGATATAAACAGGTAGATTTCCAAGAAAGAAATCCAAGCTATCAATAACCATATGAAAAAATGCTCTAAATCACTAATAATTAGGGAAATTCAAATTAAAGTGACTTTGAGTTTCTACTTTACACAAGTAGATTACATCAATAATCATTTATAATTTTATACACACATACACACACACACATACACACACACACATATACAGAGGTACCTACAAGTTGCCATTTTTGTCTCCATGCCCAGAAATCCCTAACCTTGTCAATCCTATCTTCTGGATTCCTTGAGACATTCAAGTCTTAGATAAACTCTACCTTCTGCCAGAAGCCTTTCTTAATGCTCCTTAGTGCTAGTGCTTTCCCTCTATAATTATCTCCAGTTTATTCTCTGTATATGTTGTTTGCATGCAGTCATTTACAGGTTGTTTTCCCTGGTAGGCAGTAAGCTCCTTGACAGCAGGGATTGTTTTCTGCTTTTGTTTGTATTCCTAACACTTAGCACAGTGTCTGGCACACAGTATGGACTTGAGAGAGAGAGGAGGAAGGAAGGGAGGAAGGATCCTTGTCCCCAAGAAGCTCATGGTCTAATGGAGGAAATAAAATGCTGACTTTGTATATATAAGTTATATGCAAGATAAATCAGAGATAATCTCAGAGGAAGGCACTAATATTAAAAAGGATCATGAAAGATTTCTTGTAGAAAGTAGGATTTTAGCTTGGATTTAAAGGAAACCAGGAAAGCCAAGAGGTGAAGATGAGAAGGGAAAGCACTTCAGACATGGGACAACTAATGAAAATACACTAAATCAGGAGACAGAGTGTCTTGTGAAGGAACAGAAAGGAGGCAAGAGTCACTCACACCAAAATAGGTGGAACATAGTTTTATAAGAAGACTGTAAAGGTAGCTGGGGCCAGATTGTAGAGGGCTTTAAGAGGCAAACAAGAGATGTTATCTTTTATTTGAGAGGCAATAGGGAGCAACTGGAATTTACTGAGTAGGGGAGGGACATGGTCAGATGTGTACTCTGGGAAAATCATTTTGATATCAGTATGTTGGATGAACTGATATGTGGAAAGATAGGCAGAGAAAAGAGAAAAATGGCCAATGTTGGAAGGGCTGGGGGAAAACAGGCACACTAGAGCACTGCTGGTGAAGCTGTGAACTGGTCCAGTTATCCTGGAAAGTAATTTGGAACCATGGCCCATAAAAGTTGGGTCAACTGTAATCTAGTTACTGGATTACCATTAGACACACCAGTGAAAAGAAGGAAGGGAAGGGGAAAGGAGGAGAGGGGAAGGAGAGAGAAAGAGTCAAACACTGAGAGAGAGAAGAAGAGAGGAAAGCAGAGGAGAGGAGAGCAGAGTACAGAGATAGAGGGTTTCAGTCATGGCCAATGTGGGAATTTGTTTTTAGGACTATATGAAGTTTTCTTTGTCCTCTCTCTCTTTCTCTCTCTCTCTTTCTCTTTTTATTTTGGGAGTCAGCTTGAAGAAATTAGAAATGTATGTAAAAATAAAGAAAAAATAACCCCCATTATATCCATTTCAAAGATGGAGAAACTGGCCAAGAGGGACTAAATGATTAACCCAAGATCACATCATTAGCAAGTGATTGTAGCAGGATTCAAACTCAGGTCTTCCTGACTCAAAATCCAGTGCTCCATTTACATATGTCATTTCACTGCACATATAATATGTAGTAACAGGCAGAGTATATATTAAGTAATTTTTTCAGTAAGGAACTAATGTGACTTATCTTTTGCTGCTACTGAGACAAGTAGATATTAAACAGACAATCTCAACTATAACGCCTGGCCTGTACTGGCTCACAGAAAACAAAGTGATGTCAGTTCTCCAATGTATTGGCAATATTATTGATAACTTACACAAAACAGGTTAGTGAAAAGCTCACTACTTTAAATCACCTGGATAATCTCAGGTAAAGAATATTTTAAAAGTAATAACCTTTTCATATAGTTAAGGCTACTCTTCCAGTGGGGAGATCCTCATTTCCCTGTAAAATTCAGCTCAAATTGCATTAGTGGATGATCAGATTTACAGCAGAAGTAAATGGGATATTCTCTTCCTTTACTATTTCAGTCAGGTTTCAGAAAGTAACACTTATCCTCAAGTTACTCAGCTGTGAGTCCTACTATAAAACACACAGAAGAAGAAGTTAACAGTATAAATAGTATAACTAATGAATACTAAAATTCCAACTAAGCTGACAAACATAAACAGCAGTCTTTCGCTCTGGTAGGTGGGATAAAGGAGAGAGGGAAGCCTGTTAAGTGATAAACAGCACACTTCTCTAGGGTACAGTCAGGGTCTCCAGAACATAGGTTTCTCCTTACATGCAATCAGATATTTTTTTGCATTAAACTCCCCTGGGTCTTCTCCGTTGCCCCAGGTGATGTAGCAAATCAAGACTACCATCAACCAGATCGCCACCTATCTCCAATTACAAAAACCACAGTCTTTTAGAATGTCCTTAAAAATAAGTATTTTTCTGACTTCTTTACAATGCAATGCCATGATTTTCCAGGGACTACTATTTTTTGGGAGGGGGGATGGGTATTTAAATGTAAGAAGATACACTAAAATACAAAATACAGCCCTGCATTTCTATTTTGTTCATGTCTATTCTCAAAGATATAATGGTTGTCTAACGATGCATTGAACATATAAACAGGAATAAAAATTAGAATCACCCCTACTTCCACTTAAAATCCATTTAAATAGAATAATTAGAGGCATTAGGAAACTGTAAGTAATCCTGAGGTGACTATGAAGGGGAAAATACCTTTAAAAAAAATTAAGTGTAGTGGTTTTGAAAGAGATCAATGTAACTGGAATGGCAAACCACACTCATCAAACAGGAATTCTTTTTGTTTCAGGACCTAGGGCACTCTGCAGTGTTCCCAGACCTATTTCATCAGGAACCAAAAGTTTATCAGAAATCCACACCTTGACCCCACACACATAAAAAATACCATCTCTCACTACAGAAATCAGAGGTCAATTTCATCTGGGTGCTAAGAATGAACCAAGCAACAGCAGAGGGGCTGCTTGAGTCCACCTACCCTGGGAGAAGGGTCACTGAAGTGGAGAGGCTGTTTTTTCCCTTCGTCATTTGTACAGACAGGTAACCTTGCAGTTGTGAAGTCTGAAGAGATCCCTGATCCCCTGATCCCAGGAGACTTCTTCCCTGAGAGCCTGGTACCTGACGTCTTCACAAGCTCCACCCTCCCTCTGCAACCAGTAGTCAAGAGTTCAGGGGAGGAGGGGTTGGAATAAGTAGGTGAAATACTCCAAATGAAAAAAAAAAACAAAACAAAACCCAACAACAACCTGAAATAAAATAAAAGCCCAAACCAACCCAGGCTGTGCCTGGTAATTTACATTCTATTTTAAGACATCAGTTAGAGAACGGAATAAGAATGGTTTGATTAGGACTTTATGCAGTTTTAATGTATCTTCTATTTCAGAGATGGAGAACCTGCAGCCTCATGGCCACATGTGACCTCAAGGCTGCAGGTTCCAGACCCCTGTACCTATTCCCATACAGACTTGTGAGGAGCATCCTGAGAACTGTCCAGTGATGTCCAGTATGGCCGGGGAAAACCAAGGACATCCACAAAGAAAACTGTTCAACCAGGCAAACATAACTTCCAGTTAATAGCTTCCCTAAAAGACCTGTTGTTTTCTTTGTCCATTTTTGGGAACCAAAGAAGCTGGTAAGGTAGACTTTGTGATCCAGGATAACGACCAGCAGGGTTAATCAAACCAAAGATTCTGAATAACTCCAGAAACATTCAAAATGATTAAAAAGTTCTCTTAATAAAATAGGCAGCTATTCATTCAAATTCAGAAATCAGTAAAGTCAGTGATGCTGCCATCTAGTAAGCCTTGGTGAACACAGTACATATTTGAACACTATCCAGATATGCTAAAACTGTGAGCAGTAGTGAAGGAGATAAATTAATTGGGAAGGGGAGGGGGAAGGATGGGAGAGAGGAATTATTATTCCAACAGAAAATCAACCTGGTTCCTTCCCCCTCATATATAAAGGACTTTCAATTTTACGGAGTGTTTTCTTCCCACAACCTCCTACTATGAATTCCTATTCTGTAGATGAGTTAACTAAAACTCAGGTAAGGTAAGTAATCTATTAAAGATCACACCCTTTGCCTCTTTTATCTTACTCCCCTCCACTACCCTCTTATCCAGCGACTCTGGCTTCCTTGCTCATCCTCAAACAAGACAATCCATTCCCCAGCTTGGGGCATTTTTATTCTCATACCTGGAATTGTCTCCCTCCTCATCTCCACCTCTTAGCTTCCCTGACTTCATTCAAGTGTTGGCTAAATTCTCACCTTCAACCAGAAGACTTTCCCAATCCTCCTTCATCTTAGTGCCTTCCCTTTGAGATTAACTCCAATTTATCCTATGTTGAACTTGTTTGGATATTGTCTTCCCATTAGACTGTGAGCTTCTTGAGAGTAGGTTGTGCCTTGTTTTTTTTTTGTTTTGCCTTTCTCTATATCCCTAGGACTTAGCATAGTGCCTGGCGCCTAGTATGTTCTTAATAACTGTTAGTTGACTTGACAGTTGGTGTTATAGCCAGAAATTAAACCATGGGTCTGATTAAAAGGACAATGCTCTTTCTACCATACCACGCTGTTTCTCCACCCCTAATGGGGGGGGGGGGAATCTGTATAGAAAAAATGTTGTTATACAACAATAGCTCCAGAACAGTTTCTTACTTTGATTTACACTCAGAAGAAAGTTCTCTGTAGGTAGACTATCCCCTGTAATTATTACATCTCTTCTTTAATCTCTCCCTATGTATTCTATGTATTCTCTCCTTTCCTATGGGCTAGAAATTAATCCACTTCTCATGAAAAAAAAAAAAAGATTCTCTCAAACTATGTTCCATTTCACTGAGAGTCTATAAACATAGTCTATGCTTCCTTTTCTCCCATTCACTTCTCACCCCCTTGAAACCTGGATTCTAACTTCATCGATTAACTGAATTTGCTCTCTCCAAAGTTAACCATGACTTCCTGTATCAGTAAGCACCCTGACATACACAGGAGGACCTGCTATCACAGGTTCTTTGACCTGCTTCTCTAAGAGGAAAGGCAGCTTTTGAGGGGTTAACAACCACTTTAATCAAGATCATGTATCATTCACTTAGTTTGGGGGAAAAGTCAGCATCCTAAACTTCGGAGAAAATACAAAGAAATCAAAAGTCCACAGACATGCTTCCAAAAGGTATGACCATTAACATCTTCACCAGAGAGAGAAGGACCAACATCTGGGTTTTCAAAGCTAGGGGCTGCTTAGAGGCTTCCCAGAGTCTCATCTGGCACACAAACCTTCTTCCAAAACTAAGCCCCAAAGTAAAACCTCACCCTCAGAGAGTTTATGCACTTTTGAGAGCCAGAGGGCATGACCCCTTGACCTGGTGACTCAATAGAAAAAATAAATGGTACTTGGGACCCTCCTACAAAACAACTTCCCTAATCAAGCTTCCCTCAATGGGCAGGCCCATCAATGGGTGGGGAAGATCTTCTTTAATCACATTCAAATAGAGGCATTATACTTCTTGATTAACAGCAGAAGATCCTATTTCTTGACCTCACACTTCCTAACAGCCAAAACCAGTATCTTTTCTCAATCTTCATCCTTCTTTGTCTCTCTGCAGCAATTTATCCTATTTACCTCCCTTTCTTCCAGCAATCTCTCTATGCTCTGAGTTTTCATGATTCTATCTATCTGACTGGTCCTCAGTCTCACCCCTTAACTAGGGTCCTACTCAAAGTTCAGCTTTGGACATTCTTCCTCTTCTCCTTCTACAATCCACATTCTCTGAGACTTTTTCAGCAACCATGGTTTCCATTATAATTATTATATGTTGTTGCTGTTCAGTTATGTCTGACTCTTTGTGACCCTGTGGACCATATCACACCAATATTGGCCTGAAGTTTTCTTGGCAAGGATACTGGGGTGGTTTCCCATTCCCTTAAGTTAAGAGACTTGCCCAGGATCACATAGCCAGTAAGTGCCTAAGTCCAGATTTGAACCAAGGTCTTCCTGACTCCAGAAGCCCAGTGCTCTATCCATGGAGCCATCTACCTGCCTACTATCATTATAAAAATGATCCCCAACATACATATCCAGCCCTGGTCTCTCCTTGGAGATTCAGTGCCATCCACAACTGCCAACTGGATATTTTGAACTAGAAGTCTTGTAGGACTCTCCAACTTAACAAGTCCAAAATAGAACTCATCTTTACGCTTAACCTGACCCTTCTTAATTTTCTTATTTCCACTGAAATAATTCATCTTGAACACCTAGGTTTAGAATCTCAGAGTCATCCTTGACTCCTCATTCTACCCCACCTATCTATCCACATTCAGTTTCCAGATCTTATCAACTCTATCCAGAGCATCTCTGGATTTCGTTCTATCCATCCCATTCAGTGACCATGATCCTGGTTCAGGATCTTATTAGCTCTCATTGAGACTATTTTAATTGGTCTCCCTCCTGCAAGTCTCTCTCTTTCCCCATTCGTCCTCTACCCACCAGCTAGTATGATGTTTCAAAAGTACATCTCTGATCAGGTCACTCACTTGCCCAATACACTTTAATATAGTTTAGGGTTTTTAGCCTTAAATTTCAGTGGATTCATAAATTTGGACAGGAATAATTACACCTTTGCCTTCAACTGGAGTCAGGAAACCTAATTTCAAATCCATTCTTAGACATTTAGTAGCTTTGTGACTCTGGGAAAGTCATTTAACCTCTGAAGCTTCAGTTTCTTTATCTGTATGCATGGTGGTAATAACAGTATTCACCTCCCACAGTTGTAAGACTCAAATGGAACACTACATGTGAAGTTCTTCGCAAACCTTAAATCACTATATAAATTATCATCATTATATACAGTACCCTGAGAAGAGGGTCTATAGACTTTATCAGACTGTCAAAGAGCTCTATAACCTCCCTCCTTCTCCCCCCAAAAGCTTAAGAATTCTTGTTATACTATCTCAATATGGCCTCTGAGATCTAATACAAATATCTTCGACATTTTAAGGGCCTTCCCAACCTAGCTCCAAACTACCTTTAAGCTTTATTATACACTGCTAGCCTTTGAGTGCAATTTGGTCTGATCAAACTGGCCATTTTGTTGTCCCTTGTATAGTATGCTACAAGGAAAAGAAGATTGGCTTTAGAGTTAAAGGGACTGGAATCAAATTCTGCCTCAACTCTTATTATTTCTAGGGGAATGTCTCAGTCTAGAATCCTGAAATGCCCAGAGAAAATCTCACCTAGCAGTTTTTGCAAGACTTGAGTTAATAACTTCAGAAACTGATTGAAAAGAAAATAGTTTTATTCTTAGCAATATGAGGACATAGAAGATCTCTGGAAGCTATACAAGAGTAACCTTTCCTAGGACAGGACTGGACAGGATCCCAACCTCTGAGAGTTTTCACTCTTTAACTGAAGGCATAATGACAAGCTATTAATGTTTCATAACTACTTTCCTAAGGGTAGAATTACTACAAACTTGAGATCTCCAGCAAAAGCCAAACATAGAGATCCCTATGGTTACATGAGGATCAGCTGATGGCACTCAGCATGTTCACTGGAAAGATTAAAAGACTTAGTGGGAATGTGAAAGCTATATTCATGTATGTGAAGGGATGTATTCACATGGTGAAGGAAGGAATACATTTGTTCTGTTTGATCCTATAGGGCAGAACCAGAAGTAAGGAATGGGAAGCAGTTATAAAAAAGAAAATTTCTTCTAGATGTCATGAAAAACTTCCTAACAATTAAAGCTATTCCTAAGTGGAAAAGGCTTCCCCAAGAGGTGATAGGATTTTCCTCCTTAAAAATCTTCAAAAACAGACTGAATGAACATTGGAAATGGAGTAGCTCCAACTTATCCTGTCGCTATCTTGTTTTACATAGTTGTTTACATGTCTCCCCTGCTAGACTGCGAACTCCTTTTGAGAAGGAACTGTACTTTGAATATCTTTGTATCCTCAACTCTTAGCACAGTGCCTGGCACATAGTAGGCACTTGGAATGGAATTGATTGACTAATAGGTATTCCTTTCATATATGGTTGCTAGATGGTTGTTAAGGTTCTAACAGATATATGTATATGCATAAGCATATATATATATATGCATCTATATCCCCAACCATAAGTCATAAAATGAGGTATAAGCAAGACATATTTTTATAGCTATAAAAAAGTAAAAAAAAAGAAGTCAAGAAATCATACAAATTAAATGACAAATGCGGACATATATGTTTATGGCATCCAATTCATTCCCAAATTTGACAGCATGATGCATTTAAAAAAAAGAAAGCCATTTTAAAGTGACAACTTTGCTTCAGAATTTCCTTATGCATATGTAAAGACCAAAAAAAAAACCCTTCCCATATACTACACAGCACACATTTCCTCCTTCTTTTGAATGATTATGCATTATCCAAAAAACCCTCAGTTTTTAAAAGATGCTTTAAAAGTAAAATAGAAATTCTCAAAGTGAAAAGGCTTTGCATGCCATCTAAAAGCTTCAAGAAGTTAGATACTCTGGACTACTGACTTTTTCTATATTCTGGATGTCAAAGCCATGTTCTTAATTGAAATGTAAATAGATCAGGCTTTTAGTTCAAAATGTGGAATACTCATGCACTTAATGTTTTACACAGCACTTTGTAGTGTTGGATCAAATGAATAATTCCAAGCCTCTTTAAAGTAAAATACAGATGTAAAGAAATAAAACACAGTAAGTTAAACAGCTCATTTATTTGCTCACTTCATATGTAAAGAGGCACTGAGATGGAAGGATACTCACATAGACTAAGAGGTAATCACCTGGAAAGCTAAGAGATCTAGAGAGAAAAACAGGTAAAGACTGCAATCAGTCAGGGTTTGGAAAAGCCTTAGCCTTTCCTGTCAGGAAGAAAAATCCCCAGCCTTACCATAGCCCTCTGTGAGGGACTAAGAAGAAACATAGGAGAGGAATGAACATCCCTGGGGCTCAAGAGCATGCCTACTCTTCATTCAACTGTATGACCTTAGACATGTAGTGATCTCATCTATCATCCATTTATCTTTGGAGGCAGTATTGTATTCACTGATCCCAGACTCCGGGGAGTCAAATCTTATTCTCATCTCTGTGACTGACTCACACTGTATGACCTTGAACCAGCCTGTTAAACTCTGTGCCTCAGATTTCTCTATCTGTCAAAAGAGAATGAGAGAGAAAAATGCTGGCTACCACACGCCTACCTCAGTGAACCACTAAAGGATTAATAAGCACATACTTAAAGCTCATTGTGGGCTCCAAGGACAGAAGGCACTTTGTAAGTCTGGACAATATACTGTCATCCATGGCTCCCTGAGAGTGTTAGGTATTAATTAGCTTACCTTTCCTCACATTGCCTTCAGTAGAAAACATTTCTCCACTACTGTTTTCCAATCTGTTAAGCTGAAAATGTTTTCTTTTGTGTGCAATGAAAAAGTGACATGATTTTGTTTCATACATCTTTCTAAAATATATTTGTGGTTGGAGGTGTAATACCGCAGTCTTGAGGGTTACTCAGGAACTGGAGGGTTACCATTACTGATAATATATGTAGGAAATATCAACTTCACACTTTTTCCAGGAAGTGCATTTACGGTACTTTTAGCTCACAAACATGACAAAATGTTTTTGTCTTTTTAAAAAAGTTTTATCAGAATAATTCCAGTTTCCATAATTTCCCCCCAAGTATAAATGCTATCACCCTTTTCACAAAATCTCATTTCAAGGACATGAACTTAATCTCCACTATAATTAGCAATGTCGTTCAAAAGGCTGCAAAGCTCCCTACATACTACAAATTCACTGATAAATAAGAATTAGCCTGGATCCCTACTGCGCAGTTGGTGAAACTATTAGTACAGAGACCACAGAGTAGCAAATGCTTTCAAAAATTTGATATAAATAAAAAAAATAATAAAAACCAACAATCAGCTTAAGTAAATCCTTTGGCTCAAGAAATCAGGAACTTAACAATGTCTTAGATGTTTTTCTTTCTCATTTTGCCTTTTCTTTCTTTTCTTTAAAGACGGGCTCAGGTCCTGCCTCCTCAGAGAAGTCTTTGATTATTGAGCATAAAGTCCTATTTCCCTCATCAAATTTTCTCCAAACATTTTATTTCCCTCACCCCTTTAGTTCTAGTCTCATCAGACACAAGATGCTCCTGTGTGTTTATCTTCCCACCCACTTTTCCTCTCTTACTTAGGTACAATGCAATTTCCTTGAGTATGGGAAATCTTTGTGTTTTCAGTACCTAGAGTAGAAATGTGTGTGTGTGTGTGTGTGTGTGTGTGTGTGTGTGTGTGTAATAAGCTTAATACATGTTCTTCAAATGAATAACTACAATTGCATGTTTTACTAGTTTTATTAAGCTAAGGGCTGTTGATAGTTTATCACCCACTCTGGGGTCACTTGCTCCAACCTGTTCTCCAATTTGTGGTTTGGGATCCTCAAAGAGAGCCTGACTACCTTTCCTCCCAGGATCCTATGGGCACACCTGAAAGGGCTAGGTTTGTAGAATTTTCCCTCAAAGTCTTCCTTTAGTGAGCGTCCCATTGACAATGAGTCAAACTTAATCAGCTTTTGGGAAAGGGAACTTAGTGAGAAGTTACAGGAAGAACATTAGAAACAAAAACATTTCCTCCAAACCAGAGGCACTATCTTCCTTCATATACAGAAGGTCCCTGAGGAGAATGACTCAGATTCAGGTAGGATTGTTTTTGGGGGGCGGAGAGTGGGGAAGGCAAGGCAATTGGGGTTAGTGACTTGCCCAAGGTCACATAGTTAGTGTGACAACTGTCTGAGTCCACATTTAAATTCTATGCCACCTAGCTGCCCCTTGTAGGATCCTTTGGATGCATACAAATGGCAATGGGGCACCTCACCTCTCCAGATTACTAGACGTCTTTATTTCCCTTCATGGAGTCCTCATTGTTTCACTCTGCGGATATCTGAGGGTTTGGATCCCTGGAGAGCCACATCTGACATTTTTCTCTCTCTTGAAGGATCTTCTCCCTGAAGTCACTTTTCCTCAGTCAATCTAGTTTGTCTTTGGCGTTTCTCACCTCCCAAGATATTGGCATCAGCTTCTGAGCTTGAGTGGATACTAACAATAATGGGACCATGAAATTTTCTAACCTTTTCAAGTTTACAAAGTCATAATTTGGTCAGTTCTGTCTCTGGAAACTTAGTTGCCTAAGAAAATAAATAACATATACAAGGGCATTGGAATGCTCATAGTCTCCCTGACTGGGTGGGATATAGGATAGTCACTTTTCTCCTTAGGCTCCCTTAGGACATCAGCCCCAAGGCTTGAACAAATATGTAGCTTCTTTTCTCAGGAGACTTGTTTTCCCTCAAAATATTTCTGTTCCAGAACAGATATGTTGTTTCTTACTGGTTCAGTTTCTCCAATAATATGGTCAATGGGGTTTAGGGAGAGAGACAGAAAGACAGAGACAGAGACAGAGAGAGAGAGAGAGAGAGAGAGAGAGAGAGAGAGAAAGAGAGAGAGAGAGAGGGATTTTCTTCTTCCTAAAAGAATATTCCTCTGAACCACTGGGCTATTTTTGTTATACATGGTCCAAGAAATATAACTTGACCTTCTTAACCAGTCACAATATACTTCCTACCATTCATCCCATTGCTCCAAATCTTATTGTCCTTACAAATCTACTAATGGATTAAGACTTCAATGATAATTTAAAGAGGGATTTCTAAGCAATTCTAGAGGTTCTAAGAAGCAGGGAGATGAAGGAACCTTGAATAAGTGCAAACATGGGGGAGACATGAAATACAATTCTAGGAGAGATTCTAGGTGTTCTAAAGAAGTAGAGGTCAGGAGGGAGTACAGAAGGGAATCCAATTATGGAGGAAAATTTACACAAAGATAACAGAGGAAGGAGATACAGAGAATTGCTCAGGGAAGAGCAAAAAAGACCATTTTGGCTAGAAATTAAGAGTGTAAGAAGAGGGATAATGTTCAATAAACTTGGAATTGTTCCCTTGGGTGACAATTTTTAAGCAACATGTATTAACTAATTAGGAATTTCAGGCTACATAATGTACTTTTACACATAATATGGCTATTTGAAGATTCTTTTTACCCATATGATATGACTGTTGCCATTTATTAAGTGGTTTATACCATTCATATCATACTTTATGCAGTTAGTTTTTTATTCCTGTTTTGAAGAAGAAACATTTTTCCTAAAGCTTAGTTCAGATTTTCTGTATTCAGCCTTAAAATTCTTATCCAACATGTTTCTAATCACTCTTGGATTAGATCTAATAAAATTTCTGCATAAGTAGGTAATTTATCACAACTCCTGCTTAGCAACTTTGCATGTGATATCAAGCTGAAAAGGGTAAATAATGTAACAGATGATAGAACTTGAGGTTTACAAAGGTTTTGGCAAACTAGAATTAGAAGAGAAAGCTAAAAAAGTGAAATTTAATAGAGATAACTGTAAACCATACATTTGGATTTTTGAAAGAAATCGTTGCACATCTAAAGAAGCACCCCATTTAGACTATGGAAAAGAAGATCTTTCAAGTATAAAGGCAATATTTCACACCTTAGAAAAGGCCTGAGGTTTAAATAGCTCAATTTCATATGAAAAATCCAATGAGAGATAAACTTGCTCCCAGGAAGAGACTGATTCCATATTTTTCTTCCCAATCACTTTTCTGCAACAGACCAAACTGGAGACTGGGAAGTGTAACTTGGCTGATCATCATAAATGCAAGCAGAGTCCAAATCTGATGTAAGGAAAAATCTCTGATTTTTATCTCTGATCTAGGAAAAACTGTCAAACAGGAAAGGCTAGAGCTCTCAACTCCTGCCTAAAAGTGGCAAACCTGGAGCTGAGGCTCCGAAGGAATCAGAGAGGAGAGGTTTCTGTCAGTACTAGGCTATAAGGTTTACTGCCTTTGCTAAATTGAGCATCTCAACACTCCAGCCACAACACACACATACACACACACACCCAAACATGGAAAGTAGTTAAGTACGATAGTAGCCCATGATAGAGTGAGTACAGTGAATCATCTCATCCAACAGAGACAATGAACCCTAGAAAGAGTTCAGCAGGTCAACAAACTCCTTTTCCACAGTCCAAGAGAAGCTGCTTGGGGCGTAATGATGTCCCAGTCTGGCAGCAAACCACAAGATGAACAACCCACCCAGTCAAGCCCAGAAGCAGCTGAGCCCCGTGAGGCATCTTCACAGTTGAGAGACCCATTGGATCCAGAAGTGGACTGACCCATTTGATTGAGACACAATGCTCTCCCAGGAGTCTCTCCAACTGAGCAGTGCAGTCATTCCTCCATCACCAATGCCATGCTCCAAAAGTTAAGTTAACTTCATGAGGACCCTCTAGAGAGAAAAAAGATATGAAGGCCTTGAAGTTCCTGAGTTGTGAGTCACCTTGATCATGTGTGTTTTCTTCATATGTGTGTGATTATTATTGTACATTAAGGTTATGTCCACTCTTCCTTTCACAGATTCTGTGTATGTATATTTGAGGGAAAGTGAGCCACAGCTGTCGGAAGGGAGGCAGAGGGGGAAGTACTTTTTAAGTACTGTTCTTGCTAGGTCATTTCTTTTCAAAAGGAGTCTACTATATGCCTAAGAAAAAACACACTAGTGGGGGCTCATGAGTTTCAATACTAGGAAAAATAGCTACT
>CM053773.1:136707552-136722568 GCA_028658325.1 Potorous gilbertii | reverse complement strand
GTTGTGGCCAAGTAAGGAAAGCTTCTGTCTTCTCTACATCAGTGATCACACCTAGTTGACATACAGTATGACTCACATTTTGACAGATACTTTTCAAAACTGGCATCTGTTCATTGATGGTTTTAGGTCATTTTCCTCTAGTCAATCCAACACTTTCATTAGTATTTTTTCATATTCTTCTTCCTTAAAATAGTGATGTCATCAAGATACACTAACTCTTTCATGTAGTTCATGTCTTAAACTATTTCCTCAATAACTTTTCCTGGAATGTTGCAGGTGCCCTAAGATGCTTTCATATATACATGTCCAAACTGGGGAAACCTAGATGGGTAGATGAAAGAATGAAGGCCTCTCCTCCTTATCTTCCTTTGCTATAGGAATCTAATAGTAGTCACTGCATAAGTCCAAGACTAAGAACTACATATTAGATAGTTCAAGATATCAGGAAATATTAGCATGGTATGCTGATGTACTTCAGTTCTTTCATTAAAAGTTCCATAATGTACAGAAATTCACACCTTTCTGCTCTTCTTTGGTACCAATATTATCAGTGATACAAATGGGCTTCTGGATTCTATATAATGTCATTGTCTAACTGGTCTTTGAGATGATTTCTGAGGTCATCCATTTCAGATAAAAGAATCTTCCTAAATAATTCAGCTGTTGAACTGAGTTGGAGAAAATCACAACTGGATCCACTATAATTTTTAATCACATAATCTCAAATGGGTTCTCACTGCTGCAAGGAAATCCTTCCTAAATGCTTTACTTCTTCTTATCTTTACTTTACTTCTACTTATCATAGCATCTTTTCCAAATATTTTCTCATATTTCCCATAGTATCCCTTGTTCCTACTCCCTGGGAATCTTGCCTTATATTTACCCACCCCGCCCTGCCCCCCAAAGTTGATTCCTTTTGTAGAGAGCTCCTCCTGTCATGTCACTTGGATGTTTTCTCCCACTGTCTTCCTTCACCCCTTATCACATGACAAAGTAGTCTTTCTCCTTGAGAGGGTAAAACCCTTTACATATATCTTTGATCCCATTCTATGCTATCTTTTCCATCAGATTGCCTCCTTTATCTCTCTTACCAATCTTCAATCTCTCATTGTCAACTAGTTGCATCCCTGATCAATATACATATGCCCCTATCTTCTCCATTCTTTAAAACTCATTCAATCTCTGCATCCTCACTCCCTATCATCCTATATGCCTCCTCATTTTCATAGCTAAACTTCTTGAGAAAGCTGTCTACAATCAGTGCTTCTACCTTCTTTCCTCCCACTGTCTTCCAAACTCCCTGAAACTGCTTTGTCTAAAGCTATCAGTAATCTGTTTTAAAAAAACCACAACAGAACCCCCGTATTACATAAGCACCATCAAGAAAAACATATTCTCATATTAGTCATGACCAAAAATTATTTTTTATTCCACTTATTAGTCCATTATCTCTGTGGGTAGTGATCTTTCTCAGTCCTCAAGAATCCTGGTTGATCATTTGGTTAACCAGAGTTACTAAGTCTTTCAAAATTGTTCATTTTTATATTATTAATTGTCAAATCTAACAGTCTCATTCTTTTTATTTTTCTTCATCCTTTGACATTGATGACTACCATCTTTTGAGTTCTCTCTCTTGTCTGGGTTTTCATGACATTGCTCTCTCCTGGTTCTCCTACCTATCTGACCCCTCCTCAGTGTCATTTGATGACTGAACCTCCAGATTACACCCAATGTGGTTAGGTTATATTCAATGTTTTCAGGGTCCAAAGCAACCTCTTTCCCTGGTCCTGTCTTCTTTTCCCAGTTCTGATCCTACTGATTTCTGCTTCTATAATACCAAAGCTTTATTCCTTCAGAAGTCAATTCAACCTGCATATGGCCCTCTCCGAAGTTGTAACAGAGGGTATGTCTACCCTTCAGGGTATCTCTTAGCGGAGTGGTTTATTGATTCTGCCTTTATTGCTTATAATATGTAGTGCCATTACATTTCCAAGAAACAAGGTTTTGTCCATAGTTCCATCTTTCACTAGATTTTCTGTGGTCTATGGGCCTTTACTCTCTATCTTCAAGGAAACTTCCTTGTCTTTCTTCCCTGTATCACATGTAAGAGGATGCTCTAGAGCTAAGTGATGTTGTCTTTCCAGGGCAACTTTGTATTCACTCTCCATCCTTTAAACTGTATTCATCAACTTTTTGAAATTAGATGAGAGATTGCATGCATAGTAAAGAGGAAAGTTCAGATGGATTGTAGGGTGCTAGAAGAAGAATAATATATAATGAGATTTGAAAGATGGGACCAGTTTGTTAAAAGTTTTAAAATGCCAAACATAGAAGTTTATATCTGATCCTAGAAGGGATGGGGATCCATTGGAATTTATTGAAGAAGGAATGACATGGTTAGCACTGAATTTAATGAAAAATTTTTGGTAGCTATGAGGTTGATTAGAGTGAGGAAAGACATTTTCCATTTCTGCCAGGAGACCAATGAGATTGCCAGTGTAAAAATCCAGACAATAAAGACCTGAACAAAAATTGGTGGACATATAAATAGCAGGAGAAATCTCTCTCTCTCTCTCTCTCTCTCTCTCTCTCTCTCTCTTCCCACTTCAATGATTTTGTCAGGGTAGGCATTTTCTACATCATAGATGCTGATATCTCTACAACTTGGTAGATAATCTTTGATTGTGATAACACACACAAACACACACACGTCATCATCATTATCATCATCTCTAAGGAGGCACTCTGAGAGATAGGTTAGCCTCTCTCAGTGTAGCTGAACTGCACCTCACATGATATATTACATATTACATGGATCAGTAGCCATATACAAATAACACAAAACACGGAGCACACTAAGTGTGTAAGAGAGGAACAAATCATTATATAACAATGTTGTATGACATAACATCACCTTTCAGTTACACAGAAAGACAATGTGTGATGCCTGTAACTGGCTCAAAAGCAATAAAAACTTGACAGAATTTAACCTCTTTTCTCTAATTTCTGTACCTTAGCCATCAGCTGAAATATCTTATTTTTTTTATTACAAAGTAGCTATCCTCCAGTTTATAAGGGGAAAAGTGAAGGGGAAAAAAATCTGCTTTTAATCAACCTCCTGCCTGAACTGAATTGTGACTTTTATTGCCATTGTTACTTTCTGGTGGGGAAAAAAAGCTTTATTATGATGTATTTCAAGTATCCTTGCTCCTGCCAAAGAATGTAAGTGAAATACATTTTTCCTTGGACAAAAATATGCCACAGAATACAATGCCAACTGGCATTATTAGGGACCAAAAAATTTTCATTTTTCTCTTCAGCAATTTTTATAAAACCTTAACTACCATGTTATATGGCTTATATATCTTTATATTCTCCCTTCCCTTACTGCTTCATTTGTTTAATTACCTTGTCATAAGATAAGCACACTGTATGCTTTTTATTAAACAGCAAAAATCAAGTAGCCAGTGGATAATAGTCATTTCCCTGTGGATTGCTAAGGGCCACCCACACCTTTCTATATATTCCCAAATGTTAGTAAATGTACTCTCACTTTTCATAAATAGGAGCTCTCTTTTGCACCATACTCCACTAAAAATGGTGAGAATCTGTGATTTTCCTGAGTTGTCCCAGATCATTCCATTTCCCCAATGACTCTGGGAAAAGAGCTGGTTTTTAAGTCAAAGCTTCTACAACTTAGTAAATATGTCTTTTTTTTGAAAAGTAATTCAGTCTCTTTGGAACTCAATTTTCTCATAAATAAAATGAGGGGGTTTGACTAGGTGGACTTTAAGAAGGAATGAATAAGTGATTGAATGAAAGAGTGGATGGATGGAGGAAGGGAAAAAGGAAAGGAGGGAAGGTCAGATTGAAAAATATTTATTAGGTACTTGCTATGTCAAGTAGACTCAAGTCAACAAGTATTTATTTAAAAGACCCACTGTGTGCCAGGAACTGTGCTAAGTATTAGGGATATGAATAAATGCAAAAAAAAAATTTGTTTTTGCTACCACAGAACTAACAGGTAAATGGGGAAGTAAACATGTAAACAACTACATACAAACAAGATATACAGACTAAGTTGCAGATAATTGCAGAGAGGAGGCAATAAAATCAAGGCGGACTCTTAAAGTCTTCTTATAGAGAATGTAACTTGCACTAACCCTTGAAGGTAATCAGGAAGGTTGGAAGTAAAGTGGAGGAGGAAGAGAGATCCAGGCATGAGGGACAGTTAGTGACAATGCTTGGAGTGAGAAGATGAATGTCATGTGCAAAGAACAGCGAGAAGTCTAGTGTCCCTGGGTCACCAGTAAGTCACTGGTAAGGTATAAGATATAAAAGGTAGAAAGGTGGCAGCTTGTGTAAGGTTTTAAAAGTCAATCAGATGGTTTCATATTTGATCCTGAAGGCAATAGGAAACCACGGGAATTGACTGAATGGGATAGGATGGCATAGTCAGACCCATACTTGAGGCAGATCAATTTGATAGTGGAGTAGATGGCCTGGAGTGGGGAGAGACTTGAGATAGGGAGACCAACCAGCAGGCTACTGAAATAGTCCAGTGTGAGATAATGAGGGTGTAGACCAGTTTAGTGGTAGTGTCAGAAGAGAGAGGGGGAGCATATTGGAGAGGTATTACAAAGGTAGAAACACCAGGATTTGGCAGATGATTGTATATGGGAGTGGGTAAGGATAGAGAGTAACACCTTGGTAGTAAACCAAGGTGACTGGGATGATTGTAGAATCCTCAACAATAACAGTGGATTTAGGAAGAAGTGAAGTTTCAGGGGGAACAATGAGTTCCATTTTTGACATGTTGAGTTTAAGATACCTAAGAAACATTCAATGAACAGTTGGAGAAATGAAACTGGAGGTCAGGGGAGGAGTTAGAGCTGAACAAATAGGCAAATCTAAGAATCATCTCCATAGAGATCATAATCAATGAGCCAATGAGATCACCAAATGATGGATTGTAGAGAAGGAGAGAGAAAGGGCACAATGCAACAGGCAATCTAAGGGAGAGACTGGAGGCAACACGTGACAGGCAAGTCAAATCAGCACTTTGACCATCATTTCACCTGATAAGGACCCTGAAATCAAGAGTCTTGTGAATACCAGTGACCTCCAAACAACTAGACCAGCTTCTATCCTAGCCCTCAAAACTATCACTAAAGGGAGAAATCATTGTACAGAAGGGTCCACTTTTCTCATCACCATCAGCAATAGCTGCTAATGTACTTCCACCAACAAGTAGATGGGTGCAGGAACCTTGGGATTAGTAGCACCCCCTTAAGACCACTATTCTTGATTTCAATGTAGCACTCACAGATATCACCTATGGAAATAACTGTTCTTCAGAAGTATTCAGCCATCCTTATCAACTGAAAACCAATTGCTACACACAGAGAAGACAAGCCAGCCTAACTGAAGCAGCAACTGACCTTGAGTCAACATTTTTCAGCAAGTCAAACCACCACCATGACTATAACCATCATCACCCCTCAGATCCTGATGGGGATAGCCCAGGCTCCTGAATACAAATAGCAATATCTTCAGCCCAGTGCCCTCAGTTATTTCTTGGGAAGCAACCCCTGTTGAGATACTGCCTGAAAACTGTTCCTGCAGGTTCTACATCCATACTACTGAAGCTCCAGAAAAGAAAATTCTTGGGATTAAAGCCCTTGTCATTTTCAAATGGTTCAACATCATAAACATATAATTGTATTAGTAGGAATTATATTAATGACATTAAAGATGATATAGTAATATCTGCATTGCCAGATCATATCAGAGGCATTTAGGTTGCACAGCGGGTAGAGTACTGGGCCTGGAGTCAGGAAGGCCTGAGTCAAAATTTGGCCTCAAACATTTACCATAGATGGGACCCTGGGCAAATCACTTAACTGTTTGCCCCAGTTTTCTCAACTGTAAAGTATGGATAATAGCACCTACCTTGCAAGGTTGTTGTTAAGGATTGGATGAAATATTTGTAAAGTGTTTAGCACAGTGCCTGCCACAAAGTAGGTACGATATAAATGTTTATACACACACACACACACACACACACACACACACACACACACACACACCCTCTCCATGTGACTTGCAGCTGAAACTTTCCATATATGTTGTCTTCCCAATTAGAACATGAGCTGCTTGATAGGAAGGACTTTCTGGCTTTTCTCTTTATATCCCCAACATTAGAACAATGCTTTGCACATAATAAGCCCTCAATAAATGCTTTTTTCATTCATTCACTCAGGACAGACCATTGGAGGACACTCAGGATTAGCAGGTGTGACCTGGGTGAAGATTCATCAAAGGAAACTGAGAAGAAACTGAGTCAGGTAACAAGGAAGAGAACCAGGAGAGAAGAACATCATGCAGAACTAAAAAGAACAGGAGATTGAGAAAAGGTGACTGAGTGTCACCGATGGTAAAAGACTGGAAAAGTCCATTCACGTTGGTAATTAAGAGATCACTGGAATATCAGAAGCCAGACGCAAGAGAAAGACAGGAAAGAAAATGGAGGCATAGATGGTTAGAATGCCTTCTGAAGGAGTTTAGCCACAAAAAGGACAGATTTAGTATAATGGCTAAATGGAGATGGAATAAGTAAGGGGCTTTTTGAGTATGGGGAAACACAAGCACACTTGTAGGCAGTAGGGAAATAGTAGACAGAACAAGACTGAAGATGGCTAAAAGAATAGGACAGCAAGGTGACATGGTGTTTGGAATGTCAGCCCTAGAGTCAGGAAGACTTGAGTTCAAATATGGCCTCAGATACTTATTAGTTGTGTGACCCTGGGCAAGTCGTTTAACCCCATTTGCCTCAGTTTACTAATGTGTATATGAGGTATAGAAGGAAATAGCAAACCATTCCAGTATCTTTGCCAAGAGAACCCCATATGGAGTCACAAAGAATCAGACAGGACTGAAATGACTGAACACAACAATGAAAGTGGGGATGTTCTTATATGATACAAGTGCTGGAGATACAAATGAAAAAAGGAAGGTAGTCCTTACCCATTCTAATAAAGGAAAGCAACATATATAGAGGAGAGTGATGACTTGGGACAGAATTCTTGGTCAGGGAAATCACAGAGGTGGGAAATGAAGTGATCGAACTCCTGACCTACCTATTCTAGAAATTATATTGTAGATATGATTGTTATTACCAAAGAAGGAGGTGGAAAGGGGAGTAGGGGACCACATGAAGCAACTAAATAAACAGATGATGCAGCATGACTGAACCTGGGGCCAGCCAAATACCGCAAATTTTTGCTGCAACCATCACCATATATATCTTCCCACTATAAGAAGTCTTATAGGATTTTGCGTCTCAGTGCCTCTCTCCCTTCTTTCATAAGATGTTGTCTATTTCCAAAGATGATTAGGGAAAAAGGAAAATAAACTCTATGTTCTAGAATGTTCATAGTAAATCAACTGGAAATTACAGGGTTGCCTATCAAATAGAGAATGGCTGAACATATTGAGATATAGGATTGCGATGGTATACTATTCTGTTATAAGGAATGATGAGCTCAATGACTTTAGAAACACATGGAAAGACACAAAACAATAAAGAGTTAAAAGAGCAGAACCAAGAGAACACTGTATACAGTAACAACATTGTTTTAAGAAAACTTTGTGCAATGATCCAAGGCAATTCCCAAAGACTCATGATGGAAAATGCTATCCACATCCAGAGAAAGAACTTGGGAATCTGAATGTAGACTGAAGCAGACTATTTTTTTCCCTCTTTTTTTGTTTTTTTCTTTCTTGACTTTTTTCTTTGGTTCTAATTCTTTTTTATAACATGACTAATGTAGAAATATGTTTCATGTGACTGTACATGTATGAACTGTATCACATTGCATGCCATCTTGGGGGGAGGAGTAGGAGGAAGAAATTAGTGAGTGTTGAAAATTAATAAAAATATTTTTTAAAAAGAACAACTTTGAGTGAAAGTCATTATTTCTATTATAAATAAATGAATTATAAAAATCATATGAAGAAAGACAATTTCTGCATTCAAAGAAAGAATTGGTAAATAGAAGTATGAATAGAATAATTTTACATTAATACTGCCCTCCCTCATTTAAATCCGATTCACTTGCAAGTCATGGCATCATCTTCCTGATGTCATGATCCTCTTCAAGAACAAAGCACAAGCAATAAGCCACCTAGCTTGTTACTTACTCCTGGTTTCTGTATTTTGGCAAAACTAAGTATGTATAGTAGTATGATGTTAGATTGTGTATAACATAGCAGAATTAACTATAATACTTTTATGTTTTATTTTTGGCTTCGCTACTGATTCCTCTTCATTGAACCCCCTTTCTTTTTAGTTCTAATGTTCTTGGTTTTCCCATTTAAAGTTAGGATTATATTCCTAAAAGAATAATAGGAATGAATTAATGGTTATCCTGGAGAATATGAGATAGGAGATGCCAAATCATTTTTCTTACACAATATGTGTTTATCAACTAAAATGTATTTCAGAACAACTGATAGGAAAAGGGTGCATTGACAGTTCCGTTCTGTTTTGTTTTCACGTTGATATTTGGATGTCACTATTTCTCCATTGCCCCTTCCTTAAGAAAAGGGGCACTCTAACTTCTCTCAATCAGTCAGTACCTTCTATGCATAAACATTACAGAAGCTCTTAATGTCTCATGACAATGATATGGAGAAGTGTCAGTCTTAAAGTGCAGGGCGCTAAGGAAAAAAGAACATTTACATCTATAATAAATAACATTAACTGATATATTATGACTTCTCTCTTCACTCAGAGAATATAAGGATAACACAGGCATTAATGACTGAATTATTCCCATTTCAATCTCAGTTTTTTAAAAATAGGAAAATAGCAGATATTAGAGAAATGACTTTTAATTGCTTTTCTGTCACTTCATGACACTTTGTATTCTCTCAAAAATTCAGTCACAAATCCTTTCATGCTCTTGATTTTCCTTTCCTTCTCTAAAAGCACAGCTGGAATAAAAACATAGTGAGAGTCCAAGAATCTGTCACTGGTTTTTTATTTCTTAGAGACAGGGCATAAGTAGTGGTCAATACTAAGTTCTTAGGGGGTTAAGAGGTCTTAATAATACAATATAAATGGAACACATAGGTATTCAATAGTATTTCAAAGTTAGAGGAAAAATATCACCAATCAATCAATAAGTATTAATTAAACACCAGGCACTGTCCTAGGAACAATTACAAAAATCCTTTCCCTTGATGACCTCATATTATATCATGGAGACAAGACAAGTGTAAATAAATATATACAGAATTTATACAAAATTACATAGGGCAACTTTGGGATGGGGGCACTGGGAGATGGCAGAAATCAGACATGCCTTCATATAGAAGGTACTTCATCAGAGTACTGAAGAAAACAGGGAATTCCAAGAGGCAGAGATAAGGAGAGTGCATTCTAGTCACTGGAATCAGTAAGTACAAAGGCACAGTGATGGAAGACTGAGAATGCTCTGTGAGTAACAGTAAGGCCAGTTTGGCTGGGAGGAAGTGTGTGTGTGTGTGTGTATATATATATAATATATATATTATATAATATATATATTATATATATAATATATATATATAACATATATATATATATACGTATATACATACATACATACATATATATATATATATATATATATATAATAAGACTGGAAAGGTACCTTGGGTTTGTGAAAGGTTTCAAATATTAACTGGAAGAGTTTGTATTTGACAGTAGTTCATTCAGTTTATTTACTTGAGTTCATTGAGTAGGGAAATGACATGTTCAGATCTGTGCCTTAGAAAAGAAAATATTTTGACGGTTGTGTCTCCGTTATATAAGAAAGTCAGATGGCATTTGTGAAGGATGCATTGGAGTGGGGTAGACCAATGAAGAGGATGTCACAATCCAGGAGAGAGGTGATGAAGTCACCCTGTGAGTAGAGAGAAAGATAAGGATACTAGAGATGTTGAAGAGAAAGAAACAAAATTTGTCAACTGAATGAATACATGAGGAAAGAGTGGAGAGTCAAGAATGAGTGAGATTGCAAACTGAGGAGACTAGAAAAAGAATGATGCTTTTGGCAGAAATAGGCAAGCTTAGAAGGAGGGTAGGTTTGGAAGGCAGAGATAACAAATTCCATTTTTGACATGGTAAATTTGAGATGTCTACTTTTTGTCATTATTCAGTCATGTCTGACTCTGACTCCATTTGGGATTTTCTTGGCAAAGACACTGAGGTGGTTCGCTATTTACTTCTCCAACTCATTTTACAAATGAGGAAATTGACGCAAAGTTAAGTGACTTACTCAGAGTCTCACAGTTTGTAAGTGTGTGAGGCCAGAATGAACTCAGAAAGATGAGTTTTCCTGACTCCAGATCCAGCACTCTATCCACTATGTCTCCTCGCTGGCCCCTAAATGTCCAGTAAGTAATTAGTAATGCAGCTAGGTGGCTTGGTAGGTCAAGAGTTGGACTTGGAGTTAGGAAGACCTGAGTTCAAATCTTTGTCTTTGATACTATTTTGCATAAGTCACTTAAACACTCTCATCCTCAGTTTCCTCATCTATAAAAGGATGGTAATTGTACCTACTTCACATGGTTATTGGGAAGATCGAGTTAGTTAACAAATGTAAGGCACTTTGTATACCATAAAGTCCTACATACGTATTATAATAATTATTACAGGAGAAAATATTAGGACACTAAGAGAGAAAGGCAACAGAGGAGATGAATCTTGAGCTGGAATTTAAATACAACCAGTATTTGGACTGGACCATTGATTAGAGTCGCCTGCTTTGCTTGAAAAAGGTCAAGGTTCACAAAGATTTCTCCCCATCAAGATCAGCAAGGAACTGTTTGGCTGCAGGGACTGTTCATGGGAATTGTTTGTCAGTAACAGTCGCCTTGTAGTCTTCACAGCATCTCACTATACTACTATGTTTTTGTCCTAGTAATTGTTCCAGCCCACTGGAGATCTGTAACTGGTGTGAGGACACCTTGTTTAATTCAATGTTTGGGTTTCCTTTTCCCCATGAGCTGAATCCAGATGAAATAGCATTTGGTGCCTCTGTAAACTCTGATTCTGAGGACCCTATGGAAATTCTGTTGATAATTTCCTGTAACATAACTGTTCTCATAATATGAGACTGTTGGACCCTAAGTCCTTAAGGAATGAAGAAATGTACCCAGGAGATCATGAACTGTACTCCATCATTGTGCCCTAAAACTGCTACTCCAGAAGGTTTTTTTAATTTTCTTTCTCAGTGTCATAAGCCAAATCCTAAACTCTAGGGACCTTTGACATGATCTCCTTAATCATTAACTTCAATTTCTTCCAGAGCCAGCTTTCCTAATCTTGGCATCTTAAATGATGAATCCTCTTTATAAAGAGACATTTTCCTGAATCATCAATAGGATGGTATGTTGGAAGGCCACTTCAAAACTGGTTTGGTTCTAGCATAACCTAAGAAAGATAAATCATAATATGAAAATGTTGTACTTCTTCTATGTCAGCACAGAGATCATGATCTCTTGGCCAGAAAAGTAGAGCAAGAGACTTAAAAGATATATTTCCTTTAGCTAATTTCCAGAGAACTCAAACTATGATATAACGGTTCATTCTCCTAGGGAAAGAGGGAAACAGAAAGTAGTCTCCTCATTTTATTCATAGGAAAACTGAGACTTGATAATGTGATCCCTGATCCAGTAGAGTTTTCCAAACTCAATATTTAAGTAGAAAGTAGAAATATTTATCTTAAGATAAAAATCTATCCTTGGTTCCTGAGCATGCCCCAAACATGATTTAGCCACTAAGGGAGGTAGGAATAAGGTTCTAATTCGGATTTCCCCCTCAAATGATTTTTGTCGAGTAATGCAATTTTGTAGGTCCTCCATGTTCTCTTCTTAAAAATGAGCAGGCTAGGTTCGATGAAAACCTAATATTTTACAATTCCATAAATTTGATCCCTTCCACAAAATATGGGAAGAGAAGCAGGAAAAAATTGGGACCATACCATTTAGATCCAGAAGATTATTAAGAAAACATTTTATCCAATCCCTTCATTTTACAAATGGGGAAACTGAGAGACGTGAAATTACTTGCCCAGTGACACACATATAGTTAGTGCACAGAGATAGAACTCAAATTCAGGAGCTCGGATTTAAATAAATTTAAAGTCTTTGGAATTTTTAGCATTCAGGGTTTGTTCCTTTGGTTGCTTGTTTGGTTGCTTTGTTCTGTTTTGTTTTGTTTGTACCACATCATCCTTTCTCTAAAATTCTTTTAAAGGTTCCCTTTGGTGGAAAAAAAAAGAATGAAGAAAGCCTTTGTCGATCACTTTGAATAAATTACTGAGAAAGGAATTTACTTGCTGCACACTACAAGACACCGATCTAATGTTAGGGATACAGATAGAAAAGTTGAAACTGTTCCTACTCTCAAGGAGCGTAGTACATTCTAAGAAAAGAGATGACATGGGAAGTTTTAGCGGCAGAAGTTTTAGTTGCAAATCCCAATGTAAATGTCTGATGGCCTCTAGGATACATCTTTAATGTAATTTCTACATATGAAATCATGACAGTTTCTGATGTTGGATCATTTGATAGTGCCAAGGACTTTGATGGCAAGAATTTTCTAGGTCTTCAGTAGCTATGAGATCTACTGAAGCAGAAGGCATGGTCATTTAATGGGAGGGATATCTCAGGTAGCCAGTCTAAACAGCCTCTAATTTTTCTACGAACTGTCACCCAAAGACATAGTAAGAACCTGGAGTTGCTACTGAGAAACGAAATTAGGTCCTAGCATCTCATCAGAGACTGTAATTCTCAGACCTAGGTAGTCCTGGAGAAACCTGGAAGAAAACATTTGTCTGAGATATTTTGGAAGGAAAAAAAGTATCAAGAATTTTGGAATCAGGAGAAGAAAAAAAGATACCAAGGGTGGGTACTTTTAAAAGAGAAACCAACAGTAGCAGACTGGAAATCAGAATACCTAGGATCCAGTGTTCTTCTGTGACTTCATGAAATATAGCTAAGGGTACCGAAATATCCAGCTCTAGGCTTTTGTAACATCACCCCTAGACCAAGACTGTACAATGTGCTGTGGCCCACTAAAGGATTTTTGGTGGTTTGTGAAAAATGTAGAGGAAAACATTGTTTACATTTTTTTACGGGCTGCCTGAAATCCATGGGCCATAAGCAGCCTGCAGCCCACAGGTTGTGCGGGCCTGCCTTAGACCATTCTTTTCTCTGGATAAGAGGTTTCTTTAGATTCTTGCCTCTAACTCTAGATGCCAGAGGTTGGAAGAGATAATAGTTTTTAGTCATTCTCACTTGAGATCACAGAGAAGTATAAAATGG
Organism: Potorous gilbertii; assembly: GCA_028658325.1. Lineage (NCBI taxonomy): Eukaryota > Metazoa > Chordata > Mammalia > Diprotodontia > Potoroidae > Potorous > Potorous gilbertii. Next base: position 136,709,191 of record CM053773.1, on the reverse strand, counting down.
AGACAAAAGAGGGTAGAAGGGAATTAGCAATATGAAAACTTTGTAAGAGGAAGAAATCATCAACCAGGAACATTCATTAAGTACCTACTGTCTACTAGACCTTGTGCTAAGCCCTGGAATACAAAGAAGGGGTAAAAGAAAGTCCTGATCTCAGAGTTCACAATCTAATAGGAGAAACAACATTTAAATATATACAAACACACTACAGACAGCATAAATAAGAAATAATTAACAGAAGGAAAACATTAGAATTGAGGCGTTGCTTCTAAGTTCATTGAGTTCTATAACATAACCTTGATCCTTTATTTTTTCCATTCATGTAACTAATTCAAGTATCAGTTAGCTTTTATGTCATAATACTATAAAATAAAGTGTAATAATGGGAACTTCAATAGCCTTCCCCCACAAGATACCAGAGACGCACTTACTTAACGTAGAAGTTAATTATGATAGCATTCCCAGACCAGGATCCCAGCAAGGAAGCTCAAAGTCATCCTGTCTCCTCACAGCTGCAACAGGAAAGAGATTAAGAGATGGGCAAGTCACCCTTTTTCCGGCTCAGAAACTACTGAGTCAATGTTTTGTTTTGTTTTTTCAGTCTCTGCAGTCAACTAGAAAATGTTTCATCAGCATACAGTACCAATCCCTACATCATCATAGATAGAAATTAGCTTCCCCTAGTTTCCACATGGTCTTGGACTGAAACTAGGCTAGGAATATAGGTGTACACTTATATGGAATATCTTTACAAGCTTCCAGGACTGGCCAGTCCATCATTATACTATTATTAACCACTCTGTTAATACTTAAAACTATAAGAAAGGCTTTTCACATGTTGGAACTGTTTATTGTTAAAGGAATCCTAAATTGCTTGAGTTCTTGGTTTAGAAGAAAACTACTTATTAAAAATAATATTCCCCTAATTTTTAAGACTCAAATTTTGCTTAAAAAATTTGAATGTCTTATTCTATACTATATATGACATATGAATTATTATTAATTTTATTCACAATATGAATTCTTAAACTTCAAATTAGTAGTTAGAGAAATGAGAATGTAAAGACATCTATCTATATATAAATTTTACAAACTTTTGCCATGTATTAACTCAGTCGACCTTCACAGCAAATTTACAAAGTAGGCAAAGAAGGCATCTTACAGATGAGACCCATCATTTGCCAAGGTCACACAGCTGAGGCTTGCACCCAGGGTTTCAAGCCCTTTTCATTTCAGCAGCTGTCTTTCAGAGGAAGGATGAAGATGGTTCTCCTAGGGGTTACTCCCAGGCTTGTCTGCTTTTCACTGGAGTAGCTGCAGTGACTAGACTGTGGGGTCTTCCTGAAGAAATGTCTTAAGCAGAATCGGCAGGATTCCCAACCTGCATTTTTTCCCCAAACAGTCAGGTTTCAATGGTGGAATCCAGCTGTTGACCAGGCATGATGCATGGGCAATCAGTAAGCCTTGTTTCTGAAGCCTGGGTGGTAAAGAGGGGAGGGGCAGGAGGGGCTAGAAAGGGAAGACTTCATGTAGTGGGCATAACCACTGTACATCCAGCTGTGTGTGCGTGTGCGCGCGCGAGGGAGCAAGTAGAATCACGTGTGGACTAGACTCCAGAGGTGCAGCTTCTGCCCCCCAGACA
>CM053773.1:136689409-136707052 GCA_028658325.1 Potorous gilbertii | reverse complement strand
AAAGCATCAAAAGAAGTTATACATTTTTCCTCTTCCCTCTTCCCCATCTATGCTGTGAAAATCAGTTCTCAATTTCTTTACATTTTTTTGGATCAGATCTGTGATTTCACTCATTTAGGATACTCTTAGGATGGAAACTCCAGAATTTATTTATATAGTGAAAAACCTAGCAGAAAAATTGAACGTAGGCATACAGCAGTAAACTCTAGGCTATAGAGCTAAAAGGGAGGCAAGGTCAGACACTGGTTTACCCAAACAAGATCTGAGGGTTTGAGGGAAACTATGAGCTTGTTATAAATAAGAAGCATATGGATTCAATCAATCAATAAATGAAGAAACATTTATGAAGCATTTACTACATGCCAAACAATGATTTGGACTCTGGGGATACAAAGAGAAAAACAGAATAATCCCTACCCACTAAACACTATATGAAACTTGAAGAAAACAATATATGTTCATGGATATGTAATTACAAGATGTATACAAAATAAATATGCAATTATTGGGGGGTGGGTAGTAAAAATGGAAAGAATACTGGCCTTGGAGTCAGAGAACCTGGGTTCAATATTACTTTGATTTTTACTATCCATGTAGCCTTAGATAAGTCATTTAACTTTCTTGGGCTTCATTTTCCTCTAAAATGAGGAGGGTTGGACAAGATGACCCTGAGGTCCAGCTCTAGATCTCTGATCAGATGATCCAAAGTTCTCTTGTAAGGATTCATCTCTTCAGCTGAGTCTTGGAAGGAGATAAGAGTGCCAAGAGATGGAGATAAAGAGAGAGAACATTGCAGACACAGCTTATGCAAAGGCCCAGAAAGAGGATGAAATGGGGATGGCAAGTTGTTCGGTTTTGTTGGAACATAGAGTATATGATGGGGAATAATTTGTAATCATCCTGGAAAGACGGGTTGGAGCCAAACCTTTAAATGTCAAGCAGAAGAGTTTTATTTTATATTAAGGTAAAGGTGACCTCCTTAAAATTTCTTGAGTAAGCAGGTGGTCAGACCTGTAATTTAGGAGTAGCAGTTTGGCAGCTCTTGGGAGAATGGATTGAAGAGGAGAGAGAAGGGATTTGGGGATGTCAGGAAGTTGTTGGATATCTAAGTAAGAGGTGATGAGGGTCTTACTAGAGTGTTTCTAGTCCAAGTTGGGAGAAGGAAATGATTGGATTTTAGAAATCAAATCAATAGGAGATGATAAGTGATTGGATATAGGAGAGGGGACATGAATGAGAGGGAAGAATGAAGCTAGTTCCAAGCTTGTGAACCTAGATGAGTGGAACGATGGCAGTACTTTGACAGAAATGGGGAAGGTATGAGGCGGGTTGAGTTTAGGGGGGATTCTGTTTTAGATATGAAGAGTTTGAACTGCTTAAGGAACAGTATCCAAGTGAAGACGTCAAGGAAACATTTGGTTATTTTGGACTGGAACTCAGGAGTGACATTAATCCTGGATATGAAAATTTGGGAGTCAACTACATAGAGATGATGCTGCATCAAAGAGTACTGATGAGATACCCAGAGAATAGAGAGAGAAGGGGTCCAGGAGAGAGTCTTAGGGCCACACGTGGGTAGGCAGCAGGGCGTGAATGATGATTCTTAAGAAAAAAAACGCAACAAGATCTGTAGGAAAGGCTGGAAAAACAACATAACCGAGCAGTGTCATGAAAATTCAGAGGTGCAGAGTATATCCAGAAGGCTCAGCTAGCCAAGTGTCCAACACTGAAGAACTGTGAACAAGGATGAAAGGGACAGAGATGATTTTAAAGGCATCTGTGGAGAGTATGCCAGCAATTTCACATGGTTACAGAGTGGAAAATGTGAAAGAATGCCTGATTATTCACCCAGAAGAACCCTTTGAGTCAAACTGGGTGGAGTCTTTTCTGTTACACCTCAGTGTACTTTGGTTGGACAGGCAAGAAAAGAGATGTAGTTCATCTTTACTCTTTTACTCTTTACTGAGTTTTACCTCTTTACTGAGGATGACATTTCTTTGAGAGAGCAGTGTTTGTCCCTTCCAAGTAACTCTCCCTTTTCGCTATAGTAACTTTCATGGAGATAACAAAGGCAATTGTGACTCACATAACATTTCACCTCCTTCCCTTTCCTCATCCAGGAATAATTTAGAAGAAAATTGAAGTGGGGAAATGATTGGTATTCTGCATTCTGCCTTATAGAGGGTTATTTAGTATGCTTATGGGCTTAAGATGGGGAATGGAGTACCTTGATTTATTTTTGAGGATGTTTCTATTTTCTTTGAGGGGAAGCAGGTAATTTTCACTCCAGTTTTCATTTCTCTTACAAACCTCTGTGTAAAAGCACTGAGATGGCTTTGAAATAGCTTTGCAGATAATAGAAAACCTCAAGAGTCACAAATAGAGCTTAAAATAACTTTCCCCTTGCACGAAAAATTGTGAATAAAAAAAAAACAATAAAGCACCTCAAATCCACTGTTGGAACTTTTTTGAAATTTAATTTCGGCAAGGTTATTGGAGGCCAAGTGTTGCAGATTAAACCATCATAGGAAGTAACATGAGTTTGCAGGTACAGGTAACAGAAGAAATTAAGTTTCCCCTGGGCATTCATCATAGTCCAATGTTGTATGATTTGAGAGAGCACTGACCAAAGCTATGCTAAAGCATTGGTTTCTGGGACCATGGAATTACCTCTAGCAAACCCTTATTTATTTATTTTTAAAACTGTACTTTCTGCGTCGCAGATGAGAACCAGAAAATAAACAAAAAGACTTTAAGGGCTAATATGAATGTAGCTGATATTTATATAGGTTTTCAGGCAAAGCTCTTTATATAGAGTGCCACATGTAATCCTCACAACTCTATAAAATATGTTCAACAGGCATTATTACTAATTTCCTGCCATTTACAGATGAGAACATTAAATCTTAGACTGACCTGTCCATGGTCACACAGCTAGTAAGTGATAGAGGGAGGATTCAAACTCAGTTTCACAAAGTTCAGCATTTTTTCCATTGTACTTTGCTGCTAAAATAAATGTCTTAAAGTCCATGCACCAAAGTTCTTTAACTTTTAAGAAACCCCCTGTCACTTTCATCTCTAGCCCATTTACTCTAGTTTTAAACATTATTGAAATAACCTTTGTTATTTGGTTTCTGAGCCCATCATAGATTGGAAGTCAAAATATAAGAGGGAGAGGATACTACATATTGATCAGAGAAAGAATCGATAACCAATACTTTGATTTCTGGCAAAAAAAATAAAATTAATGCCAGGGACCAATTAATAAATGGAGCAAAAAATCCTGTATATCTTAGAGGCTCCTAAGGATATCACTGTGTGATGTTACGTGCATAAATAATTGTTATCTATAATGACCTAGATCTAATAAAAAAGGTAAAATTATGTTCACTAAATATTGACTAAGTATCTGCTATATGCCAGGTACTGTGCTAAACACTAAAGACAGAAAACAAAAATTAAATAACCCCTGCCCTCAGGGAGATTGAGTTCTACTAGATATTCAGTATAGGCCTTTTAAGTAAGCAGGGAAGCTTGCATTATTTAACAATAATTTTAGCTTATTTTAACATTCATTTTTTAAAATTCTAAAAATTTGAGTTCCCAATTCTCTTCATCCCTCCAACACCTCCCCCAACCCATTAAGAAGACAAGCAAAATATATTTTCATGTTAGCCATGATTCAAAAAAAAAAAGGAAAAAATTTTAAGTAAGTGAAAAAAGTATTCTTTAATCTGTATTCAGGGAATCTGTTCTCTCTCTGGATTCTCTCTTTTCTTCATGAGTCCTTTGGAATTGTCTTGGATAATTGTATTTGCAGTATGTTTTATAAAGATTGCTATCAAAATGGTAAGACCAAAATTTTGTACTTAATGAAATATGCCTTATTTATCTTGAAAATTCATGGATGTGTAATGACAAGACTGAATTAAAAAATCGTGCTGTGGTCTGCTCCAATGTCTCCACAGACAATTGATTTATGCCATTTATGCCACTTTGCTGCATACTGGCTATCTCTAGAGTGGTTGCATCTCTACATCCTGAATAGGTTGTTCATTGACATATCTGAATTATGACTGAACAGTTCATTAAACTAATGATCAAAGTTGTTTGGAGAGGCTGATCAGATAAAAGCCAACATTCACTTCTAGATATTGTTTTTGCTATACTCACCATCTACCTTACCACCTTGAGAAACTTTCACCCTGAAACCCTGCTGTTCTAATTGATAATAGGTATTTCTGGAGCTTTAGGTCATACTTCATCTCACTCTCTACTCAATGATCATCTGCCTTGCCCAGGTACCTCAGCTAATTATGGAACCATGTTTAAATCAATTCTGACCTTGTTCCCAGTTGGAATTGTGTCAATCTACTTTCCTGTAGTACCATTCACCATAAATATAATTTTCTAGGCTAAAGTGCCCCACTTGGCTACCATTTTCCTTTATTATTTGTTGTCTTTCCTACTGTGATGGTTCGTTTGTTTCAGTTGTGTCTGACTCTTCATGATCCCATTTGGAATTTTCTTGGCCAAGATACTGGAGTAGTTTGCTATTTCCTTCTCCAGCTCATTTTACAGAGGAAGAACTGAGGCAAAAAGAGTTAAGTGAATTGCCCAGGAACACACAACTGTTAAGTGTCTAAAGCCAGATTTGAACTCAAGAAGGTTAATCTCATCCCAGGTCCAGCAATCTATCCATTGCCACATAGCTGCCTCCCCCAGGTTGAAATAGAAGCTCTCTGAGGGTAGGGACTTTCTTTGCTTTTGTATTTATATACTTACATATGCTGTATATATACTTAACACAGTGCTTGACACATAGCAAGTACTTAATAAATGCTTTTTTCATTCACTTGTTTATTCATTTTTCTAATATCAGCCTAACTTGACAAAATCAAATTATAGCTTTGAAAGAATAACTGATATATCCTGTGGAGGCTTAAATTATATTTTATGTAGTTAGAACTAATTTAGGGCACTCAAATATTAACTGATAATGATGTAAGAGGAAAAAGTCCTTGGGGGTTCACTGATTTATTTATTTTTTTTTACATCTGGTATTTTGCATACTTCTGGTTCTTGAATAATCCATCTAAAATGAAGTAGCAATCATGTATCTCAGGCTCCCTTGCTTTGTCATTACTCCTGTGGTCATGAGTGTACTTCTTAGTTTGAATTGATTGCATATCTGTCATCATAAGTTAAAAGAACGTGAAAAGTCATTCATGTTGAAGACTTTTTCTCAACAAGATGACTAGAAGAGCTTATCCATCAGTGTTTTCATTCTTCAGAGTGCTTCATGATCATCACAGTAACAAAAGGTCAAGAAAAGTAAACTTAGCAGAAATGTTCAATTGATAAAAAACAAACGTGTCACCTTTTTAGAATTTATTTCTCTGTCAGTTATATGTCAGTTCATTTTAAGTGTTCTGATGTGAAGGGATAAAGGAGAGGCAGCAGGGAGAGATGGATCATATATGAGTAAAGTAGTGAGGGACTCTAAGTCATTTCAATTTTTATTAGAAAAATTCAGTTAGTGGCTATTTTTCTTTGCCCATTTAATGAACCAAGAGAAAAAGGAGGAAATTATCATTTTTTCAGTGCCTACTATATACTGTGCACTGTCCTAAGTGTTTTACAAAGATCTCATTTGATCTCCCGACAACCCTAGGATGTATGTAATATGGTGATCTTCATTTTATAGTTGAAAAAAACTCAGGCATACAGAGGTAAAGTGATTTTCTCAGCGTCATACACCAATAAGTGTCTGAGGCCAGATTTGAAGTAAGGTCTTTCTGACTCCAAACCCAGGGCTCTGTCCGCTGTACTATCAACTGCCTCAACAAGGCAGCATGATATCAGAGATAAAGGATTGGACTCAAGTCAAGAAGGTTTGACATCAGAAAAACCTGAGTTCAAGTCAAGTTTGGATTCAGTCAGAGTCATGCTTGAGGACCTAGAGGGTCACATGTGACCTTGAGGTCACAGGTTCCTCCCTTCTCTCTTCCGCCCCCCTGGGCTATACTATCTAATATCTAAAAAAGAACTTACAAGGCAGCTCATTTTATTTAGGGGCCATTTTAATTATTACAAAGTCCTTCCTTATTACAAGCCATCACCTGTAGCCTGCAGTTTTACAGGTTGGTCTTTGCTATGCCCTCTTCCATATGACAGGTCTTAAAAATTTGAATACAAATACCATGTTCACTGTCTGTCTTCTTTTTATTTTTTGAGCCACTGATCACCTTATGGGGGTCCATGTGATCATGAACCTTTTCTGAATGCACTTGTTTGTCAGTTTCCCATTTGAAATATACTGTTCAAAAAGTAAAGGATTTTATTACTAGGAAATGAAGCTTATGGCCAAAAACTCGTGTATGAGGGAATCCCAGCCAATTATGTTGCCAAAAGAATAGTAGCTGTGTCCGTGACCCAAAAGGGCAAGGGAGTAGACAAGTTGGTCACCAATGTTACTATTGCCAACAGTGATAACTACCAGTCATCAACCACCATGGAATCCCATCCAATGTGATCGCCCCCATTGCTTTATATGACCAGTGCTTAGGAACACCTTGGGTATTGTCACTGAGATCTGCTACACAGAAGAAACTGCCCACCATTCTTAGCATTACTGCTCCAAATGTTATGGATCTTAGTGCCATCCCCCACAATCTTGTGACTCCTGGTACCATCACTGAATATGTATCTTCTGGGGTCAGTAAAGTGTTGATGGGGAGAATACTACATTTGGAAAGCAAGGATTTGAGAACGAATCTCAGCTATTTGTATGACTTTGAGAAGTAATTTAACATCTCTTGGCTTCTGTTTCCTTATCTGTAAAATGATGGAGTTGAGCTAGATAATTTCCAAGATGCCTTCCAAATCTTAACCTAGGAACTTATGATTTTTTTCCCCAGGCACTCAAGAATTTCTGAACCTGAGCAGATCCAAACCCATCAGTATATAGAAGTCTTATCTACTGTAGCAGATAAGACTTGGATTCAGTAAGAACTACATTCAAATCCTGCACCAGACATTCCTTACCTGGGCTTAATTGCTCAGTACTACTTTATCATATCATGTCATATCATATCATATATCATATCAATGTGATATGGCATGATATAATATGATATTATATGATATACCATATATAAAATATAGTTATATTATATTGCATATCCTAAAATTGTGGCATAAAATATAATTATTTTATATTGCATATTATATTGCATATAATAAAATTATGGCCTGTCATTATATTTAATAATATTATAATATTTAATAAGTTAACATTTATGTTAACTGTGCTAAGTCCTTTACACTTATTATCTCATTTGATCCCCACAAGAACCCTGCCTGGGAGGTAGGTGGTCTGATGCTGAAAGAGATATGATTTTCCCAGAGTCACAAAGATAGTAGATGTCTGAGGCTCTATTTTAACTTAGTGTTTCTGATTCTAGGACTGATGCTTTACCCACTTTGCCACCTGGATGTCCTCTCTCTGTAAAATGTGGAGGCTGGACTTGATGGCTTTTAAAAGTCCCTTCCAGCTCCAAATTTATGATCCTTTGAACATTAATTAGGTACTAATTCTTTCTTTCCTTCTCCTGTACAATTAGATTCTAAGTTCCTTGAGATCAGAGTCTCTAGTCTTGTATTTCTAGCTCTCAGTATGGTCCTTAAGAACATAACAGGTATTTAATAAATGCTTGTTGAATTAATTGTACCTTCTATATATTCTAACCAGTGCAAACTATAGTGAGATTAACTTCCTTGCTCTGAATGCTATATTTGTATGAACACAGTCTAAAATTGTACTAAAATTTTTGGTATCACATGCCACGTGGATGACTCATTGAATTTACTTATTATCAACCAAAACCTTAGACTGAACTTTATGTTTATCCCTATCAAGTTTAATCTTATTGGTTTCAGACCAACAGGCTCTCTTGACCTCTGTTTTTGTCATCCAGTGTTTTGACCTTCCATGGGAAAAGTGCCCCTAATTTAGTAAGTCCTAAGAATAAGTGACAGTTTTTAAAAGCATTCTACTAGGAAGCTGGAGGCTAGATTTGGAGTTCAAGTATAGCCTCAGAGACTTGCTAGCTGTGTTATCCTGGGCAAATCACTTACCTTCTGTCTGCCTTAGGTTCCTCAACTATAAGCAGTGATCGTATAGCGTATACTTCCCAGGGTTGTTGTGAGGACCAAATGACATAATATTTGTACAGTTCTTGGCCAACCCTACAGCACTATATAAATGTCAGCTAATATTACTATTTGCTATTGCCATTATTATTCCTTACTGTGTGTCTTCAAGTCTTTATCAGTGACTTCACCTAATCCAGTAAAGCCTTTGTGATTATCTACCATTTATTTTCAGATTATTTTCTTTCCAGAAATGCTTCTGATTCTTTGCTCTAGCTGCACTGCATCAGGAATAAGAACCTCTATTTGGCCATTTCCTTTTGCCTTTTGGTTTCTGTTTGGACTTATAAATAGTGCATATGTATCCTTAAGGTATTGAAAAAAATCTTTCAGATTTCTTAACTGCCAACTTTAATGTGATTATGTACCTGAAGCCTTTCCTTCCTATCTGGTACCACTTTCCCAATAGAAAAGTCTGTCTTAGTGCTTTGCAGGCAGTGTCTCCTCTTTTAGCAAATTGGCTTGAAAGGTCCCCAGCCCAATGCCATTACTTTAGGGATAAGGAAGGGGAAGCCCAGAGAGGATCATGGGATTGTCCAGGTCTGCTCAGATGAAGTCAGATGTCAGGTTCAAACCTAAATCTTCCCACTTCAAAGTTAGCAGACCTTCAACTTCCTCTAGAATTGGGAGACAAAATAGTCGTGTGTGTGCGCATGTGTGTGTATGCATTCACATGTGAACACTTAACACAGCACTAGGTTGGGGGAGGTGAAGTTAGTGTAGAGAGCAGGAAGGAAAACAAGCATGACACGGGGAAGGCGTGAGCAGAACACTGAAGATATTCTCCTAACATTTGAGTATGGATGAAATGGCAGTGTTGCTCTGGGAAAGCAGGTTTTTTTTAAATGTCAGACTGCTTATTGTCATTAAATTTTGTTATTGTTTTGTCATGCAACTTGCCATTTTGTAACAATTTTTAAAGTGGAAAAATTGTAAAATATAGTTTGTTGATGTTCACTTGAACTTGTGTTTTTACAGAGTTTGCAAAACAGAAAAATAGTAGAGGAATAGAAGGGGAAAAAGAAAACAAATGACCAACTTGTATTAACTGTCTAGAGTATGTAAAGGTTCTGACACATTGTGATAGGTGCTAGGCATAAGAAAAGGGACCCACGTCCTGCCTCATGGAACTTGCATTCTGCTGGGAGAAATGAAGCAGATCATGAAGATTTTGTTGACTCACACCTGCCTGATTTTGATAACCATTTGTAGTAGTCAGTGCAAAAATTGTATCTCATTCAGTCCCTAAAAAGGTTAGAGAACAAATAGAAATATAAGAGGAGGAAATTACACTGTCTTCTTCTTTCTACCAAAGTTATTCTCTGGCTAACTTGCCATTTGTATATGGCCAACCAGAAACCATCTCTATTTTAATTGAGTAATATATAATTGTTGATTGGTCTGGCATTGATTAGCAATTCAGTTAGCCAGTGGCAAGCCATGCAGAAATACTGGGAAATATTCTTGTTTTCCTCATCCCTTTTATTAAGGATAACAAAAATGTGGTCCAGGAAGCAGTCTCAAATACTGTGTCTAGCATTGCTCTCAGTATGCTGGAGCAACTGACTGAATCCTCAGTCTATGGCTTTATTTCTCTGTAAACACTTTGTATATAAGTGGATAGGGGCAGGGATAAAGCAAGAACATTTTATCTAGGGCCAGACATTCCCAAATGGCATGATGTATTTCTAAATGCTCTAGTGCAGTTTTGACTGGTTCATGCTGCGGAATAGTGGGAAAATAAAACTAGAGAGACAAATGTAGACCAGATTGGGGATAGGGTCTTGAATGTCAGTCTGAGTTTATACTTAGTAGGGAAGGTAATAGAAAGCCATTGTACATCTTGAACATTCATTCAATAAAATATTTAATACCTTAGTAATCAAGACACTGTGTTAAGTTCTTTGGGAAATACAAAGAAAAATTAGACAGGGTCCCTAATTTCATGAAGTTTTTCCATCATCAGATGAGCTTTGCAGATAAAACTTTAACATAAAGTACAGTAAGAATGATAAAGTGCTGTGAGAATTCAGAGGAAAGAGGAATTACTTCATGGTGAGGAATAAGAGAGTGACAGTTAAATGGGTAGAAAGATTAGTCTGATGCATTGAAGGCAAGGAAGCCAGTTAGTTATACTAATGATCCAGGTTGAGTGATGAGGACTTCCACTGGGATGATGGAAGTTCAATGAGAAAGTAAAGAGATATATAAGGCACATTTCAAAGGAAGAAGCTATGGGACTTGGTGAGTGATTGGATAGAAGAGATTAAGTGACAAGTGAAAATGTTTCCAAGGAATCTGGATGTTGTTTTCAGAGACTATCTGTAGGTCCTATCAATTCTCTGAAAAGTAGTGCTGCCCACACATGCTTCTCAGACTCAATAAAAGCGGGGATTATAGTTCATTTTCTAAAGCAGCACTTTAATTTCTCAATGGAGTTTGGTTGGCTGCTCCGGCTTGTGGAACATCATATTCGTGTCCACAATCCAGCTGTTGAATTCCTTGAACTCTATATTTATGCACCTTGAACTCTATAATCATAGTTAGCTCTTAATAAATATTGATTAATTGACCCATGGGAACTAGATAGTGATCGATCTAGCTACTTTCATATTATTTCAAATTATTCTCTACTACTACTAGGGGAATGTTGCATCAACTCTTGCCAGAATTATATACTATACACTTACCATTACTGCCACCACCACTACTCTACTAGTAGTAACTAGTATTTATATAATGCTTTAAGGTTAACAAAGTACTTGACAAATAGCCAGGTGCTGTTATTATCTGTATTTTACAGATGAGAAAACAGTTAAATGATTTGCTCAGAATCATGAAATTCACCAGAATTTGAACTAAAGATTTTCTTCTTTCCAGGTCTAATGCTCTGTTCACTGTACCATGTTAACTCATCTTAAATAGGTATTGTGAGGAGGTTAAGGTAGTAGAGTATTTATGGACCAGCAAAAATCTCACTGCTATGGAAAATGAAATTAAAGCATATTTACTCCTTGGAAATGTTAACTTTCTTTGGAGGTCTTTGGGCAATGACTGGATGACCACTTATCTGGCATAGTATAATAGGAATTCTTTTCTATGGGTTATAACATGACTGCTAAGGATCCTTTCAATTCTTAGCTTCCATGGTTCTGTGATTTCTACCAATAGTAGGCCTGTAGAAATATAACAATTTTAAAAAGACAATATCTTTGTATACAAAGAGAGGCACATGTCCAAGTAATCAGCAAGAGTTTTATTAAGTACCTAGTATATATCAGACACTGTGTTAAGTGCTTGAGAACAAAGGCAAAACTTAATAATCCCTGCCCTCAAGGAGCTTATAATATATTAGAGGAAATTTCATCTGTATGTATACATATATAAAGAATAAATAAAAGGTAATTTTGAGAGAGGAGCTACCAGCTAGGGGAATGAAGAAAAGCCTCATGTAGGAAATAGTATATAGATGAACTTTCAAGGAAGCCAGAGAATCACAAAATCTAAGAGATGGAGGGATCTTGATGGTCATATAGTCAAGAAGCCACTGTAGACCATGCCCAAAGACAATTCACTGGTTTGAGTATTTCTCCTAATACTTTGTAAACCTTCTGCTCTTTCTACTCTGTATCATTCAAATGTATTTGTGTAAATTCTCCACAGAGGAACTACCTTGCATGCTAGAAGTATTCCACTGTTTCTGTTAATATATCAAAGATGCCCTTGTAAAAGTTGTCCTGTCCATCCGTTATCCCTCATTTTCTTTTTAAATTTTTGTTTTATTTTTATTTTATGAAATGAAAGAAGCATTTCCATAGCATAGTATACTTTTAAAAAATTGCATATAAAAGTGCAAATCTGCTATGTACAACCTGTTATTCCTTTTAAATATATAATAAATTCATTATGTAAATTTCTTTTTTCCGCTTTTTTTCTTCCTTTCCTCTTCCTTCTAACCCTAGAAATGGCTACCATTAGACACAAATATGTATAGATATGTAAAATCATTTTATACATACTTCTATCTACCAATTCTTTCTCTGGATGCAGATAGTGTCTTCCTTCATATGTCCTTTGTTATTAATTTGAGTATTTATAGTAGTCAGAATGACGTATTCACTCAGTGTTATTCTTAAAACAATATTGCTGATTGGTTAAAATGATTGAAGGGGAAAGCAGCAAATATTGGAGAGGGTATGGAAGAATTAGGATGCTAATTCATTGTTGGTAAAATTGTGAAATGATCCAACTGAGAGCAATCTAGAAATATACTCAAAGAATTATTAACTGCCTCTGACCCATCAATACCACTATTTGATCTATTTTAAAAATGATTAGAGAAAAAGGAAAAGAACCTATGTGTTCTAAAATATTTATAGTAGCTCTGTTTGTGGTAACAAAGAATTAGAAATTGTGGAGATGCCCATCAGTTGGAAAATGGCTGAACTAATTGTAGTATGTGATTATGATGAAATACTACTGTGCTATAAGAAATGGTGAGATTATGCTTCAGCTGAAGTTAAGAAAAAAAGCAGGGGTAGCAATCCTGATCTCAGACAAAGCAAAAGCAAAAACAGACCTAATTAAAAGAGATAAGGAAGGAAATTCCATCTTGCTAAAATGTACCAAAGATAATGAAGTAATATCAATATTACACATGTATACATCAAGTTGTATAGCATCCAAATTCTTAAAGGAGAAGTTGAATACACTTGAGTTACAGGTTCATGACCAAACAAGAGATAGAGAGTGATACAAAATATAAAATAGATAATTTTGATTTTATTAAATTTAAAAGCTTTTGTGCAAACAAAACCATTGCAACCAAGATTAGAGGAAAAGCAGAAAGATGGAAAACAATCTTTATAGCAAGTGTCTCTGATAAAGACTTTATATCTTAATATAGAGAACTGAGTTAAATTTATAAGAATACAAGCCCTTCCACAATTGATAAATGGTCAAAGGATATGAACAGGCAATTTTTAGATGAAGAAATCAAAGTTATCTATAGGTATATGAAGAAGTACTCTAAGTCAATTTTTATTAGAGGATTAAAAATTAAAACAACTCTAAGGTACCACCTCACACTCATCAAATTGAATAATATAACAAAAAAGGAAAATGATAAATGTTGGAGAGGAGTGAGAAAATTGAGACACTCACTAATGCACTGTTGGTGGAGTTGTGAACTGATCAAGCCATTCTGGAAAGCAATTTGGAACTATGCCCAGAAATACCACTACTAGGTCTATAGAGATCATAAAAAAAGAAAAAACATGCAAAAATATTTATAGCAGCCCTTTTAATGGTGGCAAAATATTGGAAATTGAAGGGATGTCCATCAATTGAGGAAGCTGAACTGGCAGTGGTATATGAATGTAATGGAATACTATTTTGCAGTAAGAAATGAGGAACAGGCAGATTTCAGAAAAACTTGTGTGAACTGATGAAAAGTGAAATAAGCAGAACCAGAAAAACATTGTACACTGTATCAACACCATTGTGTGATCAACTCTGAATGACTCAACTCTTTTTAGCAACACAGTCATCAAAGCCAAGTCCAAAGGACTTACAATGAAAAATGCTATCCATATCTAGATAAAGAACTCATGGACTCTGAATGCAGACTGAAAACATACTTTTCACTTATTTTATTCTTTTTCATGGTTTTACCTCCTTTTTGATCTGTTTCCTTTTTTTACAACTATGACTAATATGTAAATATGTTTTACATGATAGCAAATATATAACCTCTTTCAAATTGCTTACCATTTTAGGAAGAGGGGAGGGGACGGAGCAAGGGAGAAAAATTTGGAACTTGAAATTTTGTAAAAAAATGATTGCTAATTGTCTTGACCTGTAATTGGGGAAAAATAAAATATTATTAAAAAACAAAAAAATGAATATTATAAAACAAAAAGGAAATGATGAGCTTGATGGTCTTAGGAAAACATTGGCTTGAAATAATAAAGAGTAAAATAAGTAGAACCATTAGATTGTTGTATACAGTAACATCCCTCATTTTTTCCATGACTAACCTATATCTTTTCTGGTTACCTACTGATAGTGTTGTGGATACAGCACTAGGCCTGAAGACAGGAAGACCTGAGTTCAGTTCTAGCCTTATTAGCTCGGTGACCCTGGCAAGTCATTTAGCTTCTAATTATCTCAATTTCTTCAACTATAAAATGAAGATAATAGGAACACCTACCTTGCTATGTACTTAGTACAATGCCTGGCACATAGTAGGACCTAAATGTTTATTTTCTTCTCTTTTTTTTATAACCAGTCATTCATAACAAACTGTGGCCTACTCTGTTTCCCTCATCTTCTCTTTGGGTCAGCTGTGTATATTTAGATTTTACTGAGGTCATTCTGATTCACTGAGTATTCAGGCAGTAGTCTAGCATGTAAGGCATTGGCTGCTGTTTTCAAAACACTGGAATAATAGCTGACATGACAGAATCTTCAGGCAGCTTCTTTGTACCTTTGCAAGTAACCTTTGCAAATGCTTTGCAAGTAACTGATTTGGGGAAAGGATTGGGGAGAGAAACTACTTGGAACAGTGTAACAATAACATAAACCCAGTCCATACATAAGTAACAGAAAATATAAATCAAGTAACAATTCTTACCATGTTCTAAAAATCATCATGTAAACTATTGATCTGTAGGAAATTGTAATGTGGAAATAGTGATTTTTTTAAAACTAATCTTCAAAAAGAGAAGTTTCTAAGAAAGCTCTTTTATTACTGAATTGGAAAAGCAACAAAAAAAAATTGATGTGTATGAGAAATCTCTCTCTTGGAATTTGACGAAATAGTTCAGTGCATCTGAAATTGATAAATAGGAATTTCTTCTTTTTCTGCATTTTGGAGTTCCATGCTAGAAAGAGGACCTCAACCTTCAGTTTGTTTCTAGACCTGATTAAACCCTTTTTGAGTTCTTCTAGGCATAGTTGTGATTCTGTATTCTTTTAACTTATTTAGTACAGAATGGATTTTCAGTTACTTATCTAAAAGCTCCACCACCAACAGATTCTTTTTATTTATTTATTTTTAGCAAATGCTTTTAATACAGGCAGAAGGATTTTTAAAGCCTAAGTCTAGTTGGCACAGAAAATTAAACATACCTTAAATACTTTCATTATAATATAAGATATTAACAGGCTTTCTATCTCTTTGCTAAGTTTTCACATCATCATAGGATTTCAAGTAGAAACAATCACAGTAGCCATATAGTCTGATCAATCTTTTCATGATCATGAAGCCCTTTTGCCATCCTGGTTTCCTTTCTTTGGATGTTTCATATTGAACTAAACAAAGAAAGCAAATATGTAATTGAAAATAATATACCACTACCTAAAGCTCTGCCAAATAAATACATCCTCGCTGGGCTACCTGAGGCCTAGAAAATTCAGGTTCAGATGTGCCTAGGAGGAGGGTCCCTTTGATTTCTTGCTTTAAGTTACATCATTTCAGGGGTTGCTACTTGAAAAAATATATCATTTATAAAATTTATCACTATTATTCTAGTATAGTTAATCATGTAAAATCAGTATTTGACTGTCATTTCTCAGGGGCTTTGATGAAGTAAATGAGGATGCCTAAGATGGCTTTTCTTTATTTTAAAGTAAAGCTTGCCCACTAAGGCCTTAGTATAAATCTGTTCAAGAAAAAAATGTAAAAGAATTTCAAATTTTTCAATGTTGAAGAATCTGAGGACTTATACATTTACATAAAATTAATTTCACTGTTGAGATGTGCTTTTTAGATAATGGGGAGATAAGGATTCTTCACTTTCCCACTTTTAACTTTTTTTAAGAATTGGAAAAGTGGCAATGTTTAATAACTGCAGTGAAATCTTAATTATCTATGCTAGTAGGGGGAAAAAAAGGAAATCCACCAATAGTCTAAAAACCTCCTTTGTTTGTTATCAAACCTTTTTCAGTTGTCAGTAAGGTTAATCTGTTTAGATGTTGTCTTTCTTCCTTCCTGCTGCTTTCCTTCTCTGCAGGTGCTAATTACAAGTAAAATGGCCAAATAGTTAACTATATGTGGTCCTAGACTCATACTTCAATACTTCAGAGAATCCGTGACTTCATTTATAGACGTCCTCTCTCACTTGATAGAGATATCATCCCTTCTGTGCCTTGATATATCAGAGACAGCAGGGTATAGAGGAAAGAGCACTGACTGGAAATGAGGGGAAATTAGCCTTGAGACCTAATTCTACTGCTTATTTGGGCAAATCACTTCATCCCTTTGGAATTCTATGACTTGATCTATAAATTTGAAGTTGGATTAAATCAGGGGTTCTTAACCTTTTGGTGTGTGTCATAGAACCCTTTGACAGTCTCGGGAAGGCTATGAACCCCTTCTCAGAATTGTTTTTTACAATGCATTCAACTAAATGCATAGGATTACAAAGAAAACAAATTATATTAAAATATGATTATTATCAAAATATTTTTTTAAAACCCAAGTTCATAGACCCTAGAATAGTAATACTTGGTTTAGATGATTTTTAAGGTCCCATACTGCTCTAGATCCTATAATATTCATAAAGTATAAGTCAGCCTTCTAATAATCAGTCTTCCCAGTCTCTCTGAGGAGGAAAAAATCAATGTTGTCTCAAATGCTTTGAGCCTAGATGATTGACTCTATGGATGTTGGTACCATCAACAGTAATTGGAAATTTAGAAGAAAGGAAAGTTGGGGTGTTTTGTTTTGTTTGGGGAGTGGTGATTAAGTTTAATTTTAGACATGTTAAGTTGATGGAGATTTAGGGAATAAGGATAGGAACTGATTTTATGTGTAAAAGGAACTTCTAAATGAGAAAACGCTATATAAATCAATCTGAGCTGACACTTTCTCTACCCTTTTAAGGTCTCAGAGAGTTGACTATATTACTAAGAAGTTAAGTGACTTGTTTATGGTCTCATAGCCTGTGCATGTCAGAGGTAGAATTTGAACCCAGATCTTTTGGACTTCCAAATCCATTCTCTAGCCACTTTGCCATGTTAACACACAAATTTAGTGCATTTTGAGTGACTTCCAGTACTCTCTGCCCTTTCTGTTATATTGGTTATCCTCTGAGTTCTGACCCTTCAAGTCACCCTTCTTCTTTCTTATTAGTTTTTCCTAATTTCAGTCCCTAAAGCCACTGAAAATCAACAGTTTTTATGACAAGGTTTCAAGTCCATTCCTCTTTAAAGTAAAATGACTTTCCTTGTGGCCACCTGCTTTGCAGAACTGTTCAAAATTCCTTGATTCGGGGGTGGAGCCAAGATGGCGGCGTAGAAAGACTCACCTATGCTAGGTCCGAACCCACAGCCCATAGATTTCCTGTAAAAAGAACTCCTGACAAATTCTGGAACAGTGAAAGCCGCGCAGCAACACAGTGAAGGAGATTTCCATTGCAGAGAGCC
>CM053773.1:136665429-136688909 GCA_028658325.1 Potorous gilbertii | reverse complement strand
CTGGTGATCTCAGAAAATGAATGCTGAATATTTAGCCTTCATACTGTGAATAAAGACAAGGTCCAGGAGTTCTAATTACCAGCTAATTCCAAGTACTAGCTTTGTGGTATTCACTAAGTGCAAACTGGTATCCTGACTAGATCGTTTAGATCAGCTAACAGCCCACAACCAAACCTTACCAAAAAAAGGGGACGGTTGAGGATAGGGGGAACAGCGAAGTGTTTATAAGACATCTTGAGTGTTGAATGTCATCGTGTGATCTATCTCTCATTTTGTTAATATTTTGATCCTTCCAGGATTGTAGAAATCTATAGAGGAGGCAAGAAAGAACACTGACTTGAGTCTGAGGACTGCTTGCAAATTGTATATTCGGGGCAGTAACATGACAGTAGTGGATAGAGCACCGGGCCTGGATTCAGAAAGACCCTAGTTCAGGTCGAGCCTCAGACAGTTACTAGCTGTGTGACCCTGGGCAAGTCACACCCCTGTTTGCCTGAGTTTCCTCATGTGTAAAATGAGGTGAAAAAGAAATGGAAAACTAGTATATTTGCCTAGAAAACCCCTAATGGATTAAGGAAGAGTCAGATAGGATTGAAACAACTGAACAATAATACCTGTGTGGCCTTGGTCTAGGCACTTAACTTCCCTTGGCCTCAGTTTCCCAATCTGTAAAATGAAAGAGATTGGATCAGTTGGTCTTTAAGACTCATTTCCTAAAATATCCCAGATTTAGGATTAAAAAGAAACTTAAAACTTCAAAGATATAGTATGATTTCTCAATGTTCAAAGATTTTTGAGGCATTTCCAGATGTTGTGAGACTGATTAGCACAGAGATAAGTGGTTCTATCAATCAGTAAGCATGTATTAAGCACCTATAGTGTGCCAGGCAGTGTGTGCTGGGGATGAAAATCCAGAAATGACATGCTCATCCTGTCAGCATAGACCTCTTACCCTACTTGAAGAACAGGGGAGGAAAGAAACATATTCCTAGATAAGTAAATATAGGATCCAAAGAGCTATAGCTGAAAAAGACCACAGAAGTACTAGTTCAGCTCCCTCATTTTACTAGTCAGACTTTAGCCCAGGGAAGTTAAAAGGCTTGCCTAAGATCACACAGGTACTGTCAGAGGTAGAGTTTGAACCCAGATCGTCTGTTTCCAGGACCAGTGCTATTTTCTCTGTACCACACTGATGCTCCTGTGCAGAGTAAGCACAAAGCTAATGTGGGGAGCATGGTCATTATCTATGGGGGGAATGAAGGCATCTTTAAGGTGATTGACATGAAGTGAACTTTAAAGGAAGGAAACAAATATTTATCAAGCTCTGACTATGTGACAGATACTATGCTAAATGTATTACAAACAATAATTCTTTTCATTCTTACAACAACCCTGTCAGGTAGGTGCTATTATGGTCCCCATTTTATAGCTGAGGAAACTGAGGCAGAATCTAAAGTGACTTCCCAGGGTGCCACAGCTAGTAAATGTCCAAGACTGCATTTGAACTCAGTCTTCCTAATTCCAGGCCCCAAGCCACCTGTTGTCTCTGAAGGGGGCTACTGAATGGAAGAGGTAAGGGCAAGAAGGCTGGGTTGTATGTAAAATACGTGAAGAAGTAGCCAGATATTTGTTTTCTACCATGCGTGGAGACTCTTCTTCCTTCTGCAGAAGGAATTCCATTCATGCTCTCCCTTTCCTCAATAGACCCTTTAAGCAATACCATGGTGGAAAACTGGTGGGGACAATGGGCAGGAGCCAGGCCCAGCACCCTAGCTTATTGCTATCCAGGATTTTCAGTGGCTTTTATTAAAATCCTCCCAGAATGCACAGGTTCTTCCCCCACCCCTCCAGCAGAACTTATTTGGAAACATCTGACCAGTTGTGATTGAATTACACATTCACGGGACATTCTTCTTGCCCTCTAAAGTCAACCACAAACACAAAGATTAACATGCTGAGTATGGAAACTTGAACTGCCAGGAGTAGAAGAAATCATTTAAATTCATGGTTTGTGCATACTCTTGAGCTAAGATGAGCCAAGCCAGATAGGGTTTACTCAGAGGTAACAAAGGAGGCTTCAGCCCTGGTTGTCAGTTTTAGAAATTTTACTTCTTTGAGGTTTGTTGCCAGCTAATCAATATTTTCTGGGTGCTGAAACATCATTTTTTTTTAAAAGGCAAAACCTGAGGAATTATTTTTAGGGATGGCAGCAAGGAGCCAAGAGCTCAGGAAACGGTATGAAAATGCAGCTGTTAGGTAAGACCATAGCCTGTGGCTTCTCTTGCTAGAAACATCAGTTAAAAGCAGATACGGTAAGGATTTGAGTTTGGACTGCAGTGAATTGAAAAGAACAGGGTGAAGAATATCTCTTGGGCTCTACACTAGAGATGTCTAAATTAATATCAATTCCTTAATATTTCTTTGGGTCAGATAAATTCAACTAATTCTAAATTCATCTTAACTGTTCTTTTCTACAACTATACCACAAGACCATTGTCAAATATCACCAATTGTGAAGTTGAACAAGGGATTTCCTTGATCTGAGCCCGTTGTATGACTTAAATGAGGCAGTTAGATTAGGTAATTTCTAAGGTCCCTTTCAACTCAGATATTCTGTGATTTTATGACAGGATGCACACTATTTTGATAGATGAAAGGAATATTGTAGACTTAGTATTATCAGAATTTCAACAGGCTAGTAAATCTTACTGGGGTAATCTTAATTAAACCACACCGACTTTAGGAGCTGGAACTAGAACAAGGCAACCTGGACTCTGTTGAACCCCATGGTGCTAAAATCTAGAGAGTATTCAATTCCTCCAGTTTCTAGAAATATCTAGTTACTAACTAGGCACTTTGCACTTTAAGTTAGCAAAAATACTTCGATAACATAGGAAGGTTCCAGATTTGGAGTATTGTTACTAATGCCTATCTGTTAACTCATAATAATTGCTTTTCTCTTATCATTGGAAATCATATTAATTATTTCTTACATTGTTTTCACATTATGGATTTAAAAGTTTATTTGAGAGATAGTTTGAACTGAGATACCAAAATTGCTAGTTAAGACTCTGCTAAATCTAAGTGGTCACCATTTCCCTCCCTTTCCATTGTTATTTTTTACTTCAACCTTATAAAAATAGATCCAAGATTTGAACCTGGGTTCATTCATTTCAGATCCAGGAGCCTTTCCATTATACTGTGATGCCTCTCCAAAACTCAGCTTAAAAATAAACAAAAGATAATTAGATTATTGTCTTAGCTTCACACACATATTGCTTTGTGTAAGAGGGAGGAAACTCCAAATATATTTATAAGCTTAATAATAGCATTAAGAAGGGCTGCTGAATGTAATTTTTGACTAACCTAATTTGATTTGAAATTTTATCCTCTTGAAGGGGACTTTTTTTTTTTTAGTTTTTTTAAGTTTAATTTTTGTTTTTAAGTCAGAAAACATTCTAGGAAATACTGTCAATTCCCATTCCTTCTACTTGCAGGGTGAAAATACAGTGTCATGCAACTCAAGTCAACAGACAATATGTTTCAAATGATGACTGTGGGAATCATGCATATATTTAGAGCTAGAATCTCAGAAGCAATGGAGTCCAGCTTTCCCATTTTGAAAAGGAGGACAGAGCTTAACAGGGAGGTTAAGGGATGTGCCCAGTCATACAGGAACTCATCAGAAGGAGAGTAGAATTTGAACTCATTCCTTTGACTCCAAACTCAGCCATTATTCCACTTTTATTTTATGTACTGTGCTCCCTCATGAAGTAAATAGGCTAGTTGATCCCTCATAGCTTCTGGACACCATGAAGACTACTGATCCCTTCAAAGCCCACATAAAAGGAGAGAATAAACTAGGGGAAAAGTAGTCTTAGCATTGCCTCCCTATATTGAGAACAAATAGGGTTGACCCTATGGACAGCTAGATGGCACAGTGGATAGAGTGCCAGGCCTGGAGGTAGGAAGACTCATCTTCCTAAATTCACATCTGGTCTCAGACACTTAATAGCTGTGCGACCCTGGGCAAGTCATTTAACTCTGCCTCAGTCTCTTCATTTGGAAAATGAGTGGGAGAAGGAAATGCCAAACCATTCCAATATATTTGCCAAGAAAACCCCAGATGGGATCATAAAGAGTCAGACAGGGTTGAAAAACTGACCAACAACATATAGTTGATTTTCTATATAAGCAGAATAAGAAGCTACAGAGGTGAAGGTGATGTGACTTCAATACTGTTCAAAGGTTTCTGCCTAAAGAAGGGCAGCTATGTCATGCAGTGGGTAGATCACTGGACTTGGAATTAGGAAGAACCATCTTCGTGAATTCAAATCCAGCCTCAGATACTTACTAGCTGTGTGACCTTGGGCAAGTCACATAACTTTATTTGCCTCAGTTTTTCATCTATAACATGAACTAAAGAAGGAAATGGTAAACCACTCCAGTATCTTAGAAGCCAAGAAAACCCCAAATGGGGTCATGAAGAGTCAGACATGACTGAAACGACTCAACAGCAACTGCCTAAAAATATTTATTAGGTTGACTCAGTGATATGGACAGTGAAAGACCAATGTCTCCAGAACATGTACGTAATGAAATATGTACTTGTATCATCTGTGAAGGGAAGGGGCCATTGTCTCTTAGATTTCTCTCATTGGCATATTAGTAAGGATTTATTTATTAGATGAGATATCTGATACTGAATTTCTGTCTTTTTAATGCTGGGAGCCACCAATTGAAGTAAAACATGAACCAAATAAATTAGCTATGCATCTAAAAATTCTTCCTTTGATGCTTTTATTATGGTGCTGTGGATAGGTCTCCAGGTTCTCAGAGGCTGCAGTGGTGATGCTCACTTGCTGACAGAATACAGAAAGCCTTTGAGAATGGATCTGATGATGGAACCCATGTCTGTCATCAGCAGACCAATTGAACTAAATTGGGAGACACTTATCATGAGATTAACTATAGAAAGATTAACTTTTTTAAAGCAAATCTGCCTTGGGAGACCAATCATATCCATCTAGTTCAGAGGGGTTTAGACTAGCATCTGTGATATACATGCATACAACACACACACACATATATACACACACATCTACATCTATCTATTATATACATACACACATATATCTCAATATGACTTATTTCCTTTGTAACCATATGCACTTTATTTTATGTATTTAAAAATATTAATCTGAGGAGGGATCCATAGGTTTCTGCAGACTTCCCAAGGGGCCAACAACACAAAACAGACTTAGAAATACATCTAATTATTTCCAGATTCTCCTTGAGACTACTTTGTATTTATAAGGTTTTGTTTTGTTTTGTCCTGTTTTACTTCTTTATCCTTCTGGTATACATTAAATTCCTTGAAAGAAGATATTTTCATTTCTGTCTTTATAGCCTTACATCTAGAATGTCTTTGTAGCCTTACTTCTAGTTCCTTGTACATATTGGATATTTAATACAAACTTGGTTATATTGAATTAAATTGTAAAAGAAGCACTTAAATCAATGGAGTCATAACTCTTTGATGCATCAAAGGCATAAGCACCTCAACATACATGGGGGGCTTACTATGACAGGTTCTTAGATCTGCATTCATAAAAGGAAAGCAACTTTCAAGGGGTTAAGAATCATTTTAATAAAGCACATGTATCTTTCCTTTAACCAAGTACATATATCATTCACCTAGTTCAGGGGAGGCAGGACCCTGAACTTCAAAGAAAATACAGAGAAATCAAAGATAAATATACATGACTTCCTCTGCCTGAATTCAACAGACAGGTCCAACTGTCTGACCATGGTTACCAGAGAGGGAAGCACTGATCTCTGGGTTTTTAAAGCCAGGGGGCTCCATTGCAGCTTCCCAGAGTCCTTGTCTGGCCAAATAAACACTTCCAGTCAGTAAGCCCCAAAGTAAAACCTCAACTCATAGTATTTATACCTTTTTTAGAGCCAGAGAGCATCAGAAGAGAACCTTGAGAACTGATGCCTCACTGAAAAAGTCTTGAGCCTTCCCACAAATTTTCCCTAATCAAACTCCCTTTAATGGGCAGGCTTATTAATGGGTAGGGAAGATCTTTAATCATATTAAAATAATTAACGATATAAATACTGTACTGTCTCTACTTAAAGAAAATCTTTTTTCTATACTTTATTCCTAGTAGAGACTCTTGATTGAAAAAGGCAAGATTTAATCAGAGGCTCTTGATTATACTAAACCATAAATAGCAAAAGATCCTATTTTGCTTGCCATCACAAAAATGTGTGTGTTTGCCTGTCCATGTATATATATATCTTCATATGAAAAAACTGTTCACACAGTTTTCCACAAAATTGACTAATCTAAGAAATCTATTCATCAGTGGCTATTTTGTAGGAAAAGATGATGGTCTTGACCCCAAAAAAAATTTGTCACAGTTTCCCACAACACTGACTAACCCAAGAAATCTATCTATCAATGGCCATCAGGCAATCGAAATTTCTGAGCATCTGGAGAATCCAAACAAAAGGTCATGTTTAGTGGAGAGAGGCAGCATGATATGGTGAGAAGAATTCTCAATTTAAAATTAGATGGCCTGGGTTCAAATTCCACCTCTGTCATTTACTATCTGTGTGACTTTTGGGAGGGGTGGGAGAGAGGAAACCAGCATTTATTACATGACTACTGTGTACCAAGCACTGTGTTAAGTGCTTTATAAATATCTCATTTAAGTCATTTTTTTCCCCTCTGACTTTCAATAATCTCATTTCTAAAATGAGGGGGTTATACTAAGGACTCTTCCAGCTGTAAATTATTGCTCCTATGATGCCTTATTCAGACAGAGAGATGCTGTTGGTGGCATAATCTCTTCTTGCAAATTAACCAAGTTGGAAAGATTTTGGTACAGCTATGGTAATAGATTGTTTTTCTCTTGTCCTGGTCTCTGTCTCCTGGTTTTCCTGACCTTCCTCAAGTCTCAGCTAAAATCCTACCTTCTAGAAGAAACTTTTGCCAACCCAGTTGTATAATAGGGTTTTCTCTCTTTGATTGTTTATAATTTATCATGTGTATATATGTATACACATATACACATGAATATTTATTATTTCTATGCTGCTTTCCATATATGTATATATCCACATATTATATGTGTGTATATATGTATACATATATATATATATTTGTATGTGTGTTTGTACATATACATCTGTATATTTCTATCATTCTGATTACAGGATTCCTTTCCCCCTTTTCACTACATCATCTACTATGAAAAATTATAGTGGCACACTAATGGAGAGTCAGAGAAAAAAAGATTTAAAATATCAGCTGAAGAAGACCAGGAGAAAGAGAAGAATGAGCATCCATAACTCCAAAGAACATTACCATTTGGGGAATAAATGTGTCGTAAAGCCTGATTTATCTGCTATTTCACATTTCCCTTCCTCTATCAGAAATGATGTCACACATCCGTCCTTTAGAAGCAAATGGCTCCCAGGTGGTTCAAAGGAAGGTATAAAAATAACCCAGAAACCTTGACAGACGATGGAGTGTGCCTAGACTGTTGTGGTACATTGCCTTTTTGTAACCAATGCAGTGCTTTGTGTATGCCCACTTGTCTCATCATTTTCTCATCCTTTGGGGAAAAAGAATCCCTCCTAGAGCCTTGGCCAAAAGGTTCCTTAGACTTGAGGCATACTATCTTCTTACATTAAAGTAATTTCCATCTAAAGAGTGGGAATTCAGAAGTATGAGCTATGAGAGCATGTGTATTTCCTTTCATTGCTATGTCTCCCTAAGGCAGATCATGTTCTATAGAAGGCCTGCCTCTGTTAGTCAAGGTTACAAAGAATCCTCAGGCCAAAATCTAAAGCTACACAGTTTAGTCCAGAATTATGTTGTTGGTTTTTTTCCATTTCATTCTTTACTATGGAAAAAAAAATTCTGGTTTGTTGCCAATTTTCTGATATTAGGTTTTTTTTTAATTCCTACATGCTAATGGGCAAGATACATGATTCTCAGTGTCTCTGGATAAGTTTCAGCTCAGCTCTTCATGGACTGGAAGCACAAATTGACTTAATGGATAAATATATTTCCACAGCTCTTATTTGTTTCTAATTTGCCTCATTAATGTGGAACATCTCCACCCAGTGTATTAAATCTCCATATGATTTTTCTCTTGATGTAATTTACCACCTGAGGAAACAGAAGGACTGGGAAATTCAGAACAGAGTTTCTTTAGCAAAAAACGAAATGAAACAACAACAAAAAAAGCTCAGCTTTCTTTTAAAGGATTATGTATACCATCAGTAAACAAGCATTTATTAAACACTGGGTGCCAAGCACTGTGCTAGGTATTGGAAATACAAATACAAAAGTCATCAAGTCTAATGCATGCTTATAGAGCGAAAGAGGTGGGGAAAAAGACAGTAACTTCCTCCAAAGTATGAGACAGGGAGGCAAGGGTTGGAGGGGAAAGAACAGGTATAATGGTTTCAAAGCGATACTGCGAGTTTAAGGCATAAATCTTAATAATTTTGGGTATGAGATCATATTTAGACTGGGCTATCACATTCATTTCATCAGAGCACTAAGCTTAGCCAGGCCTATGATTTTCCATTATTTTGTTAGAATCTTGTAAGTTTCATTAGGCTCCTTGAAGGAAGAGATTGTCTTTTGCCTCTTTTTGTATCTCTAGCACTTAGCACAGTGCCTGGCGCATAGTAGGCTTTTAATAAATGTTTATTGATTGATTGATTGATTCAGAATCATAGTTAGTAGGGTAGGGCAGCCAGGGCTTTATATCAGGGAACAATTGGGCAAAATAGGAAGCTGAATCTAATGTACCCGAGACAAACGCCCTTTATTTTGCCATACACATCTTTAACAAGGCTGTCACAGTTTTATTTTATATTTTATTATATCATATTATATTTTATTTTATTTATTATATTTATCATTTTATATCATACATATATTACATTGTATTATGTTGTATTATTATATCAATATATTATGTTATATCATATTATGTTATATTATATTTATTATATTATATTCTTTGTCCCTGGAATGTTTTGTGTATAAAAATTCCTAGTTAAGACTGATAAGTTTGCCGTTATCTCTTCAAAACATCCCTCTCTATTGAGTACAATAACCCTTCCCTCCACTTAAAGGTTCTATTGATAGAAATGGATTGGATCATATAGGAAATAGCCTGACGGGGGGAAGTGGGGAAATAACGTAATTCAATGGATAATTTGGCCCAAGTATTCTTCTGTTGAGAATGAAAGCAATTTAGAATTCATGATCCCTGAAAGATTTATAAAATATACCAGGTCATGTTTTATATATTTTTGTCAGACCATATATATTTACTAAGTGCCTACTATGTATGTGTTAAGGCACTCTGCTGAGCTGTGAGAAAGACAGCCCTTGCATTCAAAGAACTTAACAATCGAATGAGGGAAAGACACCATATGAAAAGAAGCTGGAAGGGGACTGGGCTACAGGAAGGGCCGAGGTACTTGGTACACGAGCATGATGGAGAAGTTCAGAAATAGCAGAAATGGCTGGTCTAGGCATTCCTTAAATGGAAGTTTTGGAAAGAGCAATCATAGTTAGGGGCTGACACTCTTGGAGGCTGGGGATATGTATTCTTCTCATTACTTGTATTTCTATTTTGAGTCAATATATTCTATAATTAAGATGACTATTTCTTTGAATTTCATGCTAACAAAAAGAAAATTACACAGATCTTCTAGCTCCAAAATTTCTACCTTAGATTATCAGTACTTTGTCAGGGGACTTTTTGTTAGTCACTGCAATGATTGGACTTTTAAGTTACATTCTCTCCATTGATAGTCATGATAACTCAAAAAAAATATGTCTGCCTTACATTCATTTAGTAATTTCTCTTCAATAAAACTTTCTGTCCCTCCTCCTTCCATCCTTTTCTATAGTTTTTCAAGCATCAGTTGTGCTGAAGCTTTCCTGTCTCCCAAATGCATGCTACTCTGGTTCAGTTCAACAGATGTCTATGATGTACCTACTATGTGCAGAGCAGTGACCTAAACACTAGGAGAAATTCAGAGTTTAAATAACATAGTAGTCTCTGTCTTCATAAACTCACTGTTGATGTAATGATCCTTGCCAGTATCCATTAATTGATGGCAATGGAGAATACTTAGCTAGCACTTCTGTAGCAGCACACTTAACATGTGGGGTCTAAGAAGACATAAGCAAGAATGAAGATTAACTTGAGCATGGCTTCATATTGTAAACTAAGCTATAGGACTCTTTTGGTTACTGGAACTTCTCTAAAAACGTTAAGGTTTGGCCCAGATTGTTAGCAGTACCTGAAGTACCTTCCTTAATTAGGTTTGAAGTTAGCTTATGTTCAGTGTAAGCAAAACTCTGTTTTAATTAGATAGCCCATATGCTTTAATCAGATAGTTCCTAATAGTGCCTGTCAAAAATAGACTTCTTTAATCAGCAGTGTTGGAAAGATGCCTAGAGTCTTCCAATGTTCTGACTTATTCTTCTGCCTCCTTCCTAAAATGAATAAACAGAGTGCAGTAGACATGAAAATAGCAGATTGTGAATCATTTTATCAAAGGTAATGAAGTGAAATTTTAGCTCTGAGTTATTTGCAGAATTCTGTTTAACATTTATGAGGATTTATCTTCCAAATCCTGATCACTGAATTTACTGAGTATTTTTCTCCCTTCAGGATTTTCAAGTTATAAGGTCTTATTTGAGGGTTTTTAAGGGATCAATAAGAAACAAACATAGAAATTTTGCTTTTTCAATGAGAACGTTCACAGACCAGTGGCATAGTATTTGCAGTCTGCAAGAAACATTTTTTATTACCTTCCTTGAGACATTAACTTAGTACTTTGAACTTTCGTAATAATAGGGTGATAAAAATGTCATTAAAAGCATACTTAATGAAAAAAGGTGATGTTTCATGTCATTAAACATGGGTTTATTTATGCTACACTACACATAAAGATACCCCAATGCACTTTCACAGTAATATTGATAATGTATTACAGGCATACATTATATGTGATACAATGGATAGAGTACTTGAAGAAATCTGGCCTCAGATCTAGTTGTGTAACCTAGGATAAAGCACTTAACCTCTATTTGCCACAGTTTCCTCCAATGTAAAATGGGCATAATAACAGTACCTACCTTGCCAGGTTGTTGTGAGGAACAAATGAGACAATATTTGTAAAAAGTGCCTAGCTTATCACAGTGACTGGCACATAGTAGGTGCTATATAAATGCTTATTTCCTTCCTCATCATGATTAAGCTCCCTGTTAAGATCAGTCCACCAGTATCAACTCCATCTGTCCAATTCTATTTACTTAGATGGAAACGGAACCTAGGATTTCATTAATATAAGAAATTTTCAGAAGAGGAAATTCCCTCTACCAATGCAGGTTGGTGTGTTCTTAACAAATAATAGCAACTATAAGAATAAAAACAGCTAACATGCATATAATTCATAAATGGATGTTAGATTTAGATTTTTATTTTTACTTTAGAAACAACATAATAGTATATATAACAATTTTAGAGAGTTTCCTAGAGCTCTGAGAGATAGTCATCTGCCCAGGATCACAAAGCCAGCTGGTATATCAGAAGTGAGATGTGAACCCGGGTCTTCTCTATTCACTGTTACCCTGTCTCTCTGTTCACTTAGTTGATTAGTATTTTGAGATATGAAGCATTTTATACAGTCTGGTCATGACGCATAAACTTTGTAGTACCATTTAACTCTTAGAGAATCAAAGACTGAATCAACAGGCATTGCATTGACTGCATTGACTTAAGTGCCAAACCCTATGCTAAGCACTATGAATAAAAAGGAAATAAAAAAAAATAGGCCCTGCCGTCAATGAGTTTACTTTGGAATGTAAAGAAAGAGAAAACAGAAGGAAAAAAAAATCTCTGAGGCTTTAAAATCTTTTAGCACAAATTCTACAAGTTCAGGGTCAGTGTCCAGTTGGTTCATGTATATTTCCAGGTTGTTGAAAAGAAGAGGGTGATGTTTAGTTCCTAAACTCCTAAGCTTGAGGTATAATCAGATCCTCCTCCTATTGGCCTACACTTGATTATTTTTGTTCCTATTCCTCTGGAGAGATTGCTTGTCAGCTATGGACATTAGATTTTTATTTTTAGAAATAATGTTCAAGCTCATCAAGTATTTGCACAAAGATCACCCTAAAAATAACTGTAATTAATGCTCCAAAATCTGTTGCAAAGGATAAAAAAGTGGAAAAAGTCTAATAAGGAATTAAAAACCACTCCATCAAATCAATGTATACTTTAGTATATACTCAATGACTTCACTGCAAAAGTGAGCATAGAGTGAAAAATATGTTGAAAAATGTGGTTCCAGAGTAAGAAACATGAGAGACAAAGGGAGTGTAGACTATAAAGAATCTTCAGCCCTCTATATCATGAATACTTTCTTCAAGGAAAGAGTTGGAGGAAACTGACTATAATGAGTACCAAAAAACTTAATAGAAAATGAAAATGGTTTTATTCAATGAGACAGAAAATGACTGGTCACTAATGTAGTCATTTCTGAATCGACTATTTTATAGTCAAACCATTAACCTGTTAGATAAATGATTAAAATTAATGTCAGACTGAATAAAAAGTATAAGTGAGTAGCTATGCATAGTAAATGATTGAGGAAATGCCAACCTGATATGTGTGAACAAGCAATTTATGCCAGAAAAAATGGGAAATGGACCAAAAAAAACCCCAATACTTCAATCAATATTTCCTATGGAATTTTAATCTATGAAAATTAGTCATCAGAAAAAGGAGACCCAAAGAGTACAGACATCATGTTAATGAACAAACATTTTATCTCTTCACTATGTGAAGAGAGAGTTGTAGTCTCAAAAGAAACACATTTCATTTGTGTACAAAATCTTATGGAGGGGGGAGTGGTAGATTATATGTAATATCAAACAGTAAGAAATGTTCAGGCTTAGATCATTTTATTGCACTTGGCTTTATTGTGCTTCTCAGATATTGCGTTTTTTTTTTTTTTTTTTACAAACTGAAGGTTTATGGCAAGCTTGCATCAAGCAAGTCTATTGTGCTATTTTCTAATAGCACATGTTCACATCGTGTTATGTTACATTTTGGTAATTCTCACAATATTTCAAACTTTTCTCATTATTGTTATATCCATTATGGTGAGCTGTGATCAGTGATCTTTGATGTTACTACAGTAATTGACCACATCCACATAAGATGGCAGACTTCATTTATAAATGTTTTATGTGTTCTGATTGCCTTGTTCCTGTCTCTCTTTGTCTCTCCTTGGGTCTCTCTATTCCCTGAATTACAAATTGGCCTAATTTCAATATTGTTGTAACCCTATAATGACCTCTAAGTATTCAAGTGAAAGGAAAAAGGCAATTGTCTTATTTTAAGAAACTACCACAGTCACTCCAACCTTCAGTAGCCACCACCCTGATGACTCAGTAGCCATCATCAACACTTAGGCAAGACCTCCCACCAGCAAAAAGATTGCAACTGACTAAAAACTCAGGCAATAGTTAGCATTTTTTGTTGATAGAGTATTTTTTTTAAATTAAGGTATGTGTGTTTTTTAGACATAATATTGTTGCACATTTAATAGACTACAATATAGTGTCAACATAACTTTCTGGGAAACCAAAAAATTCACATGACCCACTTTATTGCAATATTCACCTTATTGCAGTGGTCTGGAACCGAACCTGCAATATCTCTGAAGTATGCCTGTACATAAAATTTGACAAGAGATCTAATTAAGCAAGAGCATCTTAGAGCATTCATGGATGAAATTGAAAGGAGGACCATGAACAAATGGAAAATGGAAATAAATATATGATAAATTTCCTATAGCAAATTCTAAATGTGGAGCCACCACATTTAGAATCTAATATCATAACCCCAGTTATGCTGCATTAAAAAATAGAAAATGCCCTAAAGGAGACCTAGACAGGAAGAGCAACCGAGTTATCATAAGTATATGCAGAGGACATCCACTAGAGCCACACAATTTTGAAAATAGGGAAGGATTGATTTTTAGGATTCTCAGCCCTCAAACTGCAAGACTGGAGGGTGAAAAAGTAAACTCCTCCCAAAGCCTTCCTTTCTAGATGAACTCTGAACTTGCAGAACTTTCCAGGTTACTCTCTAATCTTCATCAGCAGGTTGGGTTCAGTTTTGACTCCATGGAGCATCATATGGGTATCTCCTTGTGGCCTCCCTTCTCCCTTTACTACTTTTCAGCTTCCTCCCCCACTCACCATTAGATTGTAAGCTTCTTGAAGGGAGGGACCTTCTTTGTTTTTTCTTGTCAGTATCCCATAATATGTGCCTGGCGCATAGTATGAATGTTTATTGAATTGAAATGGAGTTAGAAAGAGACAGAGAATAAGACTCTTGGGAAAACCACAGACTTCGTTATATGCAAAAAGTAATCAAGATAATATGAATAAGCACTGACTCATATGACTACATTAAGGTGCTCTCACTTTAAGTAGGGTGTTCTCATCTACCAACTAGGTCAACAGTTCTCTGTAATTTAGAGACTTAAGGACTAACCTAGGGTACTGAGAAGCTAAATAACTTGCCCTGGGTCATACAACAGGGAGGTATCAGAGGCAGAATTTGATTCAGACTGGTTCTGAAGATAACTCTGTACCCTATACCACATTGCCTCTCTATGCCTATTTTATCATTTAAAATATTTATGAAAATAACTTATACCCATATGTATAGACACATTTGGATATGTATATATATACATATATATGTCTATGATCTATCTCTAGCGATATGACATACTTAAAAGAGCCATGGGAAGGGGATAGTCTGGCTTTCATAAATGATATTTTGCAATTTACCATCACATATTTACATAATGCTTTACAGACATAATTGAAAGACAGAAAATACAAGATCTTGGAATTCTTATTTTGTTGGTGACTATAAAGACATTCAATGTATTAGAGCAAAGCACTACCTTAAAAACTATTCTGTAGTGAGGTATCTCCTATGCATATGTTAAAATAATATGATTCCCTAAATATGAGAATACTTTAGTTTGATTCTCTGATCATTAATATCCAATGGGGCATAAAATGGGGAAAGCCATATTTTGTTCACTAGAGATATTTAATGTTATCATAGAGGAAGTCTAACAGGATCCAAATGGAAGAGAGCTTTCGTATAGATGCCAGAGCCTTCCAGGTTCCCCTGGTTTGCGGATGGTGTTCCAATTACATCCAATCCAAATCATTTCAGAGCCCACCAAGTGAAATCCCTAATTATTCAAAAGAATTCAGCCTAAATAGCCAGAGAAAACCGATGAAAAATACCTTTTGTTCAGACCATGATATGTAGTTTGACTGCCTATAAAGTTGATGGTATGTATGTATACACATATACATGTGTATACATATGCACATATATGTATATATGTATGTATGTGTGTGTATATATGTGTATATATGATGGATAGACACTGAACTGAGAAGGGATGTTTTCTATGATTATATATAATATTATAATATATATGTTATATATAATATATTATATATATATATATATATATACACCCTCTATAGGGTATAGAGAATATAAGATCCCAGTGTCTTTATTTTTTGTTGACTAAAAAAAAACAAAAACCACTTTATCTGATAGAGAAAAATACTGCCTTAATGACTAAGCTCCAAGGAAGTGTCTCCCATGTATAATAAAAATATGTCAAGATCTCTAAGTTCCTCAGTATTTTCAGTGGATCCCCATGAGGGATTCAAAGTAAGATACATTCAGACATCTGCCTCTGATACATCCCTGTTGTATGACCCAAACAATGAAATAGGATGCAATTTTCTGTTCATTGCTCAAAGCCATGAAATCCCTGATCCATCACAATATTTCCATGGAAACTTACTACTTTCCAATGGCTATGAAGGTGACTGAAGTGGGTGATGTGGCTCACTTAGAACATGATCAGGCATTAAAGATGTCAAAACTATCCACTGCATCATGGGCCATTGCCAGAGGTCTTGCCTTTTGTCCTGCCTGAGAGTGAGGCTGACAACTTGGTACAACTCCATGTCACTTAAATCTAATTCATGCCCAGGTCAAGATGTCACCTGTGTTGTCACTGGCCCTCTTTGAAAATGAAGGATGAGCAACAATATTTCACCTAAAGTTGTACTGGGACATCTAAGCGCTACAGTGCTACCTCTCCCTGGACCTGGCGTCAAAAAGACATGAGTTCAAATCCTGCCTCAAATACTTACCAGATATGTGACCCTGGACACATCACTTAACCTCTGTCTGCCTTAGTTCCTTCATCGGACAAATGCGGATAATAGTATTGCATATCTCTCAACGTTGCTATGAGATCCAGATGAGACAACATTGGTAAAGCGTTTTGCAAACCTCGAAAAGTTATCTAAACTCTAATTGGTATTATTTTTCAAGACTAATCAATGATATTAGACAGAATATCTTGGTCTTTTATTAATCAGACTTTAAGTTTTTTAGTATAAGTTCTACCCCTTCTCTTTGATGTCTTTTCAGATAAAGTATGAGTTTGTCTCCCTGTAGTTATTAATTTTTCATCATCAGTCCAAAAATGGTATTTTTTCCCATAATGGAAGGATGACAGAAAATATTTTTAAGAGTTTAGAAACATATCAATTAAACAGAATTCTGTGATAGTCAAATTTGAATCGTAGTTTCAATGAAATGACTTCAGAGATCTAATCCAAGGCCTTCCAATGGCAGATGAGGAAACTGAAGGCCAAAAGAATGGCGACTTGCCTAGAGTCACATAGCTATTCAGTGACAAAGCTGAGTGTAGAATCCAGTTCTCTTGAATTCTCATTTTAAACAAACCTTATCTGAATATTTCCTGACATTTGCACATCCAACATAAATGTTAAAAGCTGTAATGTAGTAAAAAAGCAAGTTGAAAATTTACTTCTTCACATTTCCTACATGTAAACTAAAATAGCTATAAACAAATGATGGGAAATATGTCACACGTAAACAGGAAAAGATTTTGGGCTAGTGCTTTTATGAATATCAAATATTTATTGAATTCTCCCAAAGCACAAGCTGCTTTTTAAAACAAGGAAGTACAATTTAATGTTTAATTTCCCACCATGTATTTGACACTTAAATTAACAGGAAAAAACAGTGGGTCCACATGAGTCTGTTTGGTCATGAAAAATTGACTTTGATTCATCTATAGTTTGTCAGTGAACTTTCCCATATTACCTCTTTCTCATATGTAATCACTAGGTACATGATCCAAACTATTAGCTGCCTCTAGCAGATACATGCAATTCATTTTGTAATTTTCATTCGTTTTATTTTATTTTATTTTTTTTCAGTGTTCTGCAATTACTTCCATATATCTTAGATTTTCCCCTGCCTACTCCCCTTTCCCCTACCTCCCCACTCCCTCCCTGAGACGGCATACAGATTTACATAGGTTCTACATATACATTTCTATTAAATACATTTTCACCTTAGAAATGTTCCATAGAAGAATTAAAATGAATGGGAGAAATCATAAAACAAACCAAAACATAATACAAAAGAAAATGATCTGCTTCATTCTGCTATCAAATTCTGTCGTTCTTTCCCTGGATGTGGAAGGCATTTTGCATTAAGAGACCATTGGAAATTATTTAAGTGCTTGCATTGCAATGAAGTACCAAGTCTACCAGAAAACTTCCTCATATACTGTGGTTGTTGCTGTTTACAAAGTTCTCCTGGTTCTGCTCCTTTCACTCAGCATCAGTTCATATAAGTCTTTCCAGGCCTCTCTGAGGTCTTCCTGTTCATCATTTCTTAAAACACAATAGTATTCCATTACATTCATATACCATAATTTATTCAGCCATTCCCCAACTGATGGGCAGCCCTTTAATTTCCAGTTTTTTTGGCAACTACAAAGAGTACTGCTATAAATATTTTTGTACATGTGGGACCCTTTCCCATTTTTATGATCTCTTAGGGATACAGTCCTAGAAGTGATATTGCTGAGTCAGAGGGCATGCACATTTTTGTAGACTTTTGGGCATAGTTCCAAATTGCTCTCCAGAATGGTTGGATAAGCTCATAGCGCCACCAACAATGAATTAGTGTTCTAACTCTCCTACATCTTCTCCAGCATTTATCATTTTCCTGTTTTGTCATGTTAGTCAATCTGATAGGTGTGATGTGGTATCTTAGAGTTATTTTGAATTTCATCTTTCTAATCAATGGTGATTTAAAGCATTTTTTCATATGAGTATAGATAACTTTAATTTCTTCCTCTGAAAACTTCCTGTTCATATCCTTTGACTATTTATCAATTGGGATGTAATTTTCATTTGATCAGAAAGTATCTCACTGTGTGTGTGTGTGTGTGTGTGTGTGTGTGTATGTGTGTATGTGTGTGTGTCCCCAGTTCAGCATAGTCCCTGGCAACGTAGAAAGCGTAAAATAATTTTTTTCCTTCTTCTCTTTTCTCTTTCCTTTCTTCACTCCTTCATTCCTTCCTCCCTTCCTCTCTCCTTCCCCATTTCCCTTCCTGTCTTCTTCCTTTCCTTCTTTCCTTCCTTCCTCATATACCTATTGTGCACCTGTTATGTACACTGTTATGCTAGCATCTGACTAATAAAAAATGTTTATATATAAAATATAAATATTATATATTTCATATATAACATATAAAATGATTATATATAAATTTAAATATTAAAATTTTGTTTTGTATATTCCCTCAAAAAGCTTTTAATTTTTAGCTGGCAATAAAATAGAGATAATAGGAAATCATTTTAGATTCATCATACTATGGGACATCAAGAGAAAGAGAGATAAGGGAAACTTCATTAGAGACATGGCATCTGAGGTCAGGGCCTTGCATGGTTTTTGACAAACAGAGGGCATTTCAGAAGGACAGAACAGCATGTTCAAAGGTGTGGAGGTAGGAAAATACAGGGCACGTTCAGGGATAGTATGTCATTTAATGTGATTCAAGCTATGGCAAATTGGAGAGAAATGGGAAGAGAATCTATAAGGTGAGAACTAGATAACACATGGGAAGTCTGGAACAGTACAGGTAACTATATCATGCTCTTAACACATATCCCCATGAAAACAAAGCAGGAGGGAATAGCCGAGAATAGGAAGGGAATTGGGAGGATGGGAATGATAATGGCAAAAACTATATCTCTTATAATATTTTTCTTTGGGGAGGGGAGTGTTGGCCTAAGTGTGAGAAGAAAAAAATCAAGATTACTAGAGAATTAAAAAAAAATTAGATCACTTTGTAATCAAAGACAAGAATAAAAAAACCTTGTTGTAAATCCTTTCCTGTAAGAAAGATTGCCAGAGTCTAAGAGAAAATATTAGCTTTTTAAGTTAGAGATGATTAAATACAAGGGTACAACCTTAGTTGTACAACCTTGACTCAGATTCCCGTTAGTTGTGTGTGTGTGTTTGTGTGTGTGTGTGTTTTGCTGCTGTTTGTCCTTTGTTCTGGGAGCGGATCAATGACATCAGAAAAGTGATGACTTACAAGTGAATTGGATTTGTGTGGACTTGTACATGTCACTGAAATAAACTCTCTGACTTCCTGGGTGAAGGAATCTAAAATGTATCTCTTAATTTAGTGCTCCCTGCCTCTTCACTGTGGTCCTCATCAAAAAAGAAAGAAAGAAGCAAGGAAGGAAGAAAGAAATTGAGGGTTTTTGCATAGATGACCTTGAGATCCCTTCCAGCTTTATCTGTCATCCTATGGTGTCTCACAAATTGATGTTTGTTTTTGCCTTTGCATTTTGCATCCTATGCTTAGGAGAATCTCTCATGGAAACAATTAGATTGAGTTGAACAGGAAAACAAATATTCCTGGATCCGTTGCTTAATGCTTTTTTGTTTGGTAGGAAACATGTTCACCAGAGAAATGAACTCCCATCGTTTCTGAAAGAGGAAATAAGCAGATCCTGCTTTCTGTGGAGAGATGTTTCCTGCATAAATGTTTTACAAAAGCAGATTACAAAAATGCAGCATTTACTTATTTTAAAATATTTTATTCATGCTTTATGCTTTTTATCCCAGTGTTTTCCCCCTACAACTGTTTCTTGTGATGTTTAAACAAAAGAAAAGGACAGCATAACTCTGTCTAGCAGCTTACGCAGAAATCTGCACCTATAGCCCATCATCTCCCTAAGAGGAAGGAAGCCAGTTCAGTTATCCATACTCTGGAACCAAGATTGAACATTGGAATTTGTCTGAATTCTGACCCCTTTTAGTGTTGTTTTCATTTCTGTTACTGTGCTGTCTTTGCAAAGAGGTAACAAAGGAAGCTAGGTGGCACAGTGCATAGAGTGCTGGCCCTGGAATCAGAAAGACCTGGGTTCAAATTCAGCTTTAGTCACTTCCTAGTTGTGCAACCCAGAGCAAGTCACTTAACCCTGTTTGCCTCAGTTTCCTCATCTGTAAAATGAGCTGGAAAAGGAAATGGCAAATCACTTCAGTATCTCTGCCAAAAAAATTCCAAATGGAATCTCAATGCCAAACTAAAAGTAACAAACATTTATTGAGCATTTACCATGTGTCAGGCACTGTACTAAAATTCTGGGGATACAGATAAGAAAAAGAAAGCCAGTCCCTGGCCTCAAGTTGCTTATATTCCCATCAGAGAAGATAATACAAAAATGAAAACTGAATGGGAGAGGGCAACTGCCAGAGAATGCTCTGTGTAGGGGCATGATGTTCATAGAATCAGAACCAAGCTGAAGAGTTTGGAAGGAGGGGACCAGCAGAGTGGAGAGATATTGCAGGTCAAGAACTCAAATGATGAGGCAACGAAGGATGAGAGGGCAACTGAGTCAGGACAACAAAGTCCATAGATACGGGAACCAGCTGAGAAGAGAATGAGAGAGGTTAAAAAGGTGAAGATGGAGAAAAAGTCAGCAGATTTGGCAATTAAGAAATCACTGAGTAACTTTGGAGATAGAAGTTTCAGTTGAGTGACAAAGTCAGAAGCTCCCTCTCCATCACCTACCCATCTAGCTAGTTGCTAACAGGGGTGGAGGATCTGTGGCCTCTAGGTTACATGTGACCCTTGAGGTCCTCAAGTGCAGTCCTTTGACCAAATCCAAACTTCACAGAACAAGTCTAGGTCCTCGAGTGTGGCCCTTTGAATTCAAACTGTTGTTCTGTGCACAATATCACTTGTATTCATCATCTTCTCTCTACTGAAATAGTGCCCTTCATTCAGGCCCTCATCACATCTCACCTAGACTACTGCAACAGCCTCCTATTTGATCTACAGTCCCCTAATCTCTCCTTTTTCTAATACATTCACCCTCCAACTGCCAAAGAGATTCGCTTAAAGCACAGGTCTGGCCATGCCATTCCTGGTTTGTAGGAACTTCGGTGGCTCACCAACACCTCTCGTGTTATTGAACAAACTCCTCTTTTTGGCATTTAAAGCCCTCCCTGCATGATTCCAACTTACCTTGTTAGCCTAATTCTTCATTATTCCCCTTTGTGGTTCATCAGTACTAGCCTTGTGACACTTTATCTCCCATCATCCACTCTGCATTGGCTGTCCCACATGTCTTGAATACAGTCCTTCCTTACTTTGTACTTCTTGTGATCTTTGGTTTCCAGTTTCAGCACCACTTTCTACATAAGGCCCTTTCTGATTGTCCTCTTGGTACAAATTCCCCGGAAGGCACTTGTATTTATTTTGTTCAAATTTGTTTATTCTAATATGTCTTTCTCAACAGAATAACAGCAGCTTGAGGACAAGATCTGTTTCTTGTCTTTGAAACTCAAGTGCTTAGCACAGTACTTCTTTTTGATAAATGGATGATTGTCGATAGTGATTCTTAAAACACAGATTTTCTTTTCCATTGAATCTCTTGCCTGTAAGTTAATCCTCAAGGGAAGGGGAGAGTTTCATTCTGGTTGATTCCGCAATTTAGGAAAGTTTCACCCTGGAAGAAGACAATGATAGAGTAGATTATAATCTGACATATTACTCATGCAAAGGAATTTGTTGTTTTGTTCTAATGCATATATTTCTCATCTGTTATTTCTTCTTCTATTGGACTTCTTAAAACATTAGTTTTAGCAGATTTTGTGTTTGGGGCTTGGGGTATTTTTGTTTCTTATTTTGCTTTGTTTTAATGTGCTGACTTTATGTCAAGCTGCACAGGAGGGGGCACAAAAGCCCTTAATTTTAAACATGAAAATGAGCAGGCTTTTGGTCTCAAAAGTCTTGTTTGTCTTGAGCAATGTGAAATTTTTGCAGCAGCCACTTATCCAACTCTGAAAATCTTGCAATCTCGGCATCTTTTCTACTTTTTAATAAGATGCTTGGCAAAAGCTGTTTCTAAGCATAGGAATCACACAAACCCAGAAGGGAAAGAGACAGAGCCTCTGAGAGTAGTAGACTTTATACAAACTAAAGTTACAGCTGCAAACCAAACCAAACTTTGTGCCTGCCATACCCAGTGTGGAAAGAACTTGATGCCCCAGCGCTCTAAAGTCTGCTGATTCAAACAGGATGGTAGCATCACCTACCATGTTTTCAGATAATAAATGTTTTTATATGACTGGCTATTGTTTTGTAAATGCATATACCTGCTTTTAGAATGAGTGGGGGAATTTTGCAAACATGTATAGTGCCATAGTTTGCAACAGAAGAAAGGAATCAGGTAATCAATTTTTATGTTTACATGGATCCAATATGTACAACTATGAACTAGCAGAATTCATTTATTAGGGAACTAATTCATTACATATCATATTAAAATTACACATTTGGGAGTTTAATTAGTTGCCTAGCTACTTACAGCTGGTTAGGGGTAGCAGCAGAATTATCATTTAAGAATCCTGGGGTTGGTATACACCACTGAAGAGATCAAGAAAGTCATTTTTAAAGTGCCTCTTGGGGAGTGTGAATGAAAAAGGGGAAAGAGTGTTTGTCTCTTACATTCCTGGGTGAATTACCGAATGTCAGAGCTGGAAAGGGCCTTTAGAGATCATTTGGCCTAAACCCCTCATTTTATAAAGAAGGAAACTGAGACCAAGCGAGGGGAAGGTGATTGCCTAAAGTAATGCAATTAATATGCAAGAGGAAGCATGACATCATCATCACCAATCATCATCACCATCATCATCATCACTGTCACCATCATCATCACTGTCACCATCATCATCATCACCATCATCATCATCACTGTCACCATCATGATCATCACCTCTACCATCATCATCACCATCATCATCATCACCATCACCCTCATCATCATCACCATCACCATCATCATCATCACCATCATCATCATCACCACTATCACCCTCATCACCATCACCATCATCA
The DNA here is from genome assembly GCA_028658325.1 of Potorous gilbertii. Taxonomy (NCBI): domain Eukaryota; kingdom Metazoa; phylum Chordata; class Mammalia; order Diprotodontia; family Potoroidae; genus Potorous; species Potorous gilbertii. The sequence goes on along the minus strand of CM053773.1, from coordinate 136,665,482 downwards.
TCATCATCATCACCATCATCATCACCACCATCATCATCATCACCACTATCACC
>CM053773.1:136644892-136664929 GCA_028658325.1 Potorous gilbertii | reverse complement strand
CTCTTGGACCAAAAGGCTTATACAGTTATCCCTTCTAAATTGCTACTTTTCTCATCACAGTTTTGCTATGTCACAGGTTGGCATAAAAATTAAATGGGAATTTGGGAGGAGTTTTGTGGAAGCCGTAGGCGACATGTGAAGACCAGCCAACCATGCAGAAAAATGTTTAGAAAATCAGAAATGCATAAAATATATATTGGTACTCTAAACACACTATAAAGGAAAATATTCAGACTTTTCTGGTATGGAGGGAGGGTCAAAATATTTTATATATATTTTCCAGATGGGGGGGCACCATACCCCTAAACCCTACTATGTGGAGGGGATAACTATATTCATGTCAATTCTAGACTCCAAGTCAGAAGACCTACATAAGGGTCATGGTACTTTCTTTACCACCGATTATATCTGATCCTGCACAAGTCATTTCATCTTCTCTGAAAGACATCCCTATATCTATAAAATAAGAATAATGTGTTGCCTTATAGTGGTATTATGAGACGATAATTAATGATGATGATTCTTTTAAGTCTTGCAAAGCACTTTACAAGTTTCTCATCTCAAATACCATATCTTTCCTAGCAGCCCTTCAAGGTAAGGGGTTTAATTAACCCCCTTTTATAGATGAGAAACTGAGGCAAAATGAGCTTAAGTGACTTGCCCAGGATCTCACAGTTAGTAAGTATCTGAGGCAACTTTCCTGATTACATGTCCAGCTCTCTCTCCACTGCTTCCCCTAGCTGCCAAAGGACATCCCATCCGGAGAATGCTTATATAAAAACATTATATCACTGCAAACTACAACTCATAATAAATTTTACTACTAGTTCTGTGTTTCTCATTCGTGACAACAGCTTCATTTTGGAGTGAAGTGCAAAATACCTCTAAAATTATTTTAATTTCAAGTGAGGGATCACACTTGCCTCTCTCTTCAATGATGTTTCACTTCTTATCAATGGGCATTTAATTTCACATACACCTACATACTTCATTATGCTATATTTACATATGCTTAACACATCTAATTAGGACTATTGTTGAAATTTAGAAAGATTTCTCCTTTCATGAAATTTGGAAACTGGAGGTAGTGTTTAGCAGGTTTCCTTGTCAACCAGAAGAGAGTCATTTTTAGAATCTAGAGAGAGTAATTCAGTTACCCACACAGTCTGCTTTCTAAGAACATGCAAACAGGAGTCTTCCCCCTGCAAACTAAGGAACCTGGCTGAGGTGTTCTAACACTAACATCGACAACATGGTGTCAGGGATCTCAGTGGATGCTTGGAAGAATTATAACGGCAGATACCAACGTTCCCCTCTGCTAGATCTTACTTAGATAGAGTCTGAAGCTACCTCAACTAATTTTAAAAGTGCCCCATAGGGTGGATAAAGGAATTGTAGAGACATAAAGATTCTTTAGAAACCCCTGTAGAAATGCAATGAACTTTATTTAAATAAATAAAACTTTAAATAAAACTTTTTAAAAAATTTTCTGGCATTTTAGCACCTAGAAATTTCTAGAAGCTTTTGTGACCGATATTTCAAAATACAGTTTCCAAAATAATTGGAACCAGTACCAAAATGAAATGAAATCATCACTAATCAAGGGAACAGGGACCTACTTACAAGGAAAGAGTCTCCGAGTTGAAAGGGTGTTCAGAGGTCAGCCAGTTCAGCTCATATCTAAGTATCTGAACCCCTCCTTTGACTCTGAATTGCCTGTGTGACCTTGGGCTAGGCAAGCTATCTCCCCAGACCTTGATTTCCTTATTTGTAAAATGAGAGGGTTGGACTAGGTGATCTCTGAGTTGTAGTTCTATGAACTTTGAACTCAGATCTCTTATCTGAAGCTGAAAAGAAATCTAACATCTGCCTGTTTCTTTGTCTCTCTCTGTCTCCCTCTCTGTCTCTCTCCATCTCTATGACAGACTCTCAGGTTCCTAAATGCTGCTATTAAATCATCTCTTAAATCTTCTCCATGCTAATTAGGCCCAGCGCTTTATCCATCATGCCATTTGTGGCATTTTGGAAAGAGGTCTTTGAGACGGAAAAACCTAGCTTCCTGTCTCAGCGTTGACATTGACCATTGGTGTGACCCTGAGCAAGTATAGCTGCACCTGACATACAGAGGGGAGTCTGCAATCACAAGTTCTTACATCTGCACATCTAAAAGGAAAGGGAACTTTTGAGGGGTCAACTATCTCTTTAATCAAGCACATGTATCATTCACTTAGTTCAGGGGAAAAAGTCAGCACCCTGAACTTCAGAAAAAATACAGAGAAATCAAAAGTCAGCGGACATATTTCCAGATATCTGACAGAGCAACAGACAGATCCAGAGAGGGAAGCACCAACATCTGGGTTTTCAAAGCCATGGGGCTCTTTAGCAGTTTCTCAGAGTCTCATCTGGCAAAACAAACACTTACAGTAAGTAAGCCCTAAAGTAAAACCTCACCCTCTGAGTATTTATAAACTTTTTAGAGCCAGAGTATATCACAGTCCTTGAGAACCAGTGCCTCATTAACAAAAGGTATGGGTCTTCCTACAAATCTTCCCAGACCCATTAATGGGTGGGGAAGATCTTTTTTAATCACATTAAAATAATTAACAATACAAATATATATACTGTTTCTAGTTAAAGAAACTTGTTTCTGAACTTTACTTCTAGTAAAGACTCTTGGTTGATTAAGGCAAGATTCAATCAGAGGCACTTGATTATACTAAAACAAAAACAACAAAAGATTCTACTTTTCTGCCATCGCAGCGAGTCTGTTCAATTATGAACATCATGGTATATTGGAAAGAGCATTGGTTCAGTAGTAAGAGAATCCATGTTCAAAACCTGTTTCTGTCACTGTCCATGAGCAAATCTGTGGTCAAATCACTTACCCTCCTTTGGCCTTAGTTTCCTCATCCGTACAATGAGACAGTTAGACTGATTGACCTCTAAGTTCCTTTCCTGTGCTAGATGCGTGATCCTGTTATGCTATGATCTTACAATGAGGTTTTTCTGAGCTTCAGTTTTTTCATCTATAAAACACAGTAATAATACTTATTATGTGATTATTACCTCATTTTTAAGTGAGTAGACTGAGACAGAAGTTGAATGACTTGCCCAGGGTCATCCTTAGTGTCTGAGACAAGATTTGAACTCCGGTCTTCCTGATCCCAGATCTAGCGCTCTGTCCACTGTGTTATCCAGCTTTCTAAAAAATACATCATTAAAATGCTATCCACATTCATAGAAAGAATTTGTGGAGTCTGGGAGCAGATCAAAATATTCTATTTTCACTTTTGTTATTTTTTTGTAGTTTTTTCTTTTGCTCTGTTTCTTTTTTTACAATGTGACTAATTACGGAAATAGGATTTACATGATTGCTCATGTATAACCTATGTCAAATTGCTTACTATCTTACGGAGGAGGGAAGAGAAGAAAGGAGGCAAAAAATTTGGAACTCAAAATTTTATTTAAAGGAATGCTTTAAAAATGTTTTTACATGTAATGAGAAAAAATAAAATACTATTTAAAAGAAAATATTAAATAAATTGATTATTAGATATTTGATATGTGGCTTACTCAATACCACATCATACCCATTTCCAGGTTAGGCTGTATCATCTTTGTGTATTCAAGGCTCAAGAGAACATCAAGGTCATTTCCAGAATTCTTAAGAATAAAATGTTAATGAAGTCGATCCTTAGAAATCTCCTGTCACTGGGAAAAACAAAAACCACAACATTATGTCAGAATCAAGAATTCAAAGTTTTACATTTACCCATCCTCAACTTGAACCAGAGATTTAGCTCAAGATTCGAACTAGAGACCTTTGCTTATGAAGTGAACATTGAAACCATTGTTCCGTCCCATGTAGGCCCTCAGCACTGGGCTATAACTCTTTGAGTTATCTCTTATGACTTAGGGGCTTTTTCAAAACCTCTTCTCTATCAGGTTCTCACTCTATCTTCATCCTGCTCAGTCTTACACGATAATCCTTGCCGTAACTTTACTGAGAAGATCGATGCCATCCAATTTGAATTCTTTTCTAAATTTTTCTTCATCCTTTCCTTTCCTCCCATTTTGTCAAGGCTAACCCCTCTAAGTCTGTGTTCTATATCTCAGGAATATTAATTCCTGAATTTGCTTCATCAGTCATCCCTATCTCATACAACATTAATTTCTCCTTCTCTATTGTTTCCTCACTTGATCTACAAAGAATCCTATGTGTTTCTTTTCTTTAAGATGGGGAAAAATCTTCTCTTTACAATGCGACCCCTCACACTATTTTCCTACCTCTTCCTACCTTTCATTACCATTTTTTAAAAAAATAATCTACTCTCACTGTCTCTATTTTGCCACTAAATCACTTCTCAGTCTCTTATACTATAGTATAATATATATAGTATATATGATATTTTACCCATTCACCTAAAATTGTTCTCTTAAAAGTTGTGCATAACCTCCTTATCCCTTTTCTCCCTTCACCCCCCAGTCTTCATCCTCTATCAACTCTTTAGCCTCTCCTATTGTTGACCACACCCAGTTTGATGCGCTATTTCTTCTTTGGCTTCCATTACACTGCATCCTTCAGCCTTCTGAACACTCTGTCTTTCTTCTTCACCAGCTTTTTCTTTCCTTCATCTCATAAATATGGACATCCACTAAGATTTTGTACAAGGCTTTCCTACCTATTTCCCTGGGCTCCAGTCTTATTTACACAGCTAAGAATGATAGCAATCGCTAACATTTAGACTCCCGTTAAGGCTTGCACAGTGCTTTACATAGATTAGCTCACTTGATCTGTTTGTTAGACATCCTCACTTGAATATTTCATCATCTTCAGCTTAACATGTCCAAAAGAAATTCCATTTCCCTCTATAAAACATGATTTTTCTTTTAACTCTTATATTTCTGTTGATGGTACTACCATTCTCCAAAGTCGTCTTTGACTCTTTCCTTCCCCTCACCTCTCACCTTCATTAGTCTTCACCCTGTCTCACATATCTGTGCCTGTCTTGCCTATATTGTAGCAAGTTTTTGATGAACATTAGTTAATTGAACTGAATGATCATAAACTGCTTCTTAGTCATTGACTGCCATCTTGTAGAGGCAAACCATTGATGCAAACAAGGGGAACTAGACTAGAATATGAATGAAAATGGGCCAAATCCATCTTTGCTGCTGAAAATAGAATTCAAAGGACATTATCCTATTGATGGAGGGACATCAATACCAGTCTCATTTTGAAAAGTAGAAGCATCAAGTCAATGCTAAGAAGCAACTTTAATAGATACTTTAGGGTTTATCTTTGCCTACACAATGACTAGACCCCTATATACCTTAATATGGAACTGCAGGTGAAACATAAGGTTTTGGTCTGGTCCTCAAATACTGTTGCAATAGGAATTTGGGGGAGGAGGGACTATGAGAGGAAACTCAGAAACAAAATAAAAACCTGATAGCTAGGCTTGGTGGTGCATACCAGCTACTGGAGAAACTGAGGTTGGTGTATCTCTTAGACTCAGGAGTTCTGAATAGCAGTGGATAGTGGATAATCTATACTGTCTGACATCATTACGGTGAATCCCTGTGAGTAGGGTGCCACCAAATCACCTAGAGAGGAATAAGACAGCTTGGAAATGGACCATATCAAAGTTTCTATGCTAATTAGGGAAATCAGGCTTGTGAGTGACTCCTGCCCTTCCAACCTGGGTGAAATGGGGAGACTTAGTCTTAAAAAGAACAAGCGAGGTGACACGGTGAATGGAATGCCAGTCCTGGAACCAGGAAGACTCATCTTCCTGAGTTAAAATCTGACTTCAAATACTTACTACCTATGTGACCTTGGGCAAGATACTGTTTGCCTCAGTTTCCTCCTCTGTAAAATAAGCTGGAAAAGGAAATGACAAACTACTCCAGTATCTTTGCTGAGAAAACCTCAAATGGGGGTCACAAAGAATCACACATAACTGAAAGAACTGAAGAACAACAATCTTAAAAAAAAAAAAAGAACCCTAAAGAAAAAAGCTATCCTGTCCAAACATGAAGAAAAAATATAACCTTCATATAGCTGTGTACAGCTGCAGCAATTACAGGTTGCACAAGATTTGTTACAGAATGATAATCTGTGTTCTCTGTGAAAAGAAAATGTATCTTCTGCTGGTAGTGGACCCTGTCATTGCACAATCAACACTGAGACCACAGTCAGTCATCAGACCACAAATGACTGGTCAACTCTATCAATGTCTCATTAGTCAACAGTTAACGTTTTGTTTGCTGTACTCTTCCTTGGGAAAATGATAACTCATTAATCTCTGCCACCAAGGGTACTTGGCACAATCCTCTTTTGTTGCCTTGCGCTTCTGTGTCCTCCACAGAGAGCCTGATCTAATCTGGCCCAAAAGAAGCAGAAACAGACTCTTGAAAGAAAGAAAAAGGGTGTATTGTGGCTTTCAGGTCAAACCTGAAAACTCAAAGCAAGGCTTTTGGAAATAGGAAATGATACATCATTCCTCTGGAAGAGAAAGGCTTCATCACTACACTCCCTCCTGTTTATCTTATAAAGAAGACAGATTTCTCTTAATCTTCAGCTGGATGGCTGCAGTGTAGACTAAAGAAGACCTAAGAGAAAATGCCACTTCAGACATTTCCTAGCTGTCTATCAACTCTTTTTCAACCCTAGGCAAGTCACCTCACATCTGTTTGCCTCAATTTCCTTAATTATAATATGGGTATAATAATCTCCTTCCCAAAATTGTTGTGATAATTAAAAGATAACATTTGAAAGCACTTGGCACAATGCCTAACACACAGTAGGTGCTTAATAAATGCTTTCTTCCTTTTTATTCCAAATCCCCTTGTAGCATGTATCACTGTGAAAGAACAATGAATCAGAATCATTTGGAGAAAAGATGCACTGGAAGAGAGTGGAAATGGAGCATCTTCATTTCTTTTTTGCCCCAGGACCAGCATTCTGCTTATTCTAGGGGAATTTGGGGCCCAAACATTAAATAGTGATGAGATAACATTATATTTATTATCTTCAGTGCTTCCCCCTACTGTCCTGTTGAACAAACTTTAGCAATTTTTTGAATACTCACATTTATTTTAGCAGTCATCTTTTCAAATGTCCTAGGGATAGTAGTTTCATGCAGTAAGCTTAAGTTTCAGGGCAAGTGATTTCTTAAGATCTAATTTTGCTTTTTATCTCTCTGAGATCTCAAGAAAGGCAAGGGCTTTCTGTGCCTCACTTTCCCCAATATTCCAAAGAGAGTGTCACTACCGCCTTGCTATATAGCTCCTCAGTATAGTCAGATCAACTCATGGAATACTCATCAAAATCCTATGCCTCCCTTTTTCTCTTGGGGAACTGAAGGAAAGGGGAAAATTGGGAGGATCACTGAATCTGTAACTTCATCAGTAAACTACATACATTCAGTTTATTGACTATCATCTATACAGTAAAATATTCCCCTCTAAAAAAGCAGATCAGAAAGTGCTCTAAAACTTAGAGAATTGCTTAGGAGTACCAAGAGATTAAGTGACTTTCTCAGGGGTCATACAACCAATATGTGTTAAGAGAAGGGACTTGAACCAGGTCTTCCTAACTCTATCCACTATGGCATGAGTGCCTTACCTTCTAATCAGAGCAGTGAAATGCTATTTATTCTCCTATTCTGAGTGTTCACAGCAGTAAAAACTGCTGGCCCTTTCACTGCCTGATTAAGAAAATTCAATATCACACACTAAAAGTTTGGAATATTGTAGAGTCAATGATATTCACAGCACTTACAGTGGCCATGAATATACTGGTGCAATTCTGAATCACAAAATACAACAGACTTTCTACATGGAAGACAGAACTAAAACATTTATTCAGAAACCAGAAAGCCAAATCCATCATAGTAACAAAGAAATCTATACACAGTAACAATGGAGAGAACAAGCCTTCCCTCTATTAGGCTTCCCACAAAACAGTTCCCTTAACAAATCACAAAAAGGCTCCCTTAAACAAAATCACAGACAAGCTTTCTTTCCCAACTCTGCTTGCTCTCTAATTTCCTCTCAGCTCTGCTCTAGCTCCTCTTCCTCCTCCTCCACCTTCCTGCTTTACCCATTCAGGAAGTTTCTCCCACCACATGTGACTCAGGCTTCCATGATTTAGGCAATTCACATGGGCCTACTAATGTGTGGGAAAGGTCTTCAAGTTAAGCAAAAAATACATTATCAATAAAAATATTCATTAACCCTCAATGAAGAGTTCATTGCAAGATCATGTGGCATATTGGAGAGTGGGCCAGTCTTGGTCATAAGAAAGTCATAGGGTTATTGATCTAGAGCTGGAAGGGTTGGCAAAGGTGACCTGGCCCAACCTTTATTTTACAAAGAAACATCTCATATCCAGGCAGGATAAGTGACTAATAAGAGTTAACTGGGAACTGTTATGATGTGTCAGAGGCTTACCCTTGGATTCAGGAATTCATAGCATCATAAAGACAGAAAGAGAGATCTCAGAGGCTATTTAGTCCTGTTTGCCTAAGGCCATTTAGATGGTGAGCTTCAAGAGGTGGGATTTTAAGTCCTAGGTTCTAGTCCTACCTCTAACCCCTACTAAGTATGCAACCATTGGCTAGTAACTCACCATCTCAGAACTCCCAGACCATTTTCAAATACATACATGTCATATGGGAGTTGGTGATAAATATCAGCAGAAAAGAACACCAGGGAGTTCACAATGCCAGTAAAATAAGTAATCTTTTCTTCTAATCCCCAACCCCCTGAATGACTTATTTATGTACAACATTTTTCTTTTAAAAATATGAGAAATATGCAGGCAGGATGACATAACAACTCACTTAAATAGACAAGCAGTGACACTCTCCAGCTACTAAATGTTTTATTTCATTCACTGACACCTGAGTTGAAGCTATGTATTTCAAAAGAATGTATTAATGCTTCACGCAAAAGAACCTTTGCCTTCAGAACCAAATATAATTAACAGAATGGGTCATTGACTTTGATATCACAGTTTCAGATGCTTTGAAAAATACACAAGAGCTTTCTTCTATATATTTTCTTTGTAATATTAATTCATTTTCTTAATGATTTCCCCAAGAGTAGAAAACTGAGTATACCTTTTTTCACATTGAAGCATGCTTCCATCTTTATTTTTGTATTTTTTAAAATGTATTTGTTTATTTTTAGTTTTCAACATTCACTCCTATAAGATTTTGAGTTCCAAATTCTCTCTCTCCCTCTCTCTCTCTCTCTCTCTTTCCCCTTCCCACCCCCCAAGAAGGCATGTAATTTGATATAGGCTCTAAATATACATTTATATTGAACCTATTTTCATCTTACTTACCTTGTAAATAAGAATTAGAAGCATTGGGAAAAACCACGAGAAAGAAGAAACAAACAAAACAGAAAAGAAATAGAGCAAATAACATGATTCAATCTGCATTCAGATTCCATAGTTCTTTTTCTGCACATAGACAGCATTTTGCATAATGAGTCCTTTAGAGTCCTTGGATCCTTGCATTGCTAAGAAGAGTTAAGTCTATCAGTTAGTCATCGTACCCTGTGGCTATGCCTGTGTACAATGTTCTCCTAGTTCTGCTCACTTCACTCAGCATCAGTTCATTTAAGTCTTTCCAGGTTTTTCTGAAGTCTGCCTACTCATCATTTCTTATAGCACAATAATATTCCATTACATTCATATATCACAACTTCTTTAGCCTTTCCCCAACTGATGGGCATCCCTTCAATTTCCAACTCTTTGTCACCATGAAAAGAGCTGCTTTAAGTGTTTTTGTACATGTGAATCCTTTTCCCATTTGGATGATCTCTTTGGGATACAGACCTAGAAGTGGTATTGCTAAGTGGTCTAAGGGTATGCATATTTTTATAGATAGCCCTTTGGCTGTAGTTACAAATTGCTATTCAGAATGGCTGGATCAGTTCACAATTCCAACAATGCATTAGTGTTCCAATTTTCCTAATCTTGTCCAGCATTTATAATTTTCCTGTTTTGTCATGTTGACTAATGTGATAGTTATGATGTATTCCCTCAGAGTTGTTTTGATTTGCATTTCTCTAATCAATAGTGATTTAGAGCATTTTTTCATATGTCTATGAAAGATGAAGCTGAGTATGCTTCCTAATGTCTTTTTATTTCTCTCTTTTAAGGTTTTTAATATGAGGGTAGAGGGAAAAGAGCTCTTGTTTCTGGGGAAAAAATCCCATTCAGCTTACAAAACTGAAAAGATTTCTGAAGTATAAGATAATGCATTGTTTGTTCTATTTTCTCCTTTCTTGAGAAAGAAAACAGGTATATTTCTTAAGTCAAAAACATAGCATATTGCATTCTCTATTTGTAGGTTGAAGAAAAAGTCCCAATCTGTGGATATCACTGCACCAGGATTTAACCCTCTGGCAGGAGCAGTGAAACCAGCAGCACAGGCCAGCAAGGTGCCATCTGTTGCCAAAACACCAACCATTGTGGAAGAAGAGATCAACACAGACAATGCCCAGAAGCGTAATCCACGGAGGAGTGAACTGAAGAGATTCTATACCATTGGTGAGTACAAGATATTCTTCGTACAAATAGACAGTGTACAAATGATGTTCTTCATTTGCTCTTCTCAACTATTTTTTTTAAATGGCTTTTTCCATCTTTCTGACTGCTTAACTCAGACATGTCTTTGTATAAAGTTCATAGGTACGTGGGAGGAGAAAATACTGAGAGACCTTCGGCTAAATTTAATTAGAGAGTAAACTTGAAAATTTTCATTATCTTACTTCAAAAGAAAAGTTAGAGAAGTTCCTAAGTTTTCTAGCTTTTAATCTTATTGCTGCTGTTTCCATTTCAGCCTTGTTTTGGTAGGTACTTTTTCTTTTTTAAACTTTGTTCTTTACATTTTCTCTCCAGTCTCACAGAACTCTGATTTTGTTCTGTCTTTCTATTAAGTTAGCTATTGCTATCCATCTGTAACTAGAAAAAGTCACACGGAAACTGGAAAGTTACCGTGCTCTGGGGTTCTGGATCTGTTTGCTTCTAACTTCATTTCAGATGACTGAATAGTATCTCATAACACCACATGGGGGAAATCACTGTCTGTTTTTGAGGTGATGAAAAATTTCTGTCAAGGATTCTTTCTCAAAACCTATTAGATGTAGAATTTGAACACTAGGAAAACAGAAATAGTAAAAGGGAAATAATTAGGACTTTTCTTTCCAATGCATTATTATAAAAAAATCAACATAAAAAAATTTCTGGGCCTATTTGAGGTACTTGTAGTAAGTTAACCATTGCATAAAGAATCCTTGGTCCTCCACTATTTTTTTAAAGCTAATAGTAGAATCAATTTCGTAAATAAAATTCATTTTTCCACTTTAAGCTTTTTTTATGTTACAAAGATGGAGAAAATTATGAAACTACATGGACTGGGTTCACTCAAATTTATGTTACATATTCTCAGTGTGGGCCCTCACTGTGATATGGCAATCTTTTTACACCTCCCTTATTGACTCACCTACTCACCATAGCAGAATTTCCATACCATATATCCCATAGCTCTATCTTCTCCTACCCTCTTAGCTGAGAACTTTACCTTGTATTTCACTGAAAAAAGTTGATTTCGCATCACCAAGATTTCTTCCACCATTTTTTCCTCCTACACCCATCTCAGCAGAAGAAGTAGCCCTTTTCCTTGACAAAATAATTCTCTCTACATATACAAGTGATCCCATTCTATTTCTTCTTCCCCAGCATATTGTTCCCTTGATCATCCCTATTCTCTCCCTAATTTCTAATCTCTCCTTATCTACTAGTTGCTTCCCTGTTGTCTACAAATATTCCAATGTTTTCCCCAATCATGAAAAACCCTCACTGGCATCCATCCCCACTAGCTATCATCCTATATCTCTCCTCCCTTTCATGGGTAAACTCTTTGGAGTTGTCTATAATCTTTTCTCTTCCTTTTCTCTTATTCTTTTCTAAACTCTTTGCAGACTGACTTTTAGCTTCATCATTCAGTTGAAATTTCTCTTTCCAAAGTCATCAGTGTTTTCTTAATTAGCAAATCTAATGGCCTTTTCTCAATTTTCCTCTTTCTTGACCTGATCATGCAGGCTTTTATATTCTTCTCTTTGATATTCTTCTTTCTAACTTTCTAACTCCGTGACACCATTCTCTCCTGGTTTTCCTCCTACCTATCTGACCATTCCTTAGAATATTTTGCTAGATCTTATCTAGGTCATACCTTCTAATTGTGAATGTCTGCCAAAGTGCTGTCCTGAGTCCTCTTCTTTTTTCCCTCTATAGCATTTTATTTGGTGATCCCATTAGCTCCTATGGCTTCAACAATAATCTCCTTGAAGATGTTTCTCAGAGCTGTTTATCCACTCCTAAGCTCTCTCCTGAACTTGACTCTCTTATTTTTGACTACTGGACATCTAGAACATAAGATGTCCTGTAGATATCTTAACATGTCCAAAAGTAAACACAGTATCTCTTCCTCCCAAAACTCTTTCCAGTTCCTAACTTTTCTCTTACTGTCAAGGGTACCACCATCTTCTCAGTTGCTCAGGATCACAACCTAGGTGTCATCTTCTGCTTATCACTATCTCTCACCCAACCACCTCCAATTAGTTGTTAAGTACTTTAATTTCCACCTTCATATGTATGTATTCATTCTTCATTGCCAAAGAAGACCATGCCATCAGAGAAATAATGACATGACTTGCACTTGACTTTGTTTTGAGTGGGGGAGGGCTGTGCAGGTCACCAGCCTCACTTCTCCTCCAGAGCCATCTGAATTCAGTGACCCAGTGATTCATTCATCAGGATGACTGGAGATGACCCAGAATGAGGCAATTGGGGTTAAGTGACTTGCCCAAGGTCACACAGCTAGTGAGTGTTAAGTGTCTGAGGTAAGATTTGAACGCAAATCCTCCTGACTCCTGCACTGGTGCTCTACACTACACCACCCAGCTGCCCCTCTACCTTCGTAACCTTTCCTTATGCTCCCAATTCCCTCATCTGACGTTATCACCACCTCCCAGTTGTAAACTCTCATCTCTTCACACCTGGACTGTTGCAAGCCGGTAGTTGACCTCTCTTCCTCAAGTCTTACCTCACTCCAGGCCATCCTCCACTCAGCTGTTAAACATATTTTCTTAAAGCACAAGTCTGACCATGTGACCTCCCTAGTCAATCACTTTCAGTGATCCCCTGTTATCTCTTGGATCAAATATAAAATCCTCTGTTTGGGTTTTAAAATCTTTCATAAACTAGCCCTTATCAAGTCTTCACTCTTTAACTACCACCCCTCCCAACATGTTCTGTAACCCAGAGCCACTAACCTCTTTCCTACTTCTTGAAGACAATGAATCCAGGCATTTCCATTGATTATCTCCTGGAATTCTTTCTCCCTCTCTTCTTCACTTCCTGGCTACCTTGACTTTCTTCATATCTCAGCTAAAGTCCAGCCTTCTTTCTACATGAAGCGTTTCCCAGTCCTTTCTTGGATGCCTTGTCTCTGAAATATCTCCATCCTATTTGTATATAATTGTTTGCATACCACTCTCTTCCCTTCTCTCTTCCCTACTTGACTGTGAGCTCCTTGAGGACTGGGAATGTTACTGCCTTTCATTGTAGGCTGATACTTAGCACAGGGCCTGGCATATTGCAGGTGGTTAAGAAATGCTCGTTGACTGGCTGCAATCCTATCATACTTTGATGTGGGGGATCATGGTATTTCTGAAGTAAGTACTTCTTCCACTGATTAAGATCCAAACCCTTTTACACCTACTCATCCCAAGAGAATGATCAGAGCAGTGCGTCAGGGAGATTAGATTACCCAGGCAAGAGGGTAAAAGTCTAAATATGAGGAAGGATAAACTCAAGATAGTTTGGGCATTTAGGAGACTTTTCTAGTAAGGTGATGGGGCCTGAACTACTCTGGTTGTCTGGAATAGGAAGGGATAAAAGTTCTATGTTATTATGTTATGATATGTTATGCCATGCTCTGGTATGTTATGTTGTGCTGTGCTGTGCTACTGTTATGTTTGTTAGGTTAGGTTAGTTATACTAAACTATACTATATTACATTATGTTATGTTATATTACATTACACTATACATTATGTTGTTTTATATATATTTTCATACTTAAAAAAATAACTCAGACTATTCATTGGAAATTCAAACATGAAAGCTGAAGCTTAATAGTGGGGCAGAACTCACTGGGAAAGACCCTAATGTTTGAAAAGATTGTAAACAAAAGGAAAAGGGAACTGCATAAGGATGAGATGGACTCTTAGTGTCATGAGAGGCTGTAGACAAGAACTGTGCAGGATAGATAGGTACAAGCTGCGCCAGTGGAAGAAATGCTCACATTGAAGAGATTGTAGATCATGAAAAGATTCAAATGTAAATTTGGGGAATTTCTGAAATTTGGTATGAAAAGTTTTTTTTTAGGAAAAAATTTTGTGGATCAGTACTGGTCTGATTTATAAAAAGAAACCTACCACTTCCTCTAAACTATAAGTTAATTCGTTTGCTAGACAACCCCCTAAAAATCTGTGACCACTTTTCTTTCCAATATATTGCAGGACTCTGATTAGATCTCTCCATCTAATATCTTTCATAAGGAGCAAGCCGTTTTAGATACAGCCACTCCGTTATTGATTATGGCTATACCGTTTTATCTGACTGAAAAAACTGTTTAGAACAATTTAAGACTTTTTGCAGCCTTAATCAATCTCTGTTGAGTCTTTGACTCTTTAGACAGATGGCCTACAGATCAAACTGAATGTTATCAATATAGATCTCAGCTTATTAATGTTTTTTTAAAGGCTTTGTCATAATGTTGCTCACAGAACCAAAATGGGCAGGAACCAGCTTTTGACAGATGAAATTCCAGTTCTAAATGGCATAAAGTAATGCTATGTTTTAACTTTTATTTAACTGATCTTAAAATAATTTGGTTCTGCTACTAGACAAACTGGACATAAGCTTTCCAGCTCTAGTTAACAGGAAAATAAATAACCTTCTCTGTGTTGATAAATGGTTCTGTTAGAAGAGTTTCAGGAGAGCTAACGTTTATTAGCTGAAACTTGGGGCACAGGGAATGAAAAGGATAGTGGACAAATAAAGGATTTTTCCAAGTTACTTTGCTTTGAGAAGGGATGGGATCGTTTCTTGGAATAGATGGGAAAATGATAACAGATGACAGAGACAAGGAGCAAATACTTAGCTCTTGTTTTGTGTTTTCTTTTCTGCTTCCAAAATAGTCTTTAGACAATCCAGAACAGAGTCTGAAAATTGAGATAATTGAGCTGATTTCAACTTGGCAGAATTATAGAATATATAATTGAAGGAATACCAAAAGAAACAGTGATCACAAGAGCCAGCCAACATTGCTTTATGAAAAGTCTTTGTCTGACTCATCTATTTTTCTTTTCTATGTTGTTTTTGCTTGTTTGTTTTTTGAAGGAGTCAGTGCACTGGTAGAGTTTACCTAGATTTTATCAAAGTTGCTGAGAAAGCAACTTTTGTTTGGGGAAAACCTGGAGACATGTGAGCTGATAGTATAATTATTTGGATTCCAAAAAGGCAGGAGTCACTGCTTTGTTATGGGAGAGGGGTTTGCATAGCTCAGTGAAACTATGAGCTATGCCATGAAGGGTACCCAAGATGGACAGGTCATAGTAGAGAGTTCTGATAAAAGGTGAGCCACTAGAGAAGAAAATGGCACACCACTCTAGTGTCTTTGCCAAGAAATCTCATGGACAATACTAAAATGTCAAAATATGATACTGAAAAATGAGACTCTCAAATAGGAAAGTATATATAGCATGTTACTGGAGAAGAGTGGAGACAACCACAAGTAGCTCCTGAATGAATGAAGTAGTTGGGCCAAAGTCAGTAGGAAGCTAAGCTGCAGATGCATTTGGTAACAGAAAAGGAAAGTCCAGTGCTATAGAGACCAATATTGCATAGGAACCTGGAATTTAAGATCTATGAACCAAGGTAAGCTGGATGTGGTCAAGAAGGAGATGGAAAAAATAAACATTAGCACCTTGGGTGTCAATGAACTGAAAAGGACAGAAACGAGTGAATTTAATTCAAGTGCTCATAATATTTACTACTGTTGGTAAGACTTCCTTAGAAGAAATGGGGTAGCCCCCATAGTCAATAAAGGGATGAGAAAAGTAGTACTGGGAATATAATCTCAAAATGACATCATAATATCTGTTCAAATTCAAGGCAAACTGTTCAACATCACAGGAATATGTTTATGATCCAGCCACAGAAGAGACCAAAGTGGATCCCTTCTGTGAAAACACATCTTCTAGAAATAAGATTTTAAAAGTTGTTAAATTCATTATAGGGGACTGGAATGCTAATGTAGGAAATAAGGAATATAATGAAAATAATAGACAAGTTTGACTTTGAAGTACAAAATGAAGCAGCACAAAAACTAATAGAATTTTGTCAAGATAATTCACGGATCAGAGCAAACTCTTTTCCAACAAACCTGAAGGCAACTCTACGCATGGGCTTCACCAGATGGTCAATGTAGAAATCAGATTGATTAGATACTTTGCGACCAAAGGTAGAGAATCTCAGTGCAGTTAGAATAAGACCTGAACTGGACTGCGGCTCAGATCATGAGCTTCTAAATGCAAAAATTGCGATTTAAATTGGAGGAAATGGGGACAACAATCAAAACATATAGGTATGACCTAAATAATATCCTTTTTGAATATGAAGTGGAGGTGACGCATAGATATAAGGAATTACTTCTGGTAGAGTGCCTGAAGAACTATGGACAATGCTGTAGAGGAGGCAGCAACAAAAACTATCCCAAAGAAAAAGAAGAGTTAGAAGTCAAGGTTGCTGTCTGATGAGGCTTTGAAAATAGGTGAGAGAAGAAGGAAAGTGAAAAGAAAAGGAGAAAGGGAAAGGTATGTCCAATTGAATACAGAATTCCAGAGAATATGGAGGAGAGATAAAAAAAAAAGGTTTTCCTAAGTGAGCAATGTGAAGAAATAGAAGAAAATGATAAAATGGGAAAGACCAGAGATCACTTCAAGAAAAATAAAATATCGAGGTAAAGTGTTATGCAAAAATGGGCATGATAAAAGACAGAAAAATGGTAGAGACTTAACAGAAGTAGAAGAGAGTTAAGAAAAGGTGGCAAGGATATACAGATGAATATATAAGGAAGATCTTACTATCACAATAATCACAACAGTGTGGTTACTGTGTGTGCCAGACCTCCTGGAGAATGAAGTCAAGTGGGCCTTAGGTAGCATCGCTAACAATAAGGCTAGTGGGAGTGGTGGAATTCTAGCTAAGCTATTTAAAATCCTGAAGATGATGCTGTTAAAGTGCTATGCTCAATATACCAGAAAATTTGGAAAACTCAGCAGTGGCCACTGGATTGGAAAAGATCAATTTACATCTCAGTGCTAAAGAAGGGCAGTGCTAAAGAATGTTAAAATTACTAAGCAATTGTGCTTATCTCACATGCCATCAAGGTTATGATTCTGCAAGGTAGGCTTCAGCAATATGTGAACCAAGAATGATCAGAAATGCAGGCTGGATTTTGAAGAGGCAGAGGAACTAGAGACCAAATTGCCAATATTTGGTGGCTTGTGGAGAAAGCAAGAAGGGTGCAGAAAAACATCTACTTCTGCTTTATTGACTCTACTAAACCCTTTGACTATGCAGATCACAACAAAACATGGCAAGTCTTCAAAGAGATGGGAGGACCAGATCATACAGGCACTGTTAGAACCAAATATGAAGCAACTGATTGGTTTAAGATTGGAGAGTACCACAAGGCTGTATATTGTCACATTTATTTACTTTATATGCATATGAAATGCTAGGCTAGATGAATCAAAAGCCGGAATTAACATTGCTGAAAGAAATAGCAACTCTCAGAAAAGTAGATTATACCACTCGGATGGCAGAAAGTGAAAAAGAACTAAGGAGCTTTTTGATGGGGGTAAAACAGAAGAGGGTAAATGCTGACTTGAAGTTTAACATTAAAAAAAAACGAACTTGGCAACTAGTCCCATCACTTCCTGGCAGATAGAGGGAGAAGAAATAGAAGCAGTGTCAGATTTTATATTCTTGGGCACAGAGATCACTGAGGAGAGCTACTGCAGCCATGAAATGAAAAGGCACTTGCTTCTTCGAAGAAAAAGTATGGCAAATGTGGACAGTATACTATAAAGCAAAGATATCACCTTGCCCACAAAGGTCTGTATAGTCAAAGATATGGTTTTTTCAGTAGCAAAATATGGCTGTGAGAACTGAACTGTAAGGAAAGCTGAGCACCCCAGAATTGATGCTTTCAAATTGTAGTGCTGGAGAAGACTTTTGAAAATCCCTTGGAGAGCAAGGAGATCAAATAAGTCAATACTTAAAGAAATTATATTCAGGCAGTTCACAGGAAGATCAGATACTGAAGCTGATCTTATATACTCTGACTACATAATGGGAAGACAGGTCTCATTGGAAAAGACTCTAATGTTGGGAAAGATTGAAGACAAAAGTTGAAAAGCGGATGGCAGAGAATGAGGTGGATAGTGTCAGGGAAAGAAGGTACATGAGCTTGGACAGACTTCAAGAGATAAGTGGAAGACAGAAGGGCCTGGTGTGCTGGTCCATGGGGTCATGAAGAGTTGGATATAACTGAATAATTCAGCAGCACAAGAATGCTTCTTAATGATTAGATCTGAGCATGGGATAAAGTCTTTAGGGAAGACTTCCAGAGAGATTTGCTTTTGTCAATGACCAGAGAGAGGAAAGTGGGTTATGTATGATAAAGGCAGGACTATGGGCTAGGTACTTTTAGTTGTGGTTTAAAATCATTTACTTGCTACACCAGAGTTAATTGTGGGAATATCTGACCCTAAATTAAAGAGTTATGTGTAATAGCGAAAGAAAATGATAACCTGGGAACACTTCACTACAGTTTAGCTGGGTATAATGGCTATAACTAAAAGGTGTCAGCCTACCTTCTTCAGCAATGTTGGCCGACCTTAAAAAAAATAAACCCCAGGGTTTTTTACAGTACTGTCTCACTTGAGCTTAATGAGGTGAGGTCTTTATTCTTCACCATCCTAATCCCTATTTTTCTGCATTTTGGTGTAAATGTCAGTGTTTGGTTAGAGATAACAATCTAATTTTTAGGATTAGACTTTCTCCAGACCCTTTCTGGTTTAGTTTAGTACAGTTAAGTTTTATGCAGATTTTCAGGGGTGATATGCCCCTAACCTCTGTGATGCAGAAGGGATAACTGAATAAATTCAGGACAAAGGTAAACTAATGCAAAAAAAGTTGTTGTTCTGCCTTTATAATGTAAAGCTCTCAATGGCACTGTTTTCATTGTTTTTGTACTGTCTTTTAACCCAGAGAAGATGGGAAAGGATGAGTCAAGTGCCCATTTAAAGGAGTAGACCTTGGAAAGGAGCTCTTTGTTTCTGGGGAAAGGAGGAGAGAATGAAACATGATATTAAGGGGGTTGGAGATGAAGAGAGTGGGAAAAAAGAAAGCTCATATTGAATGGCCTCCATTTTTTTTTTTTCAGTAAAGTAAGAGACAAAGTCCTTTACTGAGACAGAGAAGGAGGTATAGAAGGGAAGGTTCAAAATAGCTTCCCTTCAGGAGTAAGATAGGGAATCTAGTAAAGAGAAATAAAACAACTGCCAGGCTGCAGCAAGGGCCCAGTTGAGGTTGGCTAATGTGAATTTGTAATGTATCCAGTCAACACTGTTGTGTGATTTCCTCCAGTTCCAAGTTCATTTAGGGACTGGTGAGTAGGAGTAGAGGAGCGTGATGGTTGGAATAAACCAGGTTTGGAAAAGGAGTTGCAGTAAGACTAGGGAAAGGGGATTCACTGAATAATATTTGAAATATCACTGTGCAGTGTAGGAAATGGAACTGACTCTAGAAAAAGACCCCTGCAGTGTAATGGCAGGAGACTTGGTTGTTGTTGAGTCATTTTAGTTATGTCTGACTCTT
>CM053773.1:136630173-136644792 GCA_028658325.1 Potorous gilbertii | reverse complement strand
TCCCTTTCTTAGGTCTAGGATCTAAAGCATGTGGACTCCTCTATAATAATAATTTTAAAAATGACCACAGAATCCTGGCACTTTATATAGAAATTTATCTGAGTGTCAGCTTTGATCCAGCACTTAACGAAGACTCACCTGAAACTGCTAAGGGTCAAGAGAGTCTGCTGAATGTTAGCTTTTCCTCTACTAGTGTTGTCTCCAAATTCTATCCCTGACTTAAGTTAGATCATCAGAAAGCAACGTGCCTAGACCCATTTTATCCTTGTTGCCTGGAGAAATATCTTTGCTGAGTTAAGACTTCAGGGCCTTTGCTAAACACATTATCCATTTTGAGTCCATACAAGGACTCATGTGATACATTTCTCCCAGACGTCAGTATGAGAAACAAAGGTTTTTCTTTCTGGATGAACTTGTAAGCTTCTTTTTTAATCTCACAGTGAAAATTATGTAACTAAATGTGTTCTCCTTTGTGCCTTATCCTCCAAAAGACTCAGAGCTAAATTCAGTGCTCATCCACAGTAACTAACTCATCCCAGGTGCCAGTTAACATCTGTGTCACTGCTGCTTTTAACTGGTTTTTGTTTTTCTTTTTAATTGTCTTGTTTTTATCCTGTCCTGTCCTTTCCTGTCCTGTGGCTGTCTTTTCCTTTCCCAAAACCTTAAACCTACTGCACTCTGAAGCTCAGGCACCACTAGGCCCTTTCCTAAGGGCTCTTCTGGACCCTTCTGGCTTTCAAGTGATTATCCATAGTAACTGTTGTTGTTTCCTTCCCAGCCTTTTTCTTTGCCTTATTAAAGGGGCCCTGCTGTGGCTACTTCTTAAAAAGTCCTATTCAGTGAATAGGCATTACCTTACCCTAAGTGAGTACCTGCAAAGACCTTGGCCTAAAAGGGGCCAAGGTGTTCCAGTGCATTCTGGGCCATCTCCAGTCATCCCCATAAACAGCTGGTCACTGGATTCAGATGACTCTGGAGGAGAAGTGAGGCTGGTGACCTTGCACAGCCCTCCCTCACTCAAAGCAAAGTCAAGTTCAAGTTATGTCGTCTCTTCTCTGATGGTGTCGTCTTCTTCAGCAATGAAGGACAAACACAACAGTTGTCCTGTTTTATGTGTATTTAATTGTAAACTACTGCAGATCCTTTTTTAAAGTAGATGGAAGCTCAAAACTTTTCTTAAAATGTTAAAAAAGATTGTTTTAACATGTAAAAAAAGGGGAAATATATAAAAAAGTAGATGGAATATAAACCCCAAATAGTTATGCAAATACTTTCTTCAGTTTGTTTTTGTTTTTATTTCTTTCACTTGGCCATAGGCCCTGGCCTCTACATGATCAAATATAATGGTGTTTGTAAAGTGTTTAGTACAGGGACTGGAAAAGAGAGATGTTATAAATCTCCATAGTTGCTGCCATAAAAATACTTATTCACACACAGACAGGACAACCTGGTGGTGAAATGGGTAGAGCCATGGGCCTGGAGTCAGGAAGTTCTAAGTTCAAATGCATCCTCAGACACTTAACTGACTATGTGACTCTGGGCAAGTCATTTAACCTCTGCTTGCCTCAGTATTCTTATCCATAAAATGAATATTAATAGCACCTATCTCCTAGAGTTGTCATGACAATCAAATGAGATGTAAAGCACTTAGCATAGTGCTTGACATATAATAAGTATAATATTATATTCCTCAGATGTTTACAGACCTTCTATCTACTATTCATTTTGTAAGTCAAAATCTAGGTTTCCTTCTGTGAACATGTTTTCACCAGTTAATAACTGCTGATTAGAAAGCTATAAATAAGAAACCTTATTTCACAGTCAGTACTGATTATTTATGATTCATTTAGCATAAAGTATGTACAGATACATGGAGTTGAAGCCATTAGTACTTTGTGTTTCATAGGATTATAGAATTTTATATTTGGAAAGGGCATTAAGAGATTATCTTGCCCAAATCTTCCCATTTTATAATTGAGGGAACCAAGACCAGGAGAGTTTAAGTGTCTTACACAAGATAATGCAGATAATATGTAGTAAAGCCAGAGATTATTAAAAGTGAATTGACAAAGCCAAAGTAATTCCATTATTTGTAATTTCGAAGAAAAATTCAGTGTGAATGGCATTACATGAACACAATCAGGTACTTAGCCATCTTTTCTATTTCTCACTGAATTCCTCACTTGGCAGCTCAGTGTTCTGGATAGTGTTAGACCTGGAGTCAGGATAGACCCGAGTTCAAACAGCCTCCAGCACTAACTGTGTGACTTTGGGCAAATCACAACTTCTGTTAGCCACAGTTTTCTTATCCCTTAAATAGGACAAGTAATAGCTCCTGCCTCCCAGGATTGTTGAGGTTTGAATGGGATATTTGCCAAACATGAAAGTGCTATATAAATGTTAGCTATTATTTTAAATGCTAGTTTTATACCAAGCAAATTTTAAACATATAGCTTCCACATTCCATAAGTAAGTTGTTGGCTTAATTTAGGAATGGACTGAAAAGCATCTTATATTAATCAAGGAACTGTCATCATTCCTATCCAATTTATTGTCACCAAATCATTTTCTATAAACTCTGTGGTTGTGGAGTTTTTGTGTCTTACAGAATGACTTATCATCATCATGTTGATTGACTCAGTTTTTTATACTCACCACCTTCTCAACTCCATAGTTGCCTCTGCTCTGCCTTCTGATTAGAGGACATGAGATTAAGAGCACTAAATTCTTCCCAAAGCCTTCTTTTATAGAAGGTCCAGGACCTGAACTTTCCAGGTAACTATTCACACTGCATCAACAGCTCTGCCAAGTTTTGACTCTACAGAATAACTTGCCCCATAACACATTAAAAAACATGCCCCTGCACTGTGTGCCTCCTATATCCCTCCTGACGATCCTCCTGCCCCCTTTCAATTTCCTTTTGCTCATTGTCTAACCCCATTAGTATGTAAGGTCTTTGAGAGCCAAAACTGTCTTTCTTTCTTTGTATCTCCAGTATCTGGAGTGTAATGGGATCTTAATTAATATTTATTGAATTGAATTGAAGAATATTCAAGTTTCCTAATCCAGCATACTACTTAATAAGAAATGACAACTCTCAGACCAGTTTCTATGTATTCATTACATAAATTTAAAAATAAACATAAATATATATGTAAATATTTAATAATCCTTAATAAAAGAATTTGTTCTGTGTAGTTTGGATTCAGTTAAAGGGCGACACTTGAGAACTTATCAAGGCCACAAACTCCCCATCCCTGCAAGTCATTTCTCACATCACAATAGTATTCCATCACAATCATATACCACACTTGTTTAGCCATTCCCCAATTACTGGGTATCCCTTCAACTTCTAATTCTTTGCCACCACAAAAAGATCTGCTGTATTTTTGTACATATAGATCCTTGTTTTTTTTAATTGTCTTTCAGATACATACGTAATAGTGGTATTTCTGGGTCAAAGAATATGTACAGTGTCATAGCTGTTTAGGCACAGTTCCAAATTGCTTTTTAGAATAGTTAGACTAGTTCACACTCTACCAGTAGTACATTAGTATACTTCCATATCCTCTCTAACATTTTCCGTTTTCCTACTTTTCCCCCATAGGTATGAGGTGGTACTGCAAAGTTGTTTTAATTTGTATTTCTCTAATTATTAGTGATTTGGAACATTTTATATGATTTTTGATAGCTTTGATTTCTTCTTCTGAAAACTACCTTTTCACATCCTTTGACCTTTTAGCAATTTGGGGAGTGGCTCTTATTTTTTATAAATATGGCTATATTCCTCATGTATTTGAGAAATGAGGCCTTTAGCAGGAAACATGCTGTAATATTATTTTCTCTAGATTGTGGCTTTTCTTCATATTTTGTCTGCATTGGTTTTCTTTTTTCAAAAACTTAAATGTCTTGTAATTAGAATTATCCATTTTACCTCTTATGATCCTCTCTATCTCTTCCCTTATCCCTAGATCTGGCAGGAAAATTCTCTAGGCTCCCCTAACTAGCCTATGATGTTTTCCTGTATATCTGAATCAAGTTCCCATCTTGGCATATGGTATGAGATATTGGTCTACTCCTAGTTTCAGCCAGACTGTTTTCCAGTTTTCACGGTAGTTTTTGTCAAATCATGAGTTTTGCCCCAAAACCTTGGATCTTTAGGTTTGTCAAGCACTAGGCTACTTTGGTCATTTATTACTCCATATACTTAATCTATAAAACTCATTTCTTATTCAGCACCATATTGTTTTGATGATTACTATTTTGTAATATAGTTTGAAATCTTACACTGGAGTCCCACTTTATTATTTTTTTTCATTGATCCCCTTTATATTCTTGGCCTTTTGTTCTTTGTTATGGTAACTATGAGAGTTTAAAGGTCTTTTCCACCCATTAGTGGACCTGCCCATTAAGGAAAGCTTGATTACAGAAAGTTCACACCTTTTCTTAACTTTCTAATGAGGCACTAGTTCTCAAGGATTGTGATGCCCTCTGATTCTGAAAAATGTATAAATCTCTGAAGTGAGATTTTATTTTGGGGCTTAATTTTTGGAAGGTTTGTGTGCCAGAGAAGACTCTGGAAAGTTGCTAAGCAGACCACCAGCTTTGAAAACCCAGATATTGGTACTTCTGTCTCTGGTAACTATGCATGTATGGTCAGACATTTGGAAGCCCTATCTTTTGATCTGTGATGTATGTATTGCTTATGACCAGGCAGCTGGAAGCATTGTCTGTTGATCTTTATTTTTCTGTATTTTCTCTGAAGTTCAGGGTGCTTTTTCCCCTGAACTAAGTAAATGATATATGTGCTTGATTAAAGTAGATTGTTGACCCCTCAAAAGTTGATTTCCTTTTAGACAAGTAGATCTAACAATCTGCACAGCAGGCCTTCCTGTGTATGTTGGGATCCTTGCTTTTACATTCTTCCATGTGGATTTTGTTAGTATTTTTTTTCTAGGTCTACAAAATAATTCTTTGGTAGTTTGATTGGTATGGCACTGAAAAAGTAAACTGATTTAGGTAGAATTGTCATTTTTATAATATTGGCTCAGCCACCCATGAGTAATTAATATTTCTCCAATTGTTTAGATCTGTCTTTATTTGTATAAAAAATGTTTTGTATGTTTCTTCATTGTAGTTTCTGGGTACATTTTGGCAGTTAGATTCCCAAGTATATTATACTCTGTTGTTATTTTAAATGAAATTCTCTTTCTATCTCTTTCTGCTGAGTTTTGCTGGTAACATAGAAATGTTGACAGTTTATGTGAGTTTACTTGATATCCTGCAACTTTGCTAAAGTTGTTAATTGTTTCATCTAGATTTTTAATTGGTTCTTTTGGTTCTCTAAGTATACCATCATGTAATCTGCAAGGAGTAATAATTTTGTTTCCTTATTACCTATTTTTATTCCTTCAGCTTCTTTTTATTGTCATATTGCTATCACTAGTATAACATTACTAGTATAATATTGAAACATAACGATGATAATTAACATTCTTGCCTATTTTTTAGAATTAGATAATAATTTCCAATTAATTTTTCATCTGTTTCCAAGGTTATCAAATATAATTTTTATTGCATTATGTTCCCCAAAGGGTGCACTTAATATTATGCTTTTTTGCATTTGCATGTGAGGTTTTTATGCTTTAATATGTTGTTAGTTTTTGTGGAGGTGACATTTATAGCTTTAAAAAAAAGACGTATATTTCTTTCTATTTCAATTCAACTTTTTCCAGGCATCTATCTTAACTAACTTTTCTAAAATTCTATTCATCTCTTTAATTTCTTTCTTAATTATTTTGTGTTTAAATTTACCTAGTTTTAAGAAGGGCAAATTGACACACAGACACCCCCATTAGTATACTTTTATTGTCTATTTTCTCCTGAAACTCACTTAACTTTTCCTTTAAGAATTTGGATGCTGTGCCATTTGGTGATTATGTATCTCACCTCAGACACTTGACCCTCACTAGTTGTGTGACCTTGGACAAATCATTTAACCCCAATTATCTCATCCTGGGTCATCTCTAATCATCCTGATGGATATCTGGTCACTGGATTCAGATGACTCTGGAGGAGAAGTGAGGCTGGGGACCTGGATAGCCCTCCCTCACTCGAAACATCAAGTCAAGTGTAAGTCATGTTATCATTTCTCTGATGGCATGGTCTTCTTTGGCAATGGAGGATGAATACACATTTAATACTGATATTATTTCATTACCTATGACACCTTTTAACGAAATGTAATTTCTTTAATTATTTCTTTTAATTAGGTCTATTTTTTGCTTTTGTGAGATCATGATTATTACCCCTGCTATTTTTTTAAATCTCAGCTGAAGAATAATAGATTCTACTCCAACTCCTTATTTTAACTCTGTGTATGTCTTTCTTTTTTCAAATATATCTCATGTAAACACCATATTGCTGGATTCTGGTTTCTAATACTTCTGCTGTCTGCTTCTGTTTTATGCATGAAATCATCCCATTCACGTTCATAGTTATAATTGCTGTGCATTTCCTTACATCCTATTTTTTTCTATTTATCCTTCTCTTTCTTTAAATCTTGTCCTTCATTAAATGTCTGTATTGCTTCTGACTACTACCTCCCTTAATCACCTTCCATCCCATCATACTGCACCCCTTTCTCCTTACCACTTCCCCTCCTACTTTCCTATGGGATAATATAGATTTCTATATCCAACTGAGTATGTATATATACTCTTCTCTCTTTGGACCAGTTCAGATGAGTGAGGTTTCTGTCCTCCCCAATCTTCCCTCCACTATAAAAACTCTTCTTTCCATTCCTCTCTTAGGTGAATTATTGCCATTCTTCCTGTCTTCCCCCTTCTCCCAGTGAATCTCTTTCTAATCTCTCAGTTGTTTTGGAGATCATCTCAACATAATGGACTCATATCCTCCATCTCTGTAGACTCCTTCTAACTGCCCTAATAATGATAAAATTCTTTATGAGCTACATGTATCATCCTTCCCATACAGGAATATAAACCGTTTAATTTCATTAAGGCCCTTATGATTTATCATTCACATTTACCTTTTTATGGTTCTTTTTGTCTTATGTTTAAATATCTGATTTTCTATTCAGCTCTGGTTCTTTCATCAGGAATGCTTGAAAGTTTCCTATCTCATTAAATGTCCATTTTTCCCTTGAAGGATGGTAATAGTCAGTTTTGTTTGGGTAGGTTAATATTAGTTTCAATCCTTGCTCTTTAGCTTTTAGAATACCATATTCTAAGCACTTTTGCTTCTTTAACAAGAAAGCTGCTAAATTATGTGTGATCTTTACTGGCTCTATTGTATTTGAATGTTTTCTTTCTGACTGCTTTTAATATTTTCTTCTTGACCTTAGAGCTCTGGGGTTTGGCCATAATATTCTTGGAAGTTATCATTTTGTAATCTCTTTCACGAGGTGATCAGTGTATTCTTTAAATTTCTATTTTGCCCTCTGGTTCTCAGATGTTGGGGTAGTTTTCCTTTGTAATTTCTTGAAATATGACATAAACATTTTTTTCTCTTATCATAGCTTTCAAGTAGTCCAAAAAAATCTTTAAAATATCTATCCTCAATCTGTTTTCCAGGTAAGTTGTTTTTCTGATGAGATATTTCATATGTTCCTTTATTTTTTCACTCTTTTGACTGTTATATTGTTTCTTGATGAGTCATGGGGCCATTAGCTTCCACCTGATGAAGTTTTTAAGGAATTATTTTCTTTAGTCAATTTTTGTATCTCTTTTTTCAATTTTGCCAGTTCTGCTTTTTGAAGAATTATTTTCTCCACTGAGGTTTTGTATATTTTACCATTTGGTCAATTCTGGTTTTTGAGATATTTTCTTTAGTATATTTGTGTTGCTTTATGAAGGTTAATTCTCTTTTCATAATTTTCTTGTATTGCTCTAATTTCTTTTCCCAATTTTTTCTCTACTGCTCTTATTTGATTTTAAAATAATTTTTTTTTACTTTTTAAAAAAGTGTCTTTTTCTAGGGATTCTTGTTTAGTGTGTATCCAATCTGCATTTTTCCTTGAGGCTTTGCTTATAGATAGTTTTATGTTGTCTTCTTCTGAGTTTGTGTCTTGAGCTTCCTTTTCATCATAGTAACATTTTATCTTCAGGTTCTTTCTTTTCTTCCTTCCTTTCTTCTCTCTTTTCTTTCTTCCTTCCTTTCTCTCTCTCTCTCTTTTTTTTTTTGGTTTGGTTTACTTTTTTTTCAGCCTATTTTTTGACTTTTAACTTTATGTTAAATTGGAATTTGCTCATTTGGGGTAATGATGGAAGTCAATTTTCCAAGCTTCAAACTTTTTTACCCTGCTGTTTTCACAACTAGTTCTAGGGGATGTGTAAGCTTTTGTGTTTCTAAGGCAGTGGGATTTTAGAACAAGTGTGGTCACTGCTTTTCTAGTCTGTTCTCTGGTCCTTACCCAGGTAGGCACCTTGCTCCCTTGTAATCACAAGCACTCCTTTCTGAGCCAAAACTAAGACCTGGCACTGATTGTTGAGAAATGGATTTGACAAATAGCAACTGCTCCTGCACCCAATGCCAACACATCCTTTGTTCCTTGTCATCTCTTTCTAATCATTTATCCAATCTCCTCCCTGCCCACTAGATAGTGAGAGCTCCCAAAACTGCTGCTGCTGTTGCTATTGCTGTTGCTATCGTCTTCAAGGCCCATCTCCATGATATGGCCCCCATACTTCTCTCCCAGCCAGCTCCCATGTCACAGACTTCTGCTTTTAACCTCCTAAATTGTATTAAGCTGAAAAAATGCCTTGCACTAACCTTTTGATGTGTTATGTCAATCCAGAATTAGATTTATCATATGATTTTAAAGTTATTTGAAAGGAAATATTGGGAAAATTCAACTTGAATACTTCCTCTACTCCACCATGTTGGCTCTGCCTCTTTATCTAGTCTTTGCTATAAGCCAGGTCCCCAGTTTCTGAACTTACATAGAATAGGTTTGATCCTAGGCATTGACTTCAATAAAATTATTGTGTCTCTAAGTTTTTATGCCCCTATCTAGAGTATTCTCTGAAAAGAATTTCTGAGTATAGCTCTAAGATCTCCAAGAAGTGGCTAAAAGAGTCTGCCAAATCCCAAACAAGCATTTGAAGTAATAATATTAATATATGTACATATATATGTGTACACACATATATGAGGAAAGAGAGAAAACAGGATTTTATAACACAGAAAATGCAGAAGCATCAAAGGACCCCCAGTAATCCGCAATAATTCATAAACATTGTAATAAGACTCAAATCACTCACAGTAATTTATAATCAATACTAATTCTCTCTTTTCAGTGAGGCCCGATTTCCATAGAATCCTAAAATTCTCTAGATTCATAGAGCCACGCTGTGGTTTAGACTTTCCTTAGAAAGAAAATGAACTTGGGGTTGTTAATGAAGCAGTGTTTCAAGATTTGATGAAACCTACTTTCTACAGGGATGCATGTAGTCCCCTGAACTCATAGCACTACCATATGGTTTGGATTCCTCTTAGAAGAAAAGACCCCGACCTTTTAGGGAGTTCCATTTTTAACTGACCATATAGGTATGAAGCCTTATGGTACTTCCCTCAAGCTTTGGACATGCCTAGAAAGAAAACTTGGGCCTGTAGACAGGAAACCAAACTTCCCATTGGATTCATACCATCTGAATAACTCATGGTAAGAAAAGGGTGCAAGGTCCCTTTGTTTCCATATTGTGGATACATTCTTGCTACTTTTCTACATATGTGTTCCACCTAGGTAGCTAGGTGATGTAGCAGACAGAATGCTGGCCCTGGAGTCAGGAAGATCTAACTTTGCATCTTTCCTCAGACTCCCTAAGCAAATCATTTAACTTCTTTCAGTTTCATCATCTTATAAAATGAGATAATAGCACCTGTATCCCATGGTTGCTGTTAGGATGAAGTCAAATGAGCTGATATATGTGAAGTCCTTTGACAACTTTAAAACACTAATTGCTGTTTTATCCTTTCCTCCCTCTCCTCATTATTTTTGTTACCTTATTGCTTTTAGAAATTCGGCCTTTGGAATTCTCTTTCTCTCAACACAAGGCTGGATTTAAAGAGTCTTAGATCTGGAGTTGCTATACAGGCACCCTCTGAGGCAGCTGATGCTCAATCAATTCCCCTTCTGTGATAGACATAGGATTGTGGGATTCTCTAGAATCCTCCAGTTCTGTTAGAAAGACAGCTTTCAAGAAGGAGGTCTTCATATTCTTCTAGAAGCTGAGTTTCAGGTACTCTCGCCACCCAGAACATGAGGTTCCCTTCTCCACAGCTGCCAAATGGTTGAAAGCATGTGTGTCCGTGACTCTGCCTTTGTTTTGTGAGACCCAGGGAGATACTTTACCAGTTGTTACTCTGACTGGCATCTCAGGAGGCAGACATTCCAGTGCTTCTACAGCCTGAGACAAGAGAATTTGCCTCCTCTAGGACCACATGGATGCAGGAGCAAAGGCAGTTCCCGTGTGTTTCCACCCTAAAGAAGCTATCAACACTTCCCAAGGTCACTGAAATAATTAGTGGCAGAGAGCCGGGATTCAAACGGAGGTCCTCTGACTCTAAATCCAACACTTTCCACTGTGCCACATTGTCATAATCAGTATTTGATTCATTCATTTGCTCTCAGGGCTCATATTGAGTATTTTTAGAATCTACTGAAAGCCTAAAACATTCAGGTAGGACCTATTATTGGGATTCCTGCAAACAGTTCCTTCATTTATGAAGACATTGTATGTTTCTTTGTTGAATTGTTGGTTTATCGTGTTGCTTGACTGAATTAGTCTGGTCAGACATCTAGCTGAACTCTTTTCCCTGCATGTATTAGCTGTTTTAACTGGTCAGTGTCTTTGGAATAATTCTAGCCCTCTAAATGTATGTCCAGGTTACCTTTTCAGTTAGTTACTTGGAATTAGAGTATAATAAATCCACCAATGTATGTTGCTATGCCATCTCCTACAGAAAGCCCCTAAAGGATTTCACCAGAGGTTCTACAGTGACTCATGATCAATCACCCTTCCCCAAAATAAATCTACCCTTTGAGTACATTTCAATTCCTACATTTGATCTGATTATCAATGGAAAAGCCTGGGAGCCCCCTTGTGGCTGAAATGAAGCATTTATAGTCTGATTTCTTCGAACAAGGGCAAAGAAGTTTTCTCTCCCATTAACCTAATGTTCACATCATAGATCAAAGAACCAGTAAGGAATACGAATTATCTAAATGGGAGGGTAGTAGCAGGGAGGAGAAAGAACACTAGAAAACGGCATCAGCTCCTCTTGAATTTCCTCACATAATTCTTTCCAATAGATTGCCCACTTTCACAGATTATGCAGCCACAAGAAGATCTGCTATCATTAGATTCAAATAGCCCAGTCAAGTGATTCATGTTCTTCTGTATGTGAAATCCAAGACTGAGCTTTTGGTTTTTACTCCTCCTTAACCCCTCCTTACCAGTTATGTTAGGCAAAGGGAATACATATTTCCAATGTCTGCCCTATCCAGTTATCTTCCCATTAAACATTCAGTAAGTATCTACCATGCTGAAGTCATTCATGGCCTTGGAGATACGAAACTTAAAAAAATGGAGGGGACAGGGGAGATAAGGCATTTGTTTCATCAACAGAAATAGTAACTTGGAGGGAAAAAAGACTGAGTTTAAGGAAGTAGATGACAAATTAAGTTGAATTTGAACTTCAATGGGACAGCCTGTTGGAGTTGCCCAGAATGCTTTTGAAGATATAAGCCTTTGGTTCTCTGAATGAGATAGGTACTCCTTGATCTGGCTTCCATAATGTTTTTCTTCTGGGTTTGGAGCAGCTCTGTATTGATTTTACATAGTAACCTTCATCCAATGCCAATAGTTTTCAGACACTTACCTAAGCTCTTTGGCAATCTTGTCTCCATTTTGACCCTTGCCTCTCTGTACCGGTGCTTTAGCTAAAACCAATGCACTCTTTATTTGATGAGGCTAATTCTGATCTAGAAATGTTAACTTCATTTCTCTCTCTACAAACCGAAATTCTCATATAGAATGAGTACTGCTGGAGGATCAGCTATGTAGCCAGTATCTATGAGGCCTGGTGATCGGTAGTACTTTGAGCCTATGTTCATCAATCTGCTTTATTCTTAAAAGACTGAATTTTTTTCCTATGTAAATCCCATGTCTGTTTCTCAAATTACCTATTTCCTGGACACCTCTCTCCACTAATTTACTGACAGAGCTAAGTTACTGGACCGGTTCTGAGTCCAATGAATCAGTTGTAGAATTTTAAGAGTCTCAGCAATCATCACAAATTGTCTAATCCATTTCCCAAAGGACTCCTCGTGTAATTTGCTCAAGAATTGGAAGGTGAACCCACTGCCTCTTAAAGCAGCCTATTCCAATATGGACAGCTCCAATTATTAAGAAATTTTTCCTAACATGGCTTCAATGTAGCACTTTGTAACTTCCATTCATCTGCTCCAAGTTTTGTCCCCAGAGGTCAAAAAGAACAAAGCTAGCTCCTCTTCCACACAAGAGACTTTCAGGTACCTGAACATGACTCTCTTTAAAAATCTTTAAAATTAGATTGCATTCTATTTGAAATAATTCAGTTTGTTATCCTCAAAAAGGAATTGTGAATGTAGATAACTTCTCAAATATCTATGTTGATTTCATGAGCTTGATTGCTTGTGTGGTTTTAGAATGACTTTCACTTGAAAATATATTGTAGTACCCCGAGTGCTGAAACAAGGTGTGTGACTTTGGGTAGGCTACTTATTAATCTCAATTTTAGTCTATTTCACAAGGACTTTTGGGGATCAAATTTATTCATTTAGCACATATTTACTGAGGATCAACTGTGTGCTTACTACCAAAATGCTGAATATCTTCACATTCATGAAAGTATTTGAAAAATATATGAAGTAACCAACAATTTTCAGAAAAGGAATTGCAAAATAACATGTGCAATTGCTCCAAATCATTAATAATAAGATAAACACAAATGGAAACAACTCAATGTCAAAGTGACAGAGAATATAAAAGATAAAAGTAGTAGATATTACTGATGCTTTGGGAAGGCAGACATATTATATCCTATGGGTAGAGCTATAGATTGTGTTAGCTATTTTGGATAGTAATTTGGAATTCTGTGAGCAAAGCAACTAAATCATTTGTACCCTTTGAACCAGTGTTACTGCTTAACACAACTAGAAATATGTCCCAGAAGAGTTAGAAATAGGCTTTTATGTATTCTAATATATTCATAGCAGGATACTTTGCATTAGCAAAAAGAAAACCAAAGAATGGGGAGTGGAAAGGAAACAGGTGGGGGCCTATCTGTTGTGGGATAGATGAACAAATTGTGTTATATGCTTTCATGGAATACTTTTGTGCCAGAGGAGTATGGCTTAGTGGACAGAGAACTAGTCTGGTACTTTTGTACCAGAAGACCCAGGTACAAGTCACCGTTTCCCCATAACCTTTGTGCCTGTAACCCTGAAGAAATCACTTAACTTACAGTACATTAAAAATTTAAAAAAACTTGGAAGAAAGTGGTAGGAATTGATGCATATCAAAATAAACAGAACCCCCCCAAGATATGACTATAAGTCATGTAAATGAAAAAGGCATTACAAGAATTTAGAACTTTTATTAATAACAATGTTGGCAGTAGCTTTTTTGCAAAGTGCTTTAAATATGTTATCTCAGAATTATCCTGGAAAGTGTGCATTATGATTCCCATTTTACCGATGAATAAACCAAGGTTCATTGTAGCAAAATTATTTGTCCAGAGTCAGATGGGCCTTTGTCACGAACTGAAATGTTGAAAAACTCAATCTCAGAGAATGCTTGATGACATATAGGTGCTATGCCTGTCATTAGAGACAGAGGGGACTAGAGATGTGAACTGTCGTACACGCTGATGAATTTGGG
Source organism: Potorous gilbertii (assembly GCA_028658325.1). Classification (NCBI taxonomy): domain Eukaryota; kingdom Metazoa; phylum Chordata; class Mammalia; order Diprotodontia; family Potoroidae; genus Potorous; species Potorous gilbertii. Next base: position 136,630,846 of record CM053773.1, on the reverse strand, counting down.
CACCAATTCAGTTGTTTTTTCTTATTTGCTTTTCTTTGTTACAAAAGAGACTTTGATGGGGGTGGGGGTAGAGTTTAGGGAAAAATAACTATAATGTAAAAAATTTACCAACTGAAAGTTATTCAATATATGGAGGAAAATATTTCTCAAGGGATAGTTATGAGTACATTTTTTTGCAGTAGAAAGATAAATATTAGAATTACTATATATGTCCAAGTATTACCCTTTTCCTTGCTATGAATTTTGAATCATCCTATTTATTTTATACCTATAGATTTTAGTATCAAGTTGAAATTACTTACAGTCTTATATTTTACCCATCTTGATCTTGGGCTCCCAAGTAGTGCAGTGGATAGAGAGCCAGGCCTGGAATAAGGAAGACTTGAGTTCAGATCTGGCCTCAGACACTTACTAGTTGTGTGGCCCTTGGCAGGTCACTTAACTCTGTTCATCTCAGTTTCCTCATCTTTAAAACAAGTTGGAGAAGGAAATGACAGGCTATTCCAATATATTTGCCAAGAAACTCCCAGATGGGGTGATGAAGAGTCAAACATGACTGAACAACATCTTGATGAGCTTAACATACAAGAACTCCATAGATTGTGGGGGAGGTCCCTGGAAATTCTCAACAGTTGGCAGAACTAAAAATGAAAAGATCTAGTTTGGAAAAATC
>CM053773.1:136571369-136629673 GCA_028658325.1 Potorous gilbertii | reverse complement strand
AAGGACATGGTACATAACTAAATAGATAACTAAAATGTACTAAAGTAGTTCTGCTCAAAACAACAAAAAATCAAACCAACAAAAACAAAAAGAGAAGATAAATTTAAAATATATAAAGGATGTAGAAGTGGGAAAAAAGGGCAGAATTAAAATAGAGACTGAATTGTGTAAAAGGGGCTTCCTCTACCCCTGAATCCCAATGATTCAAACTTACAACAAACTCCATTCCCAGAGAGATTTATCAAATGAGTATGCCTCTTTGAATATATTATAGAATCAATCCATCAGAGGTGTAAAGTAAGTGTAAACAATTCTATGACACCTTTATTGAATCAATCCATCAATTAAAAGTTTAAACTGATACAAATTGAATGGAAGTAGACAACACCATCCGCAGTGCCTTGTGGCTAGATGAAGAGAATCAATCATGCCATGCAGCACTTGGGAATCTGGCATTCCAAGGGTGAGCCAGCCCAATGTGGGAGGAGCTCCAGTTAAACCCCTAAGCTATAATCACTTGGTGGGGAAGAAATTTCTTTCTCCTCAACCCTTGCTCTGTTTGATCAGAGGATGACCCTTTTGAACTTTGACACGTTGGAAAATTTGAAATTCCTATTGGATGCTTGGAAATATCGCCAGAAAAAGACAGTGGCTAATTCCAGTGTCAGCATTAGTCAACAAACTTTTATTAAACACCTGTTATGGGCCAAGCGCTGTGCTAAAGCACTGGGAATAAAGAAATATAATAATAAAAATAATAAGAAATAACCCCACAAAACACAATCCCTACTCTCAAGCAGCCCACAATCAAATGGGGAAGGAGAGAGTAGGGACAACATGCAAACAACTATGGACAAATAAGGTATATACAGAATTAGTTGGAGTTTATAGAAGAAGGAAGGCATTAAGATTGCCTGGGAAGGACTTTTTGGAGAATGTGGAATTTCAGCTGAGAATAAAACTAGGAAAGCCAAAGATAGTCTACCCATACCAAAAAAAAGCCAGACCCAGTACTTTACAAATGCACTGGTCCTCAAAGGCCAGTAGATGGATACACAGACCAAAGGGGAACTGTATGAGGACTCCAGTGCTGACTCCCCTAGAATCAGGATTTTTGTGTGATCCTGGACAAATCATTTAGTTGCTTTGTGACTCAGTTTCCTCATCTGTTAAATGAATTTAATAATTGATATCATAGGATCAACCAGATAACATGTAATATACTAGCAAATCCTAGAGTGCTATATAAATGTCTGCAATTATTATGTTTCCTACTTTGTTCTGTATATGACCTACAGAATGCACCAGAAAAGGCAAATCCAAGTATTCTCCAAGGACTGGGCCCTCCTTGGACAGTCCACATTAATGCTCTTCAGAAAAGTGCTTAGTCTATGTAATCAGCTAAACAATCCACTTGCTCAGTCTAAAACTTCAGGATGATATCCAGGGCACTTGTGGAAAATATGTTTAAAAAACCCAGGTAGATAAAGGTAGCCTAAGACTAAGATACTGTACCATAGTGTCAGTGGGAGATGGGGGTAGTGGGAGAGGATGTCTGCCTCCTTTATCTATCCTATCCTTCTCCAGAATGTGGATGCAGGCACTAGGCTGATTGGGAAGTCTGGAGTTGGAAAGTTGAGCTAAGCCAGGAAAATCTGAAGTTTTGTTTTATCTGGGATGACATATTTTGATTGTGGTGATAAGTTTTGAAAAGTTTAAGAGACTGAAAAATTAGTGGAAGGAGAAATATTGTAGAGTGAGGCAGTTGGGAGGTGTTGTCATTTTAGGTATCAATGATGTGAGATGAGAGGACTACCGAAAAAATGAGGAATTTGTTGAATATCTTAGCAATTTTTTCATTAGATCTATAATTTACAATGTGTAAGAAAAATGAATATATACTATTGTGAGACAAATCCATATAAATGTTGAGTCATCTCTTCACCATTTGTTACCTGAGAGAGCCTTTTTACACATCAGTTGGCCTGCCTCATGTTTCAGATTTCTAATTTGCTTTGTAAGAAAAACACAGACCAGTCTTACATGTCCACTGAGTAAACTGGGAAATAGGAATGAACCTGCATTCTTGTCTAAGGGAGAGACACTATGAAAGCTGCTTAAGGAAAGATGGGGGTGCAGGGGGAGACAAAAGAAAAGAATAAAAAGAGAAAAAGATGAGATAAGGAAAAAGAATTAAAAGAAATACAAGGGAGGGCAGAGCCAAGATGGTGCAGTGGAAGCAGGAACTTTCTTGAGCTCTCTCCCAAAACCCAGCCAAATACCTGTAAAAAATGATTCTAAACAAATTCTGGAGTTGTAGAACCCACAGAATGATGGAGTGAAGCAAATCTCCAGCCTAAGACATCTTGGAAGGTCAACAGGAAGCATCTGTTGCTCCAGAGTAGGAGCAGAGGACAGTCCAGCATGAGCTACACCAGCACAGATGGGACCTGAGCAGGATTTGGGAGAATGAATCCCTGGCACCTGTGGCAGTTTCCAGACTTCTTGACCCTATAATGGTTGAGGACAAATTGGAAGGTCAGTAGAAAAAATCTGTCATACTTATGTGAGAGAGTAGAGTTATCTAGCCCCAGCCCCAGGGAGACAGAGAGGGCAGAGAAGCCTGTGGTAGCCAGCAGCAGCAGGGGCAACAGAAGAGGCTGTTTCTGGAGCTCTAGGCCCACAGATTGTGGAAGGATTGAGCAGCTGAGGGCACCCCCGCCAAACACACACACTGAAAGCAGAGAACTACCTTGACAAAGAAATCAAATATCAAGTAATTGACTGGGGAAATGAACAAAAACAGGAAAAATCAGACTATAGTGTCTTCCTTTGGTGACAAGGAAGAACAAAACATACAACCGGAAGGAGACAACAAAGTAAAAAGTCCTACATCCAAAGCCTCCAAGAAAAATATGAATTGGTCTCAGGCCATGGAAGAGCTCAAAAAGGATTTTGAAAATCAAGTAAGAGAAGCAGAGGAAAAATTGGGAAGCGAAGGAGAGTGATGCAAGAAAATCATGAAAAAATAAGTCAACTACTTGTTAAAGGGGACCCCAAAAATGCTGAAGAAAATAATACCTTAAAAATATACTAACCCAAATGGCAAAAGAGAACCAAAAGCCAATGATGAGAAAAATGCCTTGAAGAGCAGAATTGACCAAATGGAAAAGGAGGTCCAAAAGCTAACTAAAGAAAATAATTCCTTAAAAGTTAGAATGGAGCAGATGGAAGCTAATGACTTTATGAGAAATCAAGAAATTATAAAACAAAATCAAAAGAATAAAAAATAGCAGACAATGTGAAATATCTCATTGGAAGAAAAACAACTGACCTGAAAAATAGATCCAGAAGAGATAATTTAAAAATTATTGGACTACTTGAAAGCCACGATCAAAAAAAGAACCTGGACATAATCTTTCAAGCAATTATTAAAGAAAACTGCCCCAATAATCTAGAACAAGAGGATAAAATAGATATTGAAAGAATCCACCAATCACTCCTAAAAGAGATTCCAAAGGAAAACTCGTAGGAATATTGTAGCCAAATTCCAGAGCTTCCAAGTCAAAGAGAAAATATTACAAGCAGCCAGAAAGAAATAATTCAGGTATTGTGGAAACACAATCAGGATAACACAAGATCTAGCAGCTGCTACATTAAGGGATCAGAGGGATTGGAATATGATATTTCAGAGCTCAAAGGAGGTAGGATTAAAACCAAGAATCACCTACCCAGAAAAACTGAGTATAATACTAAAGGGAAAAAATGTCATTCAATGAGGTAGAGGACTTTCAAGCATTCTTGATGAAAAGACCAGGGCTGAATACAAAATTTGACTTTCAAATACAAGAATCAAGAGAAGCATGAAAAGGTAAACAGGAAAGAGAACTCATAAGGGACTTACTAAAGCTGAACTGTTTACATTCCTACATGGAAAGATAATATTTGTAACTCTTGAGAATTTTCTCAGTATTAGGGTAGTTGGAGAGATTTTATGTATACATACATAGGTGTGTATATATATATATATATATATATGTATATAGATAGATAGAAATATATAGATAGATGTAAATATAGATATATAGACAGAAGGCACAGGGTGAGTTGAACTGGTAGGGATGATATCTAAAAAAAATAAAATTAAGGGGTGAGAGAGGAATATATTGGGAGAGGAGAAAGGGAGAAATAGAAAGGGGTAAATTATCTCTCACCTAAAAAAGGCAAGAAAAAGCTTTTCCAATGGAGAGAAAGAGGGGAAAGATGAGAGGAAAAGAGTGAACCTTACTCATAAGATTTGGTTTAAGGAAGGAATAACATGCACACTCAATTTGGTGTGAAAATCTATCTTACACTATAAGAAAGGGGGAAGGGAATAAGCAGGGGGTGGGGGACAATAGAAGGGAAGGAAAATGGGAGAACAGGGTAATTAGAAGTAAACACTTTTGAGGAGGGACAGGATCAAAAGAGAGAATAGAATAAATGAGGGGGAGGATAGGATGGAGGGAAAATATAGTCTTTCGCAACATAGCTGATATGGAAGTGTTTTGCAGGACTGTATCGAATTGCTTTCCTTCTCAATGGGGGTGAGTGGAGAGGGATGAAGGGAGAAAAGTTAGAACTCAAATTTTGAAAAGTGAATGCTAAAAATAGTTTTTACTTGTAACTGAGAAATAAGACATCCAAGAAATGGGGTTTAGAAATCTATCTTGCCATACAAGAAAACAGAGGGGAAGGGGATAAGAAAAGGGAGGGGCATGATAGAAGGGAGGGCAGATTGGGGGAAGGGGTAATCAGAATGCTTGCTGTCTTCGGGTGGGTGAAAGGGAAAGATGGAGAGAAAATTTGGAACTCAAAATCTTGTGGAAGTGAGTGTTGAAAACTAAAAATAAATAATTAATTTTTAAAAAGAAGTACAAGAATAATTGACATTTCCTTAGAACTTTAAGATTGATAAAAAGCTTCCCTCAGAGCAATCCTGTGATGGAGGTAGTTGTGCAGGATTTATTATTCCAGTTTTACAGAGGAAGAAACCGAGGAGAAGAATGACTTATCCAATGAACAACTGGTAAATGTTGAATTGAACCCAGGTTTTCCGTAGTTTTACCAGTCTTATGCTCTTTCTACTACATAAAGCTGGCCCTCAAAAGATATATTAATTTGAATTCTGACCTTGTCCTGAAGCCTGACCTATGGTAGAACCTTCTGAGCTCATATAGGTCTAATCAACCACAGTCAGATACACTGTGATGTCATTTTGATCCTCTTTGGGAACAGATATCAACCACGTTGTCCTAACACCCTGTATGTGTCTTAATGGCAGACATGTGTCTCCTTTGTATCTTTCATTGTTGCACAAATTCTTACATATAGTAGTGTTCCCACTTCGTTGATAAAAACATAAAAAGGAATAGGGAAGTGATTTTTGATTTTATTCTTTTCTTTTTTCCCTAACATTCCTTATTGTGTTCTTATGCATTGGAAAGAATACTGGATTTGCAGTCTGAGAACCTGTATTCAAAACCCTGGCTCCTCTACTAGCTGCCTGTATGACTTGGAGAAGTCATTTCAATTTTCTTGGCCTCATTTTCCTCATCTGTAAAATAAGGGAGTTGGACTGAATGATTGCTAGAACTAGGAGGCTGTGATTTTTCTATTTTTTCCCACTTTTTTTGATACTCCATTAACCCTCTGATTTTAGTTAACCTGTACTACCATTACATTTTTCATTGTCCCCTGTATTCTTGTAACATCTCCACAGAAACACCTTCTTTCCCAATCTCTATTGAAGTACTAAGTTGGGTCCCCAGAAGGTAGATGACTGCTCTTCCTCTCTTTGTTCATGCTGTGACCCTGAGGGGCTAGAGTTGTCTAATGCTATTATTCATAAGCCACAAACAAGGTGCTCCCCACTGATTATCAATTAGTTATAGTTAATTAGCTTTTTTAAAAAAGAGTATTTACTGAATATGTATGTATACATATATATGCACACATATATGCATATACAGATATATATATACACATACATATATATGTATAAAATAGTTGATAAAAAAACTTTACCAGTAAAAATCTGTGACACTCTCACCCTCTACACAAAAAAGGTCCTTGAGGAAAATGGGCTCAAGCTTAGAAAACACACTTGGCAAAGGGCAACTCAGGGCTTCTTGTTTCTAGAAGTCCTTAGGCTCTACTAACGATGCTCCCTAGCTTCCAGTTATTTGCACACACACACACACTGTATCACTCATCAATACAAGGAAATCTACGAATGTTCTAAAGACTGGGTCTTCATTGGCTATTCCTTCCATTGCATCAAAATATAATTGCAAAAGCAATAATTTTTATAACATGAACACTGATGCCTCATCATGCCATGGATCCTGGGTTTTCAAAGACTACATTTTTGGAGTTCAAGATCTGGAAGACCTCTAAGGTTTAATAGAAATAACTAGCATTTATTATTGCTGGGACGTAAGAGGTACTCATGGAGGACTAGCACCTCTGGTGTGAGGCCTTACTGAGCCCCTTTCAGGGCAGCTCATCAACCTTTCAGGTCCACCTGTCCCAAAACTCTCACCTGTGGCTCCAAGAACTGTAGCATGAGCAGCAAGGGGGTCCATCAATTAAACAATTATGGACAGTTTTTGTTCTTTTCTCTTTAACTCCTCAGGCAGTATAATAGACCTGTTTGACTTCTTATGAGGGTTGGAGAGGGATGACCTTCTATCCTCCAATCAGCATGAAAAGTACTCATAAATGGCAGCCAGCCTAAGAGCTCAGCTGTATAAGCTAAGTCTGGGCCTTGGGTCCTATGGCTGTCTTTTGGTTACTTTTCCTGAGTATAGGTAACTGAACAATGGATGGACATGTGCAAACTTGGAGGCAATTTTGGTATTTATGCCTTACTGTACCATAGGAGGTGTCTACTTTATCCATTATAATGCTCCTTGAAAGAGAATAAAACCACTACTGACAAGAAGATGAGCTTAAGCTCTGCCCTGGGTTGGCAGAAGATAAGGACGTAGAGGGAATTGTTTGGACAGTACAGAGCTGAGGTGAAATGTAAAATGTTCAGCAGTAGCATAAAATGTATCAACAGTAGTTATGTCACTACTGCTTCTTCCTTAAGTTTTTCTGTTAATGTGAACTTGTGGGTCTTCTGTGTGTGTTAAGCATTTCTTTTATGAAGAGGAAATAAATAAATATATGTCCTTCTACCTTCCTTTTTGGGGAGATCATAACCATGATCCAAATCTAAGTTTTAGGTAATTTTCCTTGGTTCTTAGGGGTACTAGTGTCTGGAGCTGGAACTGATGAGATAAAGGAAACTGACCCCTCCTTTTAGATGTGACCAGTCTTCTTGGCACAGAACTGAGAGGGCTCCTTAGTAAAAACATAACACATTTTCTAATCCCCTGTGCTCAGGAGAGAGTTGCTATTATTACATATGCAACTGAAAATTTAAACTTTGTGATGGCTGATGGAATATTATGTGCTACCAGAAGGATGTGGCATGTCAGTTTTCTAAATCTTTTTTTAGCTAGTCAGTCTCCCTTGTCTATACTGTCACATGATGGGGATAATCCCAAATGGTGGAGATTCTAAAAATTATTTATATTTTATTTGGGTACATTAAGATAAATTTGACTCAAATTTATTTAAGTATAATTCATCAAATATTCTGGGAATTAGAGTTAGCATAAGGCCAAAATGTGGAACCACACTATGAAAAATTAATTGGAATATTCAGTAAAGTTGTCTATTCTCCCTACCATGCTCCAGGAACACCATTTGCTTGATCCCTACTCGGTGCTGGAAATACTTCTATGAAGTCAGTTTATGGCAAGAAAATTCTTTTCTTAAGTTTCCTCACTTTCTGTCTCATACTTTTCCTGTGACCTGCGAAATGAAAAATCTTTTCCAATATGAATTCTTCTTCCTGAGCCATAAGGTACATAGGGGAATGAAAATAGAGGATGTAAAATAATAACATTAATAACAAACATTTATGTAGCTCTTTAAGGTTTGACAAGAACTTTATATTGACATGTATAAAACAGGCAATAATCTCAACAAGAGCTTTGAAAGCAATATTTGACTATATTTCAAGTCTTTTTGATGTAAATAAGAAACTGATATACTTGCTTTCATGTTCATTTCTAAAGTGCTACAAATAATCACGCCTTTGGGTAAAAATATTCAACATGAATAAGTATTTGGGGGAAATTCATGCTCCCTTTTCTTATCTTTATATTATTCTGGTTCATTCCTCTAGGCTCAGAGGAGTTATTATGGGAAGGTACATGAGGGCAAGGGTGATCACTGAGTAGTTTATTTATAAGCTCATTAATGATTTGTGAAAAAAAAACCTTAGTGCAACTTCTTCAGTTTGTAAGATTGAGTTAGAGGAATTGCCCATGGGTAGGTTCATACTTACATTAGTTTTCATGCTATATATGTATATATATAACAATATATACACATGTATATATAACATGGATACATATGTGTATATATATGCATCTATCATGTAAGTATTTCTGTAACAAGTTAGCACTAGGAATTAGTATTTAAAATCAATGATATTTAAAATGGCAAAAAATTAGAAAACATGAGGCATGCAAAAAAATATAATAAATCACAATGGTATTTGAAGAGTAGTATGTGACATCCTACGTGTATATATATAGGAATGTGACTATTAGTCACATTGAATATATGTGTATATGCTTAGTGCTAACTTAATAAAGAAATATTTGCGTTATAGATACTCCTCAATGATTGTAGGTCTAAAGGCAGGCTCTCTCATTTCCTACATAATTTTTTACTATTTGACTCATTTGATGGCTAATTAATAGTATAATAGATACTGGAGAAAGGACCTTAGTGAAACCCAGGCATTCTTAGGATCATAGATATAAAGTTGGAAGGGATCTCAAAGACTAGTGAGTATAAACCCTTCATGCTGTAGCTGAAGAAAGAGGCCCATAGAGAGCATTAGAATTTGAACTCAGGTCTCCTGACTCCAAATTCAGCATTTTTCCCCTTACTCTACCACCCTGACTTTTGTATTTATGCCTAGAATCTTACTGATAATACTAGAGCCAGAATTATTGAGTGTAGCAGGTCAAGTTAAGGCTTACTCAACTCCTAGGGCTGCTTTCATTGATCATGCTCAGTCTAAGCAGAAGAAGACAGTTTTTTCATTCTTTCTTCTTGGTGGATTCTGGCAACTGGATGTGTTTTTACACTTATTTTTATCAGAAAACAGATGAGGATAAGGATTGAAATGTCTGGTAGAGCTTGAATCTGTAAAAATCTTCCACTGTTCAGCATATTTGAAGACATATTTATTTGTCTCTATTTCCATATTCCTAAGCTACAGACGAGGTATGTATTAGGCCTGTAACATTACATTAAGGTCATGGTCCAGTTATATCAACTATTTGATGTGTCATTTCATAACCTGCAATCTGTTTCCACTCAAATGAGCATGTATATATTTGCACAAATTGCCATGGAATTCTTTAAACTTGATATCATCATAGTCAAATTTGCCCACTAGTTTAAAAACAAAACAACTGTAAAGCATATAGTTGTCTATTACAAGTTTTTAAAGAATAATTTTTAACCCTTTGCTTTTATGTTTTGGACTTTTTCTATCTTGATTTGTTCTATAATTTTTTGCATAAATTTTACAAAAGTTTTCAGAGCTATCTGGATATGAAGGAGCAGATATCACATGATGGCAGAGTTCAGTTCCTTTCCTTAGGAAATTGGGATCTCCTAGTCCCTAGATTAACCCCAGGACATCCAATCCAGCTGAGCTATTACCCTGTGTGGCAGAAGCGGTATCTACTACATGCTTGCCACATAGTTTCTTCTTAAAAGTCTAGGAAGCTTTTCCTGATATTTGACTGGTTCATGAGACTAGAGCTCTAGATGTTGGACTGCTGGTCACTCAGAATGTGAAAATGTCAGCCTACAACAAGTCAGTGCTCTCAAACTTGCGATAGATGTCACACTGTCCTGTGGATCAACAAATCTTTCTGAACTAACACTTTCTTTTGATCAGACACATTTCTGTACAAAGAGGAGAGGGAGTTTACTTACCTGAATGAGTGTTGTACTCTTGCTGACTGCACTTTTCATGATACTGTTAAGCAGAATTATTGTGTTTTTGTAAGAGCTGGTCAATGAGAGTCTTATTTTCTTCCAATTCTGAACCTGAGGTCCTTGAGTATCAGATCTAGATCAGAATGCCCTGACTACTGTCTTCCTTAAGTCCAGCATAAAATAGTGTTGTTATCTATATGAATGACATGTAATAACTGATTCAAGCCACTTAGGCAAAGTGCTTGAAAAAAGCTGGAAGAATTTTTTAAAGATACAAAAGAACTTAAAAATTTAACAAAAAAGAGAAGCACGCTTTGTTTTTTTTATACTACTTATTTACTTTTTCCTCCAAATTCAGTTTTCGACAATCACTTCCATAAGTTTTAAAATTTCTCCCCCTCCCTCCCCAAGATGGCATGCAATCTTATATGGGCTATACACATACATTCCTATTAAACACATTTTCACATTAGTTATGTTGCATAGAAGAATTAAAACAATGGAGGAAATCATGAGTAAAACTAAATAAAACCAAACAACAAAAGAGAAAATAGTCTGCTTCATTCTGTATTTTGACTCCATAGTTCTTTCTCTGGATATGGATGGAATTTTGCACCTTGAGTCCTTTGTAAATATTTTAGGTCCTTGCAGTGCTATGAAGGGCTAAGTCTATCAAAACCAGACTTCGCATACTGTGGCTGTTACTATGTAATAATGTTCTCTTGTTTCTGCTCACTTCCCTCAGCATCAGTTCATATAAGTCTATGCAGGTATTTCTGAAGTCTGTCTATTTGTCATTTCTTGCAGCACAATAGTATTCCATTACATTCATATACCACAACTTGCTCAGCCATTCCCCAATTGAGGGGCATTCCTTCAATTTGAGTTCTTGGCTACAACAAAAAGAGCTACTTTAAATATTTTTTGTAAATGTGAGTTCTTTCCTCATTTTATGGTCTCTTTGGGATACAACCCTGGAAACAGTATTGCTGGGTCAAAGGGCATGCACATTTTTATAGCCCTTTGGGCATGATTCCAAATTGCTCTCCAGAATGGCTGGATCAGTTCACAGCCCCACCAACAATGAGTTAGTGTTCCAACTTGCCCACATCTTCTCCAGCCTTCATCATCTTCCTGTTTTGTCATGTTAGCCAATCTGATAGTTGTGATGTGGTACCTCAGAGATGTTTTGCTTTGCATCTCTCTAATCAATAGTGATTTAGAGCATTTTTTCATATGACTATAGATAGCTTTAATTTCTCCCAAGAAAACTGCTGTTCATATCCTTTGACCATGCATTAGTTGGGGAATGATTTGTATTCTTGTAAATTTGACTCGGTTCTCTATATATTTTAGAAGTGAGGCCTTTATCACAGACACTAGTTGTAAAAATTCCCAGTTTTCAGCTTCCCTCCTAATCTAGGTTGCATTGACTTTGTTTAGGCAAAAACTTTTCAATTTAATATGATCAAAATTATCCATTTTGCATTTTATAATGTTCTCTATCTCGTTTGGTCACAAATTCCTCTATTCCCCATAAATCTGACAGAAGCTATTCTTTGTTCCCTGAATTTGTTTATAGTATCAGCTTTTATACCTAGATTGCATACCCATTTCAATTTTATTCTGGTATATGGTATCAGGCATCAGTCTGTGCCTAGTTTCTGCCACACTATTTTCCAGTTTTCCCAACAATTTTTGTCGAACAGTGATTTCTTATCCCAGAAAGTGGGATCCTTGACTGCTAGAGTCATTGATTAATGTGTCAAGTGTACCCAACATATTCCACTGATCTATCCCTCCATTTCTTACCCATTGTCATTGGTTTATAATACAGTTAAGAATTGGTATGTCAAAGCCACCTTCCCTAGCATTAATTTTCTTGATTTTCTGGACCTTTTGTTCTTCCAGATGAATTTTGATATTATTTTTTTCTAGATCTGTAAAATAATTCTTTTGATAGTTTGACTGATATGGCACTGAATAACTAAATTAATTTAGGTAGAATTGTCATTTTTATTATATTAGCTTGGGCTACCCATGAGCAACTGATGTTTTTCCAGTTATTTAGATCTGACTTTATTTGTGTAAAAAGCATTTTGTAATTGTGTTCATATAATCCCTGGGTTTGTTTTGGCATATAGACTCCCAAATATTTTATAATGTCTACAGTAACTTTAAATGGGATTTCTCTTTCTATCTCTTGCTGTTAGGCTTTATTAGTAATATATAGAAATGCAAATAATTTATGTGGGTTTATTTTGTATCCTGCAACCTGGTTAAGTTGTTTGTTATTTCAAGTAGATTTTTACTTGATTCGGATTCTCTAAATATATCATCATATTGTCTGCAAAGAGTGATAACTTAGTTTCTTCTTTGCGTATTTTAATTCCTTCTGTTTCTTTTCCTTCCCTTATTGCTAAGCCTAACATCCCTAGTACCATATTGAATAACAGTGGTGATAATGGATATCCTTGTTTCACCCTGATCTTATTGGAAATGCATCCACCTTATCCCTATTACATATAATGCTTTCTGATGGTTTTAGGAAGATGCTACTTATTATTTTTAAGGAAGGCTCCATTTATTCCCATGAATTACAGTGTTTTCACTAGGAATGGGTGTTGTATTTTGTCAAAAGCTTTTTCTGCATCTATTGAGATAATCGTATGGTTTCTTCTAGTTTTGTTGTTGATATGATCAATTATGTTATAGTTTTCCTAATATTGAACCAGCCCTACTTTCCTGGTATAAATCCTACCTGATCAAAGTATATTATTGCTGTTGTTGCTGTAATCTTTTTGCATCGTATTAAAAATATCGTATTAAAAATTTTTGCATCTATATTCGTTAGGAAAATTGGTCTATAATTTTCTTTCTCTGTTTTGGCTCTTCCCAGTTTAGGTATCAGCACCATATTTGTATCATAAAAAGAATGATAGGACTCCTTTCCCAATTTTCCCAAATAGTCTATGTAGTATTGGAATTAATTGTTCATTGAATATTTGATAGAATTTGCTTGTAAATTCATCTGGCCCTGGAGATTTTTTCCTAGAGAGTTCATTGATGGCTTGTTCATTTTCTTTTTCTAAGATGGAGTTATTTGAGTATTTTACTTATGCTTCTGTTGGGGTCACTAGGTGGTGCAGTGGCTAGAGCACCAGTGCAGGAGTCAGAAGGATCTGAATTCAAATCTCACCTCAGACACTTAACACTCACTAGCTGTGTGATCTTGGGCAAGTCACTTAACCCCAATTGCCTCATCCTGGGTCATCTCCAGTCATCCTGATGAATATCTGGTCACTGGATTCAGAGGGCTCTTGAGGAGAAGTGAGGCTGGTGACCTGCCCAGCCCTCCCTCACTCAAAACAAAGTCAAGTGCAAGTCATGTCATCATTTCTCTGATAACATGGTCTTCTTCGGCAACAAAGGACAAACACAACAACTTCCTCTTCTGTTAATCTAGGCAATTTACATTTTTTTGTAAATATTCATCTATTTCACTAAGATTGTCAAATTTATAGATGTACAGTTTGGCAAAATAATTTCTAATTATTGTTTTAACTTCCTCTTCATTGGAGGTAAATTTGCCCGTTTCATTTTTGATACTGGTAATTTAGTTTTCTTTTTTTTTAATCAGATTGACCAAAGGTTTATCAATTTTATTGTTTTCTTTTTTTCATAAAACCAGCTCCCAGGTTTATTTCTTAGTTCAAGAAGCATAGTTTGAAGTAAAACTTTTAAGAACCACCTTTGTAGGTCTTCAAGTAAATACTGGATGACAACTTGTTAGGTATGTTGTAGAAAAGATTCTTGTTCAGAAATGGGATTGACCAGGTAGCCTAGAGTCTCTTCTAACAGACTATGTGATTTGGTTAGTTCAGCTTTCACTGATCCCTCTATTTGGATCTGCCCTTTACTTCCTGGATAACTTTGGACAAGTCACTTACTTCTGTAAGCCTCCTTTCTATCATCATCTGAAAATTCAACGTGGATGAACTAGATGGCTGCTTAGGCTTCTTCTAGCTCTCACCCCATGTTCCTATGAACTCCAGAAATCCTTGCTTGCATCATTCTTTTTGGCATGTACCATTGGCTGCCTTGTACAGTTGGCTGCTTAAGTTTCATTCATCTCCATCTTTTTTTCCCCAAAGACTTTATATGTAACTAGATAAAGAATCTTTCACGTCTTCTTTATTCTCTCAGTGCCTCCTTCATCACTTTTGCCTCCTGGCTTCTTTCAAGACTTAAATCAAATCTTACCTTTGGTGACAAACTCTTTACTGCTTTCCTAAGATTTCCTTCCATTTATTTATTTAACTGTTTATATCTTGTATGTACATAGTTGTTGGCATATTGTCTACCTTTCAAAATAAAATGAACTTCCTGAGATCAGTGACAATGTATTTTGTTTTTCTTTCTATTTCTAACACACAGCACAATGCCTAGAACATCATAGGGGCTTAATTAATATTTGTTGACTGATTTACTATCACAATATTATGCACATAGGAAATTTCTCATAGAATACTTGTTGAATGAATTAATGATTTCCAAAATAAGCGTCAAGTAAAGGAGACATAAAATAATAAAAATTGCTTTGCTGTTACTTCATTTTTCTGACATTAAATGATGGCAGTGATTTTGGGGTGGTTTTGTGGGCATTTCTATGAGATACTTTTCAGTTGCTAACCTTTCATCAAGAGAAATTTCCTATACCATAATGAATATCACTTTGAAAATTATTTGGGTAACATTTGGTTTTCTGTGTCTTCACTTGACCTATTTCAAAAGTGATGAACAAGAGTTAAAGGAATTCATTCACCTTTTCTCAGCAGGCAGTTCTTCAGAAGTTCTGTGAAGAATAGGAATCACAGAATCATAAAATTTCAGAGCTGGAAGGATGCCCAGAGTCTATCTGGTCGAGTTCATATGCAGACTCTACAATGTACCTTACAATTGGTGATCAGCTTTCCCTAGTGAGAGGGAACCCAATATCACCCAAAGTATCCTATTCTACTTTTGGATTGTTAGGCAGGTTTTCCTTATATTATGTCTAAATCTGCCTCTGAAACTTGAAGACAACTAGCAAGTCACTTTCCCCCACTCCCTACCTCTAGTCATCTCTTTTTCAGACTGAACATCCTCATTTCCTTCAGCCAGATCTCATATGATATGGTCTTCTTTCCCTTTGCACAGTGGTCATTGTTCTATGAATCCATTTCAGTTCGTCAATGTCCTTTCCTAAAAATGGCACTCAGAAATGGGCACAGTACTCCAAATACAACCCAATCAGGGACTTTCACTTCTCTTTTTCTGGGTGTTATATTTGCATCATTCTTCTAACTCAGTCCAAGATTAAATTACTTTTCTTGACTGCCATATAACAATGTTGATTCCTATGGAGTTTACAATTCACTAAACTCAGATCTTTTTCATATGAACTCTTATATAACCATGCTTCCCATTGCTTACTTAAAAAAAACAACTTAATCTAGGAGTTTTTATTTCTATGGAATCTCATCTCTTAGATATAGTCAATCATTTTTACTTGTTGAGATCTTTCCAGTCCCCACTTCTGTCAGCCATGGATGAACTGTTCTTCACTGCTTTGTATCATCTGCAGTTAATAAGCAGACAGCTTGTATTTTCATAGAAAGCATTATTAAAGCATGAAAAATATAGGACCAAGGTATATTCAATCAGAGGCCATTCAACAGGTTGATACTGATTCATTCCTCACTCATCTTTGGTTCTGGTCATTCAACCATTTCAAAATTTCCCAAGTTAGGTGATCATCTAACCCACATCTATCCATTTTATTTACAAGGACATCATGAAAGGCTTGTGCCTTGTTAAATCCAGGTATAGCAAATCTGGGGTATTCCCTAACCTCCTAGTCTAGGAGTCCTGTCAAAGAATAAAGAACTAAAAATGAGTTTGGCATGACCTGTTTTTGATGAAGCCAAACCAACTCTAAGTTCCTTTATTTTTTGCTCATTTAAAATTTATTTTGAGCTTAAATACAAAAAGCAAAAAAAAAAACAACACCCACATTTACATGTACACAGCACAGCATAAAAAGATGATTCAACAATATGAAACCATGCATTTCCATTTTACCTTGTTTAGTTTTTTCAAAAAAAGCTATGTAATAAAAATACTACTAATTGGTATCAAATCTATCCTGCTTTTCTGTGCTTCCAAGTTTTGTTTTATTCCCTGCTATGCAGAGAAAAATTTTTATTTTTTTCTCTCTCCTTCACCACTCCACTACAGAGAAGGCTACCATTAGACACAAATATGCATCACTCTATGCATACTTCTATTTATTGGTTCCTTCTCTGGCTATGGATAGCATTTTCCTTTAGAGGTCCTTTGCAGTTAATTTGAGTATTTATGACACTCAAAATCTTAGACATTAAATATTGCTGTTATTGTGTATAATGTTCTCTGCTCTGCTCATTTTACTCTTCATTATTTCATGCAATTCTATCCATGCATTTCCAAAATCAATCAGCTTATTATTTCTTATAGAACAATAGCATTCTATCCCAATATATGTCACAACTCGGTTAGCCATTCCCAACTGATGTACATCCTCTTCCTTTCCAGTTCTTTGCCACCACAAAGAGCTGCTAAAAATAGTTTAGAACATATAAGTTATTTTCCTTTTCCCCTAATTACCTTGGGAAATAGACCTACTATTATAACTCTTTTGGGCATAATTCAGATTGTTCTCCAAAATGATTGGATCAATTCACAGTTCCACGAACAGTGAGTTAGTGTCTTGATTTTTCTACATCCCATCCACCATTTGTCTCGTTCCCTTTCTATCATTTTAGCCAATCTGGCAAGTGTAAGATACTCTCTCAAAGTAGTTTTAATTTGTATTTCTCTAGTCAATAATAATTCAGAGCATTTTCCCACATGACTATATAAAGTTTTGATTTTTTCATCCAAAATCTGACTATTCATATCATGTTCTTTGAGCATATTATGAGTTGGGGAATGATCCATATTCCTATAAATTTGAGAGTTATTTTTATATTTGGTATATGAGACCTTTATCTGAGAAACTGCCTATAAAATTTTTCTCCCAATTTTCTGTTTTTCTAATTGTGGCTACATTGGTTTTACTTGTACAAAAACTTTTAAAATATAATGTTATAAAATTATTCATTTTACATCTCACAATGCTCTCTCTTATTCATTCATAAGTTGTTCTCCTATCCATAAACTGATAGATTACATGTTCCATGTTCTTCTGATTTTCTTACAATATCTCCCTTTATATCTAGGTCATGTATCTATTTTGACTTTATCTCAGTAAATGATATAAGATATTGGTCTGTTCTAATTTCTTCCAGCCTACTTTCCAAATAATTGTTTTTATCAAATAATGAATTCTTATCCCCAAAGCTGAAATCTTTACATTTTTCAAACACATGATCACTATAACCATTTGATACTGTGTATTGTATGTCTATACTGTTTCACTGATCTACTTTCTATTTCTTAGCTAGTACCAGGTAGTTTTGATAATTACCCCCTTACACTATGGTTTAAGGTCTGGCACGGCTAAGCCTTCTTTCTTTACATTTTAAAAAATTAATTCCTTTGATATTCTTGACCTTTCATTCTTCCAAATAAATTTTACTATTTTTTTTCTACTTCAGTTTTGGTAATTTAATTGGGATGGTATTGAATATAAAGATAAGATAAAATTGTCATTTTATTATATTGGCTCTATCTACCTATGAACAATTATTATTACTTCAGTCATTTAAATCTGATTTTATTTGTGTAAAAAATGTTTTATATTTATGTTCACGGAGTTCCTGGGTTTGTGTTGGTAGATACACTCCCAGGTTGGAGCAGCAAGGTGGAGCAGTGAATAGAGCACCAGTACAGGAATCAGGAGGACCTGAGTTCAAATCTCACCTCAGACACTTGACACTCGCTAGCTGTGTGACCTTGGGCAAGTCACTTAACCCCAACTGTCTCATCCTGGGTCATCTCCAGTCATCCTGATGCATATTTGGTCACTGGATTCAAATGGCTCTGAAGGAAAAATGAGGCTGGTGACCTGGACAGCCCTCCCTCACTCAAAACAAAGTCAAGTGCAAGTCATGTCATTATTTCTCTGAGAGCATGATCTTCTTTGGGAATGAAGGATGAACACACACACTCCCAGTTATTTCATATGGTCTACAGTTATTTTAAATGAAGGTATCTCTCAACACCTCTTCTTGCAAGGTTTTCATACAATATTGTTGACAATGGGCATCCTTGTTTCAATTCTGATTATATTGGGAAGACTTCTACCTTATCCCATTACAAGTAATGCTTACTGATGGTTTTAGATAGATGCTTCTTATCATTTTAAAGAAAATCCCTTTATACCTATGCTTTCAAGTGTTATTAATAAGAATGCTGTATTTTATCAAAAGCTTTTTTTGATATTTGTTGACATAATCATATGACTTTTGTTAGTTTTGCTATTAACATAATAAATTACGTTAATAATTTTCCTTATATTAAACCACTCCTGTAAACCTGGTATAAATTCCACTTGGCCACAACTTAGAATCTTTGTATATATTGTTGTCTCCTAGTGAGTATTTTATTTAGGATTTTTGCATCCATATTCATTAATGAAATTGTTTTATAATTTTCTTTCTCTGCTTTTGCTCTTCCTGGTTTAGGTATCAGTACCATATTTGTTTCAAAAAAGGATTTTGGTAGGACTCCTTCTTTGCCTATTATTGAAAATAATTTATCTAACGTGTGAATTAGTTTATCTTAAAAGCGTTCATAGAATTCACTTGTAAATTCATCTAGTCCTGATGCTTTTTGCTTAGGAAACTCATTTATGACTTATTCAATTTTTTTTTATAAAATGCGTTTTTTTAGATTTTCTATTTCTTCTTCTGTTAATCTAGGGAGTATATATTTTTGTAAATATTCTTCCTTTTATTAAATTTATTGCATATAATTGGACAAAATAATTCCTTTGATTTCATTTTCATTAGTGGCATATTCACTCTTTTCATTTTTAATACTAGTGATTTGGTTTTCTTCTCTCTTTAAAAATCACATTAACCAGTGGCTTATCTGTTTTATTGTTTTTTTTCATGAAACTTACTCCTAGTTTTATTTATTAATTCAATGATTTTTGTACACTCAATTATATTAATCTTACCTTTAATTTTTAAAATGTCCACTTTGGTGGACAATTTATTCTTTTTCTAGTTTTTAAAAATTGTGTCTCCAATTCATTGGTCAGCTCTCTCTATTTTATTGACATAAACATTTAGATAAATAAATTTTCCTCTGATTACTGTTTTTGCTGGATCCCATATATTCTACTATGTTATCTCATTACTGTCATTTTCTTTGATGACATTGATTGTTTCTGATTTGTTCTTAAACTTACTCATTGTTTAAGATTAGATTATTAGTCTCTAATTTTTAATCTATATTTTTATGAACCCTTATTGAGTATCATTTTTAATTGCATTGTGATCTGAAAAGTCTGCATTTAATATTTCTGCTTTTCTGAATTTAACTATAAAGTTTTTATGTCCTACTATATGGTCAGTTTTTATAAAGGAACTATGTGATCTCTGAGAAAAAGATATATTCCTTTCTATTCCCATTCAGTTATCTCCAGATATCTCCATATATCTAGGTTATCTAAGATTCTATTTTCTTTCTTTCTTCTTTCGTTCCTTCCTTTCTCTCTCTCTCTCTCTCTCTCATTCTAAGAGGTGAAGGTAAAAGACCCACACACATATGATTATACTAACACTATCTATTTTCACCTGTAATTCATTTAACATTTCCTTGAAAAATTTAGATACCATAGTGTTTGTTGCATATAGGTTCAGTATTGATATTGCTTCATTTTCTATGGTAACTTTTATCATAATGTCATAATGTAGTTTCTCTGTTTTATCTCTTTTTAATTAAATCTATTTTAGTTTTAACTTCATCTGAGATCATGATTGCTACCCCTATGTTTTTAGACTTTTATACTCTTCTAGATGTATATGTTATTCCCTCTTTAACCCAGTTCCAATGAGAATAAGTTTCCAACACTTCCAGCCCTCTGCTCCCTCCTGCTTTCACAGTTCTTCCATTCATGACTCATTTGTATGAGAAAATTGCTCCATTTTACCTCTCCCTACCCAATTTTATTTTTTAGAATTATCTCATCATATTCAACACAAACCTAAGCCTTCTATACATATATCTATCTATCTATCTGCTTTCAAACTACCCACACAATTATAGCATTATAGCCCAACAATTCTTATGTTGTCTCTCCTCAATCTGTTCTCTAGATCAGTTGTTTTTCTAGTGATCTTTCACAATTTCTATTTTTCATTCTTTTGATTTTATTTTATTATTTCTTGTTATCAGTTGCCCAATTTTAGTTTAATAAGAGATATTTTCTTCCTTAAATTTTTGGATATCTTTTTCCAATTGGTTGACTTTCTTTTCATAATTTCCTTGGATTAGTCTTGATTTTTTTTTCTTCCCCTAATTTTTCTTCAACTTCTCTTATTTGTTTTTTAAAGGTTTTGGATTTTTTTTAAGTTCTTCCAAGAACTCTTTTAGGGCTTATTAGCATTTGATATTTTTATTTGAAGTAGGAATGGCTTTTTTAACTCCACTATCTTCTTCTGAGTATGAACCCGGATCTTCTTTAACCTCATAATAACACCTATGGTCAGCTTTTGTCTCTTTTGCTTACTCTTTTTTTTAAGTTTTTACTTTTGGCAGCTTATTATTGCAGTCATGTCCTACTCCTGAGGTGTGGGGGATAGTGCTCAGACTTCAGGTTTTTCTTACTGTTGTTTTCTGAGCTTTGTCTGGGGGCCCAACTTTAGGCACCCTTCTTCAGTCTTGAGGTGTGGTTAAGGCCATAGTGTTATTGTTGAGGTCAGGGAACCATAATGTTGAAGTTTGAGGTGCTTGGGACTCCAAAATACCAACACCATGGGTCCTACCTGAGTGAATTCAACCCAAGCCTTCTTTTAGCCAAAGAAAAAGAAAATTTGTTAAAGATCTGCCATATTTAGTTGACTCTTAAAAAGCCTCACCACCTGTGTTGCTTGCATTGACAAGCAGGCCAGACAGAATGTGAGCTACAATGAATCTGAACACCTTCCTGGAGGCAAGCAGGATCTTATACGCAGAGAGAGTGTGGGAGGGATCTGAAGGTTGGTCTAGTAGTCTGAGATGATGGAAGGAGGGGTTTAGGAAGGGTCTTGAGGAGGAGTCTAGGGAGGATCTTGATGGGACTGGGGGACTAGAGAGCAAAACCATTTTGATTTTGATGTGATCAAGGGTAGGAAACAGCTGGAGGCAATCAGGAGGTTACAGGCAAAGGAGAGCTAGGCTCCTCTAAGGGGAATAGATTTGGGCATAAATATTTTGATGGGATCAAGGTTGGGAAGCAGCCAGAGGCAATTGGATAAAGTGATAATGAAAGACTTACTACCTCAGGTGAACTCCAGATCCAATGGGAAGATTCAAGGAGAGTTCAAGGGAGCTCCCAAAGCTGATACCTCGTCTTTACTACAAATGCTCTTGCTCCCTGGGGCCCCTGTCATAGCTGTAAATTTCAGCTTATTTCCCTTCCCCAGAAGCAAAACCAGGGACTCTGTTCTGCAAATGTTCACAGCCTGCTGTATCTGCAGGGTCCCTACCCCTCTGCTGCTTTGCTCCTCCCACAGCCACAGTTTGGTCAGTACTACTGGACCAGGAAGTCCAACGGTAGAGGATGAACAAACTGCCTTGAAGCCCATATTTCCTGGCAAGCCAATCCAGACCTTGGTCTCTTCCTCTTGTTGGTGGTCATTTGCTCCTCTGAGAAATGTTGTACTAACTGCAGAGAACACTTCCTGCAGTGAAGGCAGCAGTGACTAAGGACTTAGGAACTGATCCTTGAAGGGATCTACGGGTCTCAAAAGTTAGTGATGAAGAAAGAAAACATTCCTGTCATGGGCTATAACCTACGTAAAATCCCAGAAGCAGGAGATAGAATATCATGTGTGGGAATAGCAGGTAGGCCAAACTAATTGAAAACATATTTTTGCCTTAAACTAGCCTCTCCTTCTCCCTAATTTCTTTTATTCTCTTGAAAGTATCACCATTTTTCTAATTATCCTAACTATCATGGAATAGGAGTTATCCTTGGTCCTTTCTTCCCCTTCACATCCAATAAACTGACAAGTCTTGTCAGTACTACCTCCTTAACATCTTTCATTTTGTCCAATTCTCTACTCATATAGCTAGTTCAGATTCCTACAATAGCCTCCTAAGTGATTTCCCTCATTCCAGTCTCAACCCTCATTCCCTCATCATATCTTTCACATAGCTGGCAAATTCATACTCTTAAAGAATGTCATTTCCTAGCTCAAGAAATTTCAATGCCTTTCCATTGCCCTTGGGATAAAATACAAACTCCTCTTTTTCGAATTTAAATTCTTTAAAATCTGGCTCCAATTGACCCAGAATTTCTACTGAGTGGGAAATGTATAAATTTCTAGGGTATACTTGGCATTCTCCAAGACCCAGATCCCTAGCTGAACAGCACTGTCAATGACTTGTTTATGTCATCTGGTGGCTAACTCATCCTAGCAATTAGTGAAACTGTAGTCCTACAAGTATAGATTATTTCTTCTTTGTTTTGTTATCCATCCAAAAATCAAAATATTTTCAAACCCTTTTTGTTGTCTAAGGTATTACAGATCTCCTCACAATGTAGGAGAGGCCAGAGAGGCTGCTTCTAGAACAATCATGATATGCAATGGAAATGCCTAGGAGAAATTCTGGAATATACAGCAATGTCGGTCTCTGGATCTATGTGGTAGATGGTTCTTTGCCATATGGAATTGGAACCAGAAGCAGCTTCAGAAGGCCTTAGTCAGCCTACGCCCTTTGTTGGCTCTAGTGTCTCTTGATTTCCTCATACTCAACACCCCATATCTCAACCTTTTGGATAACAATCCATTTCCCAACTCCATCTCCTTTGCATTTTCACTGACTGTCCTCCATGCTTCGATTGTTCTTCCTTCTTCCTTCCACTTCCTGACTTTCATAACTTCCTTCAAGTCTTGGTTCAAACCCTACCTTATTTCAAGACACATTTCCTACCCTACTACTACCACTTCCCTTACTTCTGTGACTTCTGTATCAGTAAGCAACCCAACATACACAGTGGGGGGTCTGCTTTCTCTAAAAGGAAAGGCAGTTTTTGAGGGGTTAACAATCACTTTAATTAAGCACAGGTATCAGAAAAAATCAAAATCAAAATTTCATGGAAATCAAAAATCAACAGACAGTGCTTCCAAACTGCCTGACCATTAAGACATACATCTTTACCAGGGAGGGAAGCACTAACATCTGGGTTTTCAAAACTAGCAGGGCTTTTTAGCAGCTTCTTATCTGTCACACAAGCTTTTTCCATAAACTAAGCCCCCAAAGTAAAACCTCACCCTCAGAATATTTATACACTTTATAGAGCCAGAGGACATGACCCTTTGGCCTAGTGTCTCAATAGAAAAAAAAAGGTACTTGGAACCTTCCTACAAAACAACTCCCTTAATCAAGCTTCTCTCAATGGGCAGACCAATCAATGGACGGGAAAGATCTTTAATCACATTCAAATAGAGGCATTATACTCATTGATTATACAAAAACAGCAAAAAATCCTACTTTTCTTGACCTCACAACTTCCCTCTGAAATTATCTATTTATCCTGTATAAATCTTGTATGTGCATAGTTATTTGCAGATAGTCTCCTTCATTTAGAATGTGAGTTCTCTGAGGGCAGGGACTATGTTTTTACCTTTCATTTTATCTTCAGAATTCAGAGTACCTGGCACATAGTAAGTGAGGGGAAAAAAAGGGAATGCATATTTATATAGCACTTAATAGGTGCCTGACATTGTGCTAAGCACTTTTACAAATATTATCTCCTTTGATATTCAAAGTAACTTGTGAAGTAGATATTATTATGCTTATTTATAGTTGAGGAAACTGAGGCAAACAGCAATTAAGTTATTTATCCAGGATCACACAGTTTGTAATGTCTGATGGCAGATTTGAACTCAGGTATTCTTGACTCCAGTTCCAGTGCTCTATCCAGCGTGCCAGCAGCTTCTCTGCTTAATAAATATATTTGAACAGATTGATGACTACAGAGTACTACAGTATTATATCTATTTGCCTCTTCATTGCTCTTCACACAAATGTTCTTCACCACATTTCTTTCCTTTGCTTAAATTCAGTTCAATAGAGTTTAGTTAAATTCACCTAATATATAAATTTCAACTATGTGGAAGGTACTTAGCTTCTAGGGACATGAAAGTAAAAATATGAGGTAGGAGAAAACAGAATATAATCATAGAACAGTTTGCAGTCCAGGACAACCAGAAGGTAGGGTGGGTAAAAGGGAATGTTGCATATGAGTACAAAGGTTAATGGAGTCAGACTGTTGAGTATCTTAAATGCTCAGCAAAAGCATTTGTATTTCGTCTTGTAGGTGATAGGAAGCCATTGTAAGTTTTTGAGTGCTCCATTGTACTCCATTAAAATAACATGGACAGACTCATGCATTAGAAAATTTACTTTGGCAGCCACAAGAAGAATGGATTTCAGAGGGGGATGATTAGAGACAGGGAGACTAATAAGGATACTATTGAAATAGTTCCAGAGTCCTAAAAGATCAAATGGAAACCAAACATAAATCAAAATAGTCAAGCGTGGTTTGTACCAAGTTGTCCTTAGAAAGCAAAAATACCAAAAAGTGAACAAGCAGAAAACTGGTCACTGAACCTGAGATTCAGAGCCAGGAAGACACTACAAAATAGGAAATCAGTTAATAGGGAGTACCAAAGAGTTGACCATTTTTCTGACAGTCTGCATCCCCACAGCTCCAGTCCTTTCTCTATATTGATTCTTGTCCTTGACTAGCTCTTATACCTCTTAAAGCACTTTGATAATCTCCACTCCTAAAGGCCTGTGTTTTGCTTAAGAGATCACAAGGGCCTAAACCATGCTGGTGACAGGGATAGTAGGGAGGAAACGAATGTGGGTAGTATTCTACTTAAATACCTCATTGATGGGTGGTACTTCCTCTGAATCTATAGCTAAGCACCCACTGAATTCATCCTCTACAGCCCTTGCCTGCATGCACATTCTACAGGGGATTCACCTGACATGATTAGGGTCTTCTTCTAGATCTCCCAACACTGTGTACTTGGACTATTCAACAGTCACCTTTCTAGCTCTCCCAAAGTTACTTTTCACTCTTCTTGTATTAAAACCCTAACCCTTTTTCTGGTAATCTCTTTCTCTGATGGTAATCTTAATATGTTCGTACAAGTTAAGAGCAAACAGGAATATTTGGGGACCTCAATAATAGTGGAGCAACTACATTCCCCCAAGTCTCAGTGAAATCTGTGAGGTTGAATTTAACTTACATTATGACCTCTAGCCTAAGCGCTGTAGTTAACTTTATTGTCCATACAGTATTCTGTGTACTTGTATACAAATACTTGAGGTCATGAACTTTGTTACTGCCCTTAAAAAATTTCTATACTAGTATTCCTTCCTAATACTCTTTTCTCTTTCTGGCACCTGCTAGTCTCTGGGGTATCTGACTTGGGTTGTGTGTGCGTGTGTGTACATATATATATATACACACACATATATACACGTATATATGTACATGTATATGTATGTATATATGTATGTGTATGTATATATATGTATGTATATGCATAGACACTTTTCTTACTGTACCTCAAGTTTTGGTTTAAAGTATCAGATTTGCATATTTTTAGGTACATATATTCTGCCAATGCAATATTCATAACACCTATGGCAGCCATGAATATCCCAGCACAGTTCTGAATTGAGAAATACAACAGACCCTCTACATGGAACCTCTACAGAACCAAAACATATATTCAGACACCAGAAAGCCAAAACCATCATAATCTATACACAATAACAATGCAGAGAACAATGCCATCCCTAAGCCTTCCCCCTGCATGGCTTCCCACAAACCAGCTCCATTAAACAAAATCACAAACAAGCTCTTTCACTCACACTAACCAGCTGCCTGCTTGCCTGAATCCTTCAGTTCTGACTACTGTCATGACTAACTTCCTGACAGCTCTACTCTAACTCTGCCTCTTTCTGCTCCATCCTTCCTGTTCCACATGTTTAACAATCTCCTCTTATCATAGGTTCCATATGACTCAGACTTCCATGTGCCCCAGGCAGGCTACATGGTCCTATTAATGAATGGGAAAGATCTTCCCATTTAAATTATTGTTATGCTTTGGTAAAAATACAGCCTATCCCTGGCCAGTAATCAAATTCTAGTTCTCAGCTACCATTATTTATACTTGAAAAATTCTCACATCTGCCTTTCTCTTCAGAAGCCCTTAATTTCAATTGGCAGCATTTATGAAAAACATCACCTGTGCCTCTTAGACCTTGAGTTTTTGCACAGGAGGTTATAATTTATGGTAAAGCTTCCTAGCTTCCTTCTATTGGAATCACTTGTTCCCACATGAATCATGCATGAGGAAGGCTTTATGGAACTAACTCTGGCTAGAAAAGTTTTCTTCTAGAGGAAAAAGGCACATTATGTACATGATTTTTCAAGCTGATTTTTTTTTTAGGGTGAATTTCAATTTCTCAATACTTGATGAAAAATGCCCACTTTTGGGGAATGTTATACAATTCTGAGTCAAGTACAGTATTTTGATCAGTGACCGAATTTATATTCTAAATATTTCATTCTTAATCAAAGGATGCATTTCACAAAAGTTGGATTTTGCCAATGATCCTGATTCTCATTCTTTAAACTAACAAACAAAAGAAAATTTATTGCAGTTTAAAAAGATTATTTATTCAAGTGATTTTGACATCTTTCAAATTCTGTATCCCAATGCATAGTGAAAATAATTGGCTTTATTTATGTTTTGGAAAACTATCTTGTTGCTAAAATCTGAATTTGAATAGAATGTAAGCATCCTGAGTGTGTGGATTATTTCTGTTTTTGTGTTTGTATCCTTAGTGCCTAATATATCATCTAGGAGGTGCTTTATAAATGCATGTTGATTGATTCATTATATTGCATAGTTATAAATCACATGTGGCAATAATTTAATTCAACAAGTATTTAGCATTCTAGATCATACATATTATAGATAGTGGCATTCAGAGCTGGAAGTGATCCAAAGTTCATCTTGTTCAGTCCTTTTATCTTTACAAACAAAGGAACTGAGATCTCCAAGTAAAGCACTGTACACAAGTGATAAGCAGCAAAACAGAGATTTCCTTAACTCTGATATGGTGGGCAAGCCTACATCCAGGGGGAGAATGACTGATGTGGGAGCAAAGGGGATGGTTCACAGGCACTTAGACTGAGACCCAATAGCAGATAGGTTCCTGTGTATGTTAAGGGCTACATATGACACAAAGAAGAATAAGATCCACACAGGACAAGTTTATAAATGCCTAAAATACAAGTATGATTATAATTTTTTTGTTGTTGTTCAATCATTTTTCAGTCATGTCCAACTCTTTGTGACCTGATTTGTGGTTTTATTGGCAAAGATACTGGAGTGTTTTCCCATTTCCTTCTCCAGCTCATTTTGTAGATGAGGAAACTGAGGCAAACAGGGTTAAGTGCCCAGAGTCACACAGCTAGTGTTTGAGGCAGGATGTGAACTCAGGTCTTTCTGACTCCAGGCCTGGCTTTATTCACTATGCCACTTAGCTGCCCTAAGAACATATGTAAGAAAAGTACAGAAATCTAATGTGATAAGTGTGTGGAGGAATCCAGGCATGCATTATTGTAGGGATCAGGGGAGGCACATATGCATGTGTGTGTATAATGTATGCGTG
Organism: Potorous gilbertii; assembly: GCA_028658325.1. Taxonomy (NCBI): domain Eukaryota; kingdom Metazoa; phylum Chordata; class Mammalia; order Diprotodontia; family Potoroidae; genus Potorous; species Potorous gilbertii. Next base: position 136,601,608 of record CM053773.1, on the reverse strand, counting down.
TGTTTATTATGTGTGTGTGCACACACATATATCTAATATCACTGAATAGATCATATTTTTGCCACTTCTAAAATATTATAACATGGTAATTATTCTTATGGGAGTAGTTCATATCACTGAATCTTTTACCTAGTTCTACTAAAAATTCCACTAATGAAAGATCATTTAAAGAGCATAGTTTGGGGAAAGACATCCTTCTTCTGTTTTAAGAGATTCAAATATCCTACAGTTATAGCATCATGGGAATCCATTGATCCTTTGAATCCACAGTTACATATACTTTAACCATAAGCATATCTTGTTTTCTTAAAATGTCCTGGGATTTTGTCAACTCAACTTTGATCACATGCTCATCACAGACAAACTTGATTGAGCACCTACTAACCAGTAGGCCCTGGGAATATAGTCCCTGCTTCCCAACCATAATCTGTTTTAGATATGAGTAGTAAAATGGGGTAATATAAGTTAAAGGGTATAATTAAAGGGTAAAGATTTATGGTTGGACAAAGTTGAGTTATGTAGAATGAGAAAGTATAGTGGGATTGCAATCTGTAACATTGGAGGAGTTACCCATAGCCATGGGGATCATAGATTGACTAATATACTAGAAAAGTAGACATGTACAGGAATCCTTGGTTTATCTGGGTACTGTAGTGAACATACTCAGCCCTTGATAAAGCTATGATGAATGAATGGACTTGCTTCACAAGTATACTTAAATTCTACTTCCTGTCTCTGATTTTTGATCCTTCTGCTTATTAGGCCAATTCCCATTCTTCTCCCAAGCAAATACTACCCCTTTGCCTCTCCACTTAATTTGTTATAGATGTTCCAACTTGGTGGCTTTTTGTAGTAATTTGATTATTTTTGTGCATGCCAAGTCTGAGTCCAAGCTCTGTAGGCTTTATAACCTTACCATAATCACATGTATATTTTTGCCTTAGTTTATCCTGGACTTTCAAGGATTGTGGCACCTCCCTCCCCACCTTGCTTTATCCCTTTGCTCCAGCTGCTTGCTTGATTGCTCATAGGACTTTGATGAGAAATAAGTCAACAACTCTATTTCTTCTAACAAGATGGAGGAACATCAGGCCTTTCCATCTGCTCTGTTACTATCTCCTAACATCATTGAAGCTTTATCACCTGCTCCGCTTTTATTCTCTATGACCTTGCCTGGCACTGTCACATGACCTGCATAAATTGTCCAAGAATCTCTGGATCTTGCTATTTTCTCCACCCCTGAAATTTTAGGACTTCTGTATCTTTCTGTTTGCTCTGCAATTGAATTTTCTTTTATGTGTTATCTTTTCCGATTCAAATGTGAGCTCCTATAGGAGCTTTCATTATTTTTTTTATTCTACCTATCAGGGTGTTCAGAACATTATAAGTACTTTAAAATGCCTTTTATTTATTCATTGTTTTGTTGGCTTATTTTGATTTCTGCTGATTCTGCTTTCATGTTGTTCTTGTGGCTAGTTTGCCATGAACACCCTACTTACACATGTTTAATGCAATGTAAATTTAAGGGAACTTACTTTCCCTTTCTTTTATAGCCTTAAGATTTCATGCTTAACCACTGGTAGAGTTGTGAAATAGTCTTTTGGAAAGCATTCTGGCACTGTGCCCCCAAAGTTACCAATCTGTGTAAAACTTTTGACCCCGTGATATTACTACCATACCGCCACCTCAAGGAGATCAAATAAAATGGGAAAAGAATTCATGTATGGCAAAAAAATTATAACTGCTCTTTTAATAGTGGAAAGAAACTGGAAACAAAGGGGAATGACCGTCAAATAAGGATTGGCTAAGCAAATTATGGTATATAAATGTAATGGAATATTATTGTGGGGTTAGAAATGATTAAAAGAATACTTTCAGAAAAACCTAGGGACAGCTAGGTGACCCAGGGGATAGAGTTCCTGACTCCAGGTCTGGTAGACTTATTTTCCTGAGTTCAAATCTGGCCTTTGACACTTTAGTTGTGTGATCCTAGGCAAGTTCATGTAACCCTACTTGCCTCAGTTTCCTCATCTGTAAAATGAGCTGGAGAAGGAAATGGCAAAGTGGTCCAGGATCCGGACAGACAACTGAAACGACTCAACAATAGCAGTTCTGAGAAATCTGGTGAGACTTTATGAACTGATGCCGTGTGATATGAGCAAACCAGGAGATCAGTTTACATAATAACATTGCATAAACAACTTTGAAAAACTTAAGAACTCTGAACAAAATAATCACAAACCATAATTCCAAAGGAGCATTCTACTTAGCTCTTGACAAAGATATGATGGTCTCAAGATGTAGAATGAGATATTCATTTTTATTTATTTTTTTGGATTTGGGCAATGTGGGAATTTATTTTGCTATGCATATTTGTTGCAAGAGTTTTGTTTCTCTTTTCTTTTTCCAGGGGAGAATATTGGAGGAAAGTAAAAAAAAATTATAACTGAAAAAAAATTTAATAAAAAAATGTCATTTAAAAAATAACATTCTTAGCATGAAGCTAATTAGGAGGACATATATATATTGTCACTTAACATTTCTCAGGGATTCTTCTATACATAAGGGAAGACTTTTCAGATAGGTCTTTAAGGGTGTATCTCTGGGAGACTAGGGGAGGCAAAGAATTTCTTATTGAAGGTGATAACTCCTAGGAGGAAAAGCAAAGGAGAGGGGATAGTGTATTCATGAGTATCATTCAGAAGGGATCAGTCTTATGATTGCTTCTGAATGGGATTATCTTCCAAAGGCAACTGAGTCCAAGAACAAAAGGACTAGATTTACCTCTAGTCCTGATTAAACTAGGGCTCAGAGTATATGATCTTTGTAAACCTCTCTGGTAGGATTCCAGACGAAAAGGTCATCTACCTTTTCCATGTGGAGAACTCCATAGGCCTTTACATCCTCTTAAAAAAATTACCCCCACTATGGCTGGACATAGGCTAGCCCCATTTCCTTTAGCTTCTCCTTGTCTGAAGTCTCCTGATTCTGATTTAGTCTGAATCCCACAACAGGTGTCAGACTATTAGAATGGTGGCAACTGGGGTGTGGGAATGTACCTTGCATCAGGGTTATTTTTTGATGGTATTCCCATTCAAATATATTTCAGCCAGTGAATGATAGAAAAGCTTCTTTTCAAAGCATCACCTCATCTTGAACCCCTGAGGCAGTTCACTTCATCTTTGATCTGGGTAATTTCATGATCCTTAGTGGCCCTGGAGCAGACTGAATGATGCATACTTCCCACAGAGTTTTGGAGTTTACTTTTTTCCTCAGTTGGACACTTTGGATTTCAGGCCACAAATGTCCTTCAGTCTTCCTAAGCTTCTCCAGGTTCTTAAAAAAAAAACCCTCAGTAATCACAATGACTTTTCAATGTGAGAACTCATATTTGGTCAGTACTAAGAATTTTGTCAAATGAGTTTCATTTGCAGGTTGATCAGGTTCATACCTGAAAACTTTAGCCTTTAATGATGACCATTATTGGCCAAGTATGACCCACATTGGGCCTGAGGCTACTTCTTGTAGTAGCCCTCTAGAATTGGAGAAGGTAGAGAAAATCTAGAGTTCTCGTGAGTTCTTTTCTGAGCATATGTGATTCAGAATAAAGTTATGAGGAATTTATCTAAGCCTCAACTATTCTTGTTTTATTCAGATCTTCCATTCTCTGTCCCTTAGCCTCTGTGACAAGTGGGATAGAAAAATGAAGAAATGGAAACTAAGACATGTCAATTTTGCTTCCTGTGAGCACATTATCATTGGCATCATCGTCATAGCTAGCATTTATAGCACTTTACATATGTTATCTCATCTAATCCTATAACAACCCTGTGCCATTTTACAGAGGAGAAAACTGTGACAGAGAGAGTTTGATTGACTTCTCCAGCATCACACATATAGTAAGTATCTGAGGCTGTATTTGAACTCAGGTTTTGCTGACTATGTCTTGCACTCTATCCAATATACCTACTAGTTGCCAGATATTTGATAAAGAGAAGGCTAAAACAATTGGCTGAAATTAGTTTTTTTAATCTGTTTTTGTGTTTGTATCACTGTCTCAGATTATCTCCTGTCTACTTCTTGTTGCTCAAGCCAAATCCCAAAATAAAACCTACATCTTCTTACCCAGCATGAGAAATCCCTATTTTCTCTACTAAACTCTTTACTTAATATGAATAATTAAAACCATGCAACCAAGAACATTAGAGGGCTCACAGTTAAGCTAATTTCTTTTAATGAAAATTTGATGCACAGAATCCAAACTGGGACACCAAAGGAGCTGTTAATTCTTGAGTTCAGCTGAGAGATTGGAAGAGAAAGTTAATAGACCTAGAGCAAAGGTCATTCAGAATTTTCTTGTGCTCACAGAGGATGCAACTGACTTGAATAAATTTGGTCACTGGCATCAGGACTGTCCTTATGAGTAGGCAGTTGTCTGTATGGTGTGATCTGAGGGGTGCTAGACAGGACTTCCTGCCCAAAATTATCTCCTTCATCACCTACCACAGTGCTGAAATTCTCCTTTTCACAGAAAAAGAGACTGGAGACTGGGGAGGAGTGGCAATGTGGGAAATAGAGGGGCCTCAGGAAGGGAAGTGGGAAAAGTGCCACGGACACATTGCCTACTTCAGCATTGCCTAGGGCTGGCCCTGACTCGTATTATTAGATTTGGCTCATCATGGAAATACACTAAATAGAAAAGCCTAAGAAAGCATTTTTATACAGTACATCCTGATGGTCTATGGCTGGTATTTATTCATTAAGGAAGTATTTTCCAAACCCTTCTAATACTATATGCTGTACTTTGGGTTTGTCAAAGCTCTTTATACACATAAAAAATGTTTCTCTGTATATATGTTTGTATACACATGTGAGCATGTAAATATAAACATGTATAGACACATATTTACCTGTACATAATATGTATACATATGTATATGAACATAAATACATATATACACATACATACCTGTACCTATACATATAAACACACACTGTCCCAAAAGTCTTTGTGTAGGTTTAAGCTTTAATAGCTAATACTGTTTGAAGACTTTTGAAATACCCTATATTTAATTTCATTTGATTCTCCAAATAACCCTGCAAAGTATGCATCATAGATATTATTATTCTAATTTTACTGATAAGGAAACTGACACTTGTAGAGGTTATGACTAAACTAGGATCACAGAACCATTAAGCAACAGAGGTGGAATTCTACACACACACACAAACCTCTCATATCTATCCAGCTTCCTGGTCAAGAGTTGGCAAAGTCAAATGAAGAAACACCAGATATCCTTCTATGAGATACTTAGGTGTTGTGACTCAGTTGTTGGGGAAAAAGTGCACTGAAATAGCATGTTAATGCTGTAATCACTATTTAATATAGTTAGTTTCTTCTTTTCCATTGCCAGAGACTTCAGTCTTAACTCTGATCAGTTATTATTTGGAACCTTAGGAAATGATCAGTGTATTTTGCTGACTAGGACAGGCACTTGGGCAGAAGAGGATCAATTCCTTTTTGGGGAAAAATGGTGAGTCTGATGGTTAGTCTTGAATGTACATAAGCTTGAAGCAAAAGACCAAACCAGAGTTTGGCATCGGAGTTTCCTTTGAGTTTCATTAAAATCCAAGGGATTGAAATCAAAGTGAAAATCCAGTCATAAGAGCAGAGACTGAAGTCAGGATATCAATACAAGAGTAGGAAACACAATGCAGAGAATGCCAGTGATCTGAACATTAGAATGACTCAGACTATTTCCCCAGAGCTTGAGCCTTTTATGGCTATTAGCTCTAAATCTATGATTTTTTTTTTGGCTGATCATACCTACCACACACCTCACCCTTGATTTCTTTGCAATAAGATAGTTATTTGTCATTCTTCAAAGGAAATTGTGTTCCATTTCTCCCTATTGCATAGCAGTAGTGGTAGGATCTAAGTATTGAAAAGATGGACCTTTGTTTCATTGAAGACTAGGGTTCTTTGACAGTTCCTCAAAGCAATCTAGCTCACTCTGCTATTCAAATTTACATCCAACTCATTGTCTATCTATTATCACTGGATTGAAATATAATTAGTGATGAATAAATTCTATAGGTCATCCATTCAAATACACTGAAATCTGGACAGTTGGCAGCCTTTTCTTCTAATTGATCTTTCCTATGTAGAAGGTCAGGGTATACTCCTTTTAGTGTAAAGATCTATTCCAGGAGGGTCTGTAAAGTCATAGGCCTAGATACAAGTCAAGACAATGTCGTGTACAAAGAGAAATATTTGTAGGAACTTACCATCTACAAGGAATTGCTATTCAACCTAGGCTATTCTGGATCTCCATGATCTCAATGAAGAATACCCTTCTCAAGCAAACATCTTCCTGTTTTATTCTTTGTCTAATGTTTATTCCCAGGTTGCTGCTGAATAGGGTTATTTCTGGTGTTAATATCTATCTTCCAAGGAATCTCAAATAATTTTGATATACAAATGGGAGACACCTTTCTGTAAAAAAGCCCATGAGACAACGTAACATTCTCCTAAATCAAATGCTTTTTATAAGCAACAAACAATAAAGAGATATTTTATATTCTTTACATGTTTCAGTTAGTGATGAAATGGTAAAGATGTGGTCTATCATTTCTTGTGAAAGTCTTCTTGTTCCTCACAACAGCATCAGGTGAAGATGTGAGTGATTTGAGTTTAGATAACTCTCATAAAGATTGCGTATGGATGAGACAGTAAGCATATAAGCAAGAAGTTATTTGTGTTCTTTCAGTCATCTTTCTTTGTGGTAGTAACAAGGTCTGAGATTTTTTCTCATGTCTTTAGTATCTTCTCCCCAGAACCTTCATAATTATGTCCAGCATTATTCTCCAAATATAGTTGATTCAATCTGGCTGCTTTTCCTATCTTCTTTCTCTATAGTACTATTTCTAGCACCTCTTGAACTGTGATGGCAGTACCAAGTGTTCCATTATCCTATATGAAGAGTGCAATTTGTTTAAATGATATTTGAAAATCTTCTCCACTTTTCCTTTTTTTTTGGTAGTTCTCCTTCTATTTTCATCCTTGAATTCCTTTGGGATGACTTTGCATAGTTGTGAATTTTTCCAGTTTTCCTGTAAACTGGTTTTAACCATCTCTATTTTTCTGCTTTATGAGATAATGCTGTTCATGATCATCTGTCATCTTTCTTTTTATTTTTTTTTTTGGTAAGATTTTTCAAGTGAGTTTACAATCCAACCCGTTGTTGCCTTTGGCAGCTTTCTCCCTCCATTTGTCAAGTAAGTCAGATATTTTGTAGCCTAAGGTTATTTGTTAATGGCAATTAATTTGTACTGGCTAAATTAATAGATAGAATTATATTGATATAATTTTGTTGTCCATTTCTCATTTTTACTTTTAATTGCTTGTTTTAAAATGTAGGGTTGTTTCAATTATATGCTACATATTTTTCTCAATATTATACTTTTTTTTTAAACCTAATTCGAATCTTAGCTCAATGTTGTGACTGTACACAGCCAGCTGACTCAGACAACTCACACATCAATAACAAGTCCTTTCCTGTCTGTTAAAATGAAATCTATTTCCTTATACTTCCAGTTCCATATTTCTGATTACATGATGGATATATCCACCAATATACCCTGTTGGCACCTCAAACTGAATATATCTAAAACTGGACTCACCATTTATCCCCATATGCCTGTCTCTGCCATCTAACTTCTCTATATAGATAAAGGATTTATTAAGCACTCACTATGTGCTAAGCATTGGGGATGCAATTACAAGAAGTCCTTACTCTCAATGAGCTTACATTCTAACGGGTGAGGACAGCATTTATAGGCCAACACATGGGACAGTCTGTACGTCAAAGAAGAGGAGTTAGGAGAGTCCAGGTAAGAGTGAGGAGAAGTATGACTGGGTTCATTCTCAGAAAGGTGGTCCTGAGGAGAGATTCGCCATTGGGAGAAGGATTTCTAGATGGAGGCTTCTTTGGGTAACAATGAAGCAGGTAAGGTGAAGAGAAGGGATCTGGAGAGATCCAGGGGAGAGGAAAGCCTGTCTCTTACTGTTATTGACACCCCTCTGGTCACCTGAACTTATGACCTTTGGCTTGCCTTTTACTCTTCCTACTTCCTCACCCATTACATCAGTTCCCAATTCCTATTATTTCTTTTTATGCAAAATCTCTTGAAGCTTGTCCTTCTCCACTCCTGTTGTAACCATCAGAAAGTTACTGGGTCATTTCTTAAACATTTACTATGTGCCAGGCACTGGGGATGTAAATACACAAAATTAAAGTCACTACTACTTGCAATGATCTTGCAAACCCATATTTATTCTTACTTAGATGATTTATCATCTCCTTGATTATCTCTTCCTCAATCATTTACATTGCAAATCTTCCAAACAGAATTATTTTATAATTTTCTACTAAAGAAACTTCAGTTTTTTTTATTGCTTACCAAATTAGAAAATACTGATCCTGATCTTAAAGACTCTACAGTGTGCCACAACCCTACTGTCCCAGGGCTAGTGTGCGTGTGTGTGTGTGTGTGTGTGTGTGTGTGTGTGTGTGTACAGAGATCTTTCTCTCAACCTACATATTTATATCTATTTATATCCTCTCTCTCTGTATCTATATCATAACTATATGTAGTACATCTATCTATTTGTTGACCCTGAGATTTCATCAGCATAGGGGAATTCTCAGTGGGCAATTTCCTCTATACAAGCAAGTTTAACACCTTCTCTGTAACTTATAGCCTTAGAGAGTGATGGGTCACTCTGAGAGAGAATTCTAGTGTTTATAATCAGCATATATAATTGTCCTTCAGATACTTGAAGACAGTTATCACGTCCCCCCAAACTACTTTTTCTTCAGGTTAGACCTGCTCATTTATTTCAATTGATTCTCCTGGATTTGCTATTAAGGCTATTCACGACACTGGTTGCCTTCACTATATCATATTCACTATACAGCTTCCTGTCAGTAAACTCTTTTGAACTTACTAATGACCTACTGAAAATGTGGTGCTCAGAATTGAACCCAGAATTTCAGATGTGGTCCAACTAGAGTTGTTTGTCCTTCATTTTTGAAGAGCATTTTTGAAGAATGATGTCTCGACTTGCATAGGAATTGGATTTAAGTGAGGCACAGTTGCACAAAGCTGTCAGCTTCATCCTTTCTTTATGAGTCATAAAGGTCCAGCGGCAAAAACAAAAGTCAGGATTGCCTGAGGTACAGTCATTTTCAACGTCTGATCAAGCTCTAAGCATCCATGGCATCTGCTTCATCTTCCTTCATAACCTTTGGAACAAATTGTTCTCATCCGCCCATTCCGCTGGGAGAAGTCTTTCTATGCTTGGGGTAGACCTTGCCCTCTAACTACAGTAGAGTTTGTTGGTAGGATCACTTCCTAGTCTTGGATGCCATGCCTATCTCTTTTTTTTTAAACTTTATTTTAGACTCAAATACAAGAACACAAATACAGAATAGAGAAAAGAAAAAAATATCATAAACTTAAATATTGTAGCTTAAATATAATGCAAGAAAGGGAGGAAAGCATGGCATGCGCATAGTAGAACATAAGAGAAGATTCAATATATGTGACAATAAATTTTCAAGAAAGCTTGTATGATAAATACTACACATTATGTTGAGAGCTGTCCATCTTTTCTTAGCTTCCTTGTAAGTTTTCTTTTGTTCTCTGCTGTATACTTGTTTATTTTGATTTTTTTCCCCTTCCCCTGAGAAGGCTACAATTAAGTGTGGATATGTTGCTATGCCTCTCTTAATACAACCTGGGATGGGATTGGGGTTTGGTTTGTTGTTTTTGCTATCATGTCACACTTTTGACTTATGTTGAGCTTGAGTTCCACAAACACTCCAAGATCTCTTTCATGCAAACTGCTATGTTATCTGTGTCACCTCCATCTTGTACTTGTGAAGCTGATTTTAATCCAAGTACAAACCTTTACATCTTATCACATCTATCCCAGCATTTAGGCAGTCAGATAGTGCAAAGTATAGAGTCTGAGCCTGGAGCCAGGAAAATTTGAGTTTACATCCAGCCTCTGACACTTACAAGCTGTGTACCCCTGGGCAAGTCATTTAACCCTTGCCTATCTTAGTTTCCTTAACCATAAAATAGAAATAATAATAGCACCTACTTCAAAGTTTGTAGGGATCAGAGGAGATAATATTTGTAAAGCACTTAACACAGTGCCTAGTATATAGTAGATACTTCATAAAGGCTTGCTTCCTTTCTTCTCATCTATTGAACACTTTTGACCTTTACTCTGTTGTCTAATAGAGCAGCTATCATTTCCCATTTTATGTCATCTAAAAATTCAAATGTCATGTAAGATACATATGTCTTTTTTCAAGACACTGATAATAAAGGTAAGCCTCACAGGACTAAGGAGAAATCCCTGGGATACTCTCCTAGATTTCTTCTTCCCAGTTGACAGTGAAACATTAATGACTGTTCTTAGGTTACATCCATTCAACGAATTCATAATCCACCTAACTACACTATTATCTAGTCTACAACTTTCTAGCTTGTCCATAATAAAAGCTTGAGGTTTTTTTTATCAAGTGTCTTGTTAAAAACCTGGGTAAATTTTGTCTATAGCAGTCACCTGATCTACCTCTCCAGAAACTGACATGGCTTGGTGTAAGGCCAATCATGGCGGCACACCTGAGGACTGCTGCTATGAATAATTTTTAGGGTCTAATTGCATATTATAATGAACTCTTTATTCAGCAATAAACTAAACATTCACTAAAGCATAACATTCGTAGCAACATCCTTAAGCAAAACATATCATTATATATATGTCATAATACTTGGTATGTCATATGGCACATGGCATATATCATTTCATTCAGTAGCATTTCCCAAAATACTTGTTTACACAATCAGGCGAATTTGTTCAACCCTAATTTCTCTCCTGACTTTCTGTCTCACATCTCCAACTGCTTATTGTATGTCTTGAATAAAATGTATTGAATGGAAGGTCTCTCCTATTTTGAATTTTTTCAATCACTTTGCCCAGAACTCTCATTCTCATTTTCCCTGATGCTATGATTATTTGTACTTGTCCTTTCCAATCTTTAATTTGTAATGTCCTTCAGAGCAGAGTTTGTTTCACATCTATATGTGCATCTTCAGTCTCTAGCGCAAGTACCTTGAATAGAGTAACAGCTAAAGATATATTTGAATACATGAATGAAGAAGGCTAAACATAAGACATGCTTGCATTACATAATGGGGACTCATTATGACTTGAACCCAAGAAAAGTAGGTCTGTATAGCATAAGACCCTTGAAAGCAGAGATTGTTTGGTTTTAGTTTTTGTCACAGCTGCCCAAGAGACATTCCTATCTAACTGTGTCACTCCCTCAATAACATACAGGGTTTCCTGTTACCTCTAAAATCAAATGCAGTCTCCGCTATGTGCTATTTAAAACCCTTTACAACCTGACTCCTCAGTCTAGCCAAAGTGTGCGTCTTGCTATTTCTTACCCAGAATTTCATCTCTTATCTCGGTACCTTTGCACAAGTTAACCCCCATGCCAGAAATACATTCTTCTTCAGCAACACCTTTCAGAATCCCTAATTTTCATCCAAGCCCAGCTAAAATGCCACTTCCTACAAGTGGCCTTTCCTAATTCTTCCCATCTGCCACTGCCTTCCCACATCTCTGAAATAACTTCATCTTTATTTTGTGTATACTTACAAATGTGCATGTTTTCTCCCTTAATAAAGATGAACTCTTTGTAGGAAGAAATAACATTTTTTTGTCCTAGCACCTCACAATGTGCTGGACCCACAGTAAATGATCAAGAAATGCTTATCAAATGAACTGTTGAAATAAATTGTTCTCACAGAAATCAGACATTTTACTTGTATATGGAACACACACATATATGTACATTTATATTTCATGAAAAATATTAAATTTATTTTTATTTGTCTGGCCTGGGGGGATAGTAGCAATTTTCTGTATAATGATAAATTTGAGGGTATATATTAAGCTAGGAAAAAAATCACTTGGAAATACTGTACATGGGGTACATGTATAGCACTATAAGTTTATATTCTCTTAGTTTCGTAGTTTCTTTGATTTAGAGATGGAAGGGACTGTAAAGACTTGTTTTATAGATGAGGAAAATGAGGCATAAAGAACCTAAGTGACTTGCCCAGGGTCACTTAGAGCAATCAGATGAAAGTTTTGAAGTAGTGACCCAAATTCTAAGGTAAGATTCATATGCACATACAATGTAGTCATAAGAAATCTGATTATCTAGTTTAATTATTTCTTTTGAAAAGCAGAGTATCTGTAGTAATTAGATCTTAATAGCATTGGTCATAATTATAGGAGCCCAGTCTAGAATGTAGTATAATGTCCTAGTTTTTCAATCCATTTCATCCTAAATCCGTATGTCATCACTAGGCAATCAGACACTCAGATCCCTAATGCTCTCTGGCACTGTCGATGAGCCTAAAGTATTTTCAGATTGCTTTAGAATATCCAGAAATTGCCCCCACTGAGTGAATATTTCTGGACTGTGGCATAACTTGTCAGTTTCTATCCATATGGATATCCACATTTCTCAAAATAGCTTAAAATGAATGGAGTCTCCTAGGATTTTAGATGAAGTCCTTTTTGGTTTGTTTGTTTTTGGCAGGCATTGAGAGAAAGAAATGGGCCAGATGTTAGCCATGGATAACCCATACCTTTTTATTAACATAAAAATCATTAGATCCTTTAAAAACTTATGCTAAGCATGAAAAAACTACCTCAAAGCTAGTTTCTTTTTATTAAAAAAAAAACAACCAAAAAAACCCCCAGCCAGGTATACATTCCATGATTAAAAGATAAATACAAGTATGGTGTTATAGAAAGGGTATTGGATTTGGAATTAGGAGAAATTTGGGTGTGAATACTGTCTCTTATAGTAACTGTGTAATATTGTACTAATTACTTAACTTCTCTGAGTTTCAGTTTCCTCGGCTGATTGTACATTTGTACGAGGGTTATGTTTGTTTCTTAAAATTTTGTAACTGAATGTCATCCTTCCTATGGGAATGTATGTGAATTCATATAGTTTGCTATAGAGTACATACATACATACATACGAAGTGTGTATGCACATGTAAACATTGGGACCTAGCTATGTTAATTAAGGCATTTCTTCTCTGCTAGAATCCTTGTGTAAGCTTTTTCTGCTCTCCAATGGAATGTATTAACATTCATAAGAAGAATTTCAAGGAGGGATGTTATCAGTATCTCCACCCAACCTTTGATCCTCACTCTGAGAAATGACCTATGACCATCCTCCGGACATTAGCCTGGCAATTTTGAGTTGGTACTTATGTAGTTTTAATTGCTCTTTGCTTTCTTTTGCTTTCAGCCTCTAAAGCAGTTAAGAAAATCTTTCCCCCTTTCCTTAATTATAGCTTCTTAGTTAAGTTTCCATCTGGTCTCAAAAAGCCCCATAGCACCTAGGATCATAGATAAGATTCTCTACATCTCTCTTTCTTAGTTTAGTTAGGGACATTTCAATCCCATGTTCTTATGCATGTCAACCAGTTACTGTGCTTGGAGATCCCAAAATGATGACATAGAAGCAGATAGGTAATACTTTGCTTCCTGTTCCTAAAAAAGAGGGAGCATATCTAATACATATTTAAGATGGAACTTTTCTAATACGAAAGGTAAAGTTAGAAAACCATTGTAGAGTGAGTCATCACATCATTTTCCCAGTATAGATGTTGATCTCTTTGGAACATGTAAGTCTTGCATATGCATCTTCTTGGCTTCTTCTACCCCCAACTCTTGTTAGTACAGATGCTGAGATATTTTCATTTGAGGTGGCATATTCCTCCAAATGCCAAAGTTTGGTAAAAGAAACCATCATGTTTTTCCCTCATTTTAAAATTTCTCAAAATCATTGAGAGACATTATTCCAATTGCTGCCCAGCTTTAGCTCATGAGGTTAATTTAACTGTTCATTAATGAATGTTCAGTACCTTCCTTCTACATATTTACAATCCAATAGAAAAAACACCATTGTTCTGTTCCTATATTTTATAGATTTTTAGAATTCTCTAATAACCCATGTTTCTGTTATCAATTGAGGCTATGGAACTCCTGATGCTGTCAACTTGGTTGGTTTCTTGAATGCTTTTTCAACATGGAGGCATTTATTTTCACAGTGGCTAGAATTTCATTTGTTCTGGTAAATTCTTCTGTTCAAATGAACATTATTTACTGAACTCATAACTGTGGGCAGCCTGGGGTAGCTTTAAGAGCATTTCCAATTTTCCTCTCGGTGTCTCTTATCTTTCCTTTGGCGAATGGATTTTGACCACTAGTAAACCTGTGATTGTTCTGAAAAAGATTTGTCAGCTAGCCCTTTGATTTTCCTTACGCTTTGGTGGTTATTTTATGACAGGAGGTCCCACTGTCTATGCACCATTTCTGACAACATTCATAGGCAAAACAGTAGAATCAGTTCTCAGTCTAATGAGGGGAATCACTACAAAATCCTACACTTTGGGAATAAAGTGGTAGTTGTTATATGAAGAAAAGAAGGTGGGGTTACCAATAGGTAGCCTGGTATAGTAGAGAGAGAGTGGACTTCTGAATCAAAAAGACCCATGTTAAAGTCCTACCCCTAATACGTACTGTCTATGTGATCCTGGGCCACTCAATTTACCTTTCAGTGCCTAAGACTAAATTGCAGAGAAGGTGCCAAGGGAGTCCCATCTGTTGTAGTTTCTTACACCAGTGAAACCACAGATCTGAACCAAAGAAAAACCTTAAATAAACAAAAATATAGTCACTACACACCTGCAACTGTCACCAAGCCAACATGGGTAGGACTAGGGCTGACTGCCTGGCAACAAGGACTTCTGCCCTTTCCACACACCTGTTTCAGACTTCAGAATGTGTTATTATTATGTCTTCCTCTTTGGTTGCCTCTTTTCCTTCGCATCACATTTTACTTCCCATGGATCCTAATACTAATGACCTCAGTTTTGTTATTTAAGGCAGATCTTGATATTCATTATCAATGGGGAGGAATAACCTAAGAATCCTGGTTGAATTCCAGTCCTGGCTCATTTTTTGACCTTGGGCAAGTTATTTTTCCCTCTTTAGGCCTCTGTTGCCTCACCTGTAAAATCAGATCAACTGATCTCTAAGGTCTCTTTTAACTCTAACACTCTAAAACAGTCTATGATAGTAGACATTATTTGTTTATGAAGGGAGGCAAGAGGTGATGGTGATGGTAGAGAAGGAAGCATAGAGTGATCTGTCTTGAGCCTGTAATCTCCCTAGGGCCAGCCCCATTAGGAAGCATCAGAGGCACTGCTACTGTATCTTAGTGCTGCTTATTACTACTGCTGCTGCTACTATTGTTGCTGCTATTGCTACTGCTAATACTACAACAACAACTTCCTGAATAGGTTAGTGTCAAAATGATGGAAGGAAACTTGAAAGCCTGAAGCTACCAAGAAAACTAATGAGTCAGGTTCAGTTTTTGCCATATCCCCATCTCTTGTATTAGCCCTCTCTTGACTCTCTGCATTTTCACCGACTGATCTCATTCCTAGAACTCTCTCCTTCCTCATCTCCACCTCCTAGCTTTCCTGATTTCCCTCAAGTCTCCTAGGAGCTCCTTCAGACTACGAACTGGTGTCTGTGTGTCTTTCACTTGCAAATGCCTGTTAACTTGACTTATTCTCCTTGAGTCTCAGTTTCCTCATCTGTAAAATGAAGTGGTTCCCTCTGATAGCCTCTCAGACTTATTCTAGCTTTTAAAATTAGGGATTATTAACTTTTCTGTGTTTCACGGACCCTTTTTGCAGTTTGATGAAACCTGTGGACCCTTCCTCAGAATAATGTTTCTAAATGCATAGGATTACAAAGAAAATCAATTACATTGATGACTGAGGTCCTCAGGGGTCCCCAGATTATATTGATTACTATTTTAGATTTAGATTTATGATCACATGAAATTAGAAATTCAAGTTAACTTGAGCAGGGAAAAACAAGCCAAAATAGGTAAATTACCATTAAAGGTCTCCTCAGTCTGAATCTAAGTCCTTGTGGTTTCAGAAATGATGGAACCCATGGGCTATACATGTCTAGGGAATGTTAATGTCCAGGGAAATGGTAAAGATTAATTTTTGGTCAAGATGAGGGCTATTCCTTTGTATACTTCAGTTTCCCAGCGTGAATCTGTTGTCCATTAATTTTTCTAAACCTTTTCTAAAAGTTCATAAGAATCATGAGATTCTCCTTTCTTTAAGTTTAGAACCTGCAGAAGTAATATTCCCTTTTATTTGAACCAAAAGAGCCTTTTAAAAGATACATCAAATGTCACTTTGTTCTGAGACACCAGGCTTTGTGAAGTTATCTGTGTTTGAGCTGTGCATACATTTCACATCTTTGTGGAATTTATAGGTATATCTCTTCTCAGCCTTTGTGTTTTCAGACTGAAGTCATAGACTTTAGAGTCTGGTCTCATCTGGAATCCTATTTCCTTGTCCTCCCCAGGTTGTTGGAAGAGATCTTAGAGGTTACATAGCACAAACTCCTCATTATATAAAAGAGGAAACTGAGTCACAGATAAAGTGACTTTCCTAAGGTCACAGAGCTAGTAAAGTAGAAGAGTCAGGATTAGAGCCCAGGTTCTAGGACTCCAAATATAACATTCTTTACCCTGTACCACACCACATCCTAACTAGAGTCAAGAAGCCCTGAGTTCAAAACTTACCTCACACACTTACACGTCACTTCTGTTTGTCTCAGTTTCCTTTCTTCATCTGTAAAGTGGAGATAATTATAGCATCCACTTCCCAGGGTTGTTGTAAGGATCAAATGACATAACAATGATAAAGTGCTTTGCACAGTGCTTAGTTGTTATTATAGGTCCCATCCTGTCCTGTTACATTTCTCAATAAATGGAAACCAGAGTTGTGTATGACTTCCAGATAGAGAAGGTGTGCCATTATTTTTGCAAAGCTGAGATAAGGTATTTCATTTCCTTATAATACATATCATTACTCTCCTTTTGGGGAGGTAGGTGGACAATAGTAGCACATTAGAGCCAGAGTCTTCAGAAAATAATGTGTAACAATATCTTGGCTGCCTATTATTATAGAAACAAAGTATGTCCAGTATTATATTGTGTCTGCTGACACTGAATATAATTTATCATTTTTCTGCCCACTCACACAGCCTTGATGGTTTTCTATTACTTGTATCTAGATGGTTTGACTGCAGACTTAGGTATGGAAGTTGACTGGTTGAGGATTAACTCAGAAGTTTGCTGGAGAAACACCCAGAATGAACCCTGGGATACATTTAGAAACCAGGAGTCTTGCTGAAGGGATGCAGTCTTGAAAGAGTACTGGTCAGACTAGGCTAAAGGGGAAAAATTCAAGGAACAGAAAGCTGTGACATGGAACTGAGCAATGGAATTCGTATGGTAAATATAGAAAGAGAAGAAGATAAGTTTTTAAAAAAAGAACTTGAAGATACTAAGAAACTCAAGGCTTAGGGATGGGATAAGGAAGAAAAAAATGAAAGGACAGACAGAAATGGACCTTGGAGCCCAGAATATAGCTATTTCTTAACTACACTGCCTGCAATTCCCACCATCATTCTTATCTTAGAGGTTGGTTGTGTCATAGTGGATAGAGACCTGAACCTGATCTAGGACTCCAATGAACTATTTGGTTCTTTGCCACTGGATCCCTCTAAGTTGCTAACTGAGTAAACATTTCTTCCTCCCCCCTCCTCTCCCCTCCTCTCCCCTCCTCTCCCCTCCTCCCTCCTCTCCTCCCTCCTTCCTTCCCTCCCTTCCGTTCTTCCCTCCTTCCCTTCCTCCCTTCCCTCCTTCCCTCCCTCCTTCCTTCCTTCTTTCCTACCTAGAAAAAGCAACTAGGTGGTAAAGCAGATAGAGCTCTGTGCCTGGAATCAAGAAAACGTGTTCAAATCTACCCTTCTCAACTTTCTAACTGCATCACCCTTGGTAAGTCACTTAACCTGTTTGCCTCTATTTCCTCAACTTTAAAATGGGAATAATATTAACTATTTTATAGGATTGTTGTAAGGATCAAATGTGTTGATATTTGTAAAGCAGTTAATACAGTACCTGGCACATAGCAGGCACTATATAATGCTTAATCATTTCCTGCCTGATTTCCATCTATAGATTTATTCTTATCCTAAACTTCATACTTGTCACTGATTCTTGAGGACTCTAGGAAATATTCTTTCAAGGTTGGACAGGTTGGTCTTTGAGGATCCATTTCTGAGACTTTATGGCAACTAGGTGACTCCGTGGATAGAGTTCTAGGTCTGGAGTCAGGAAGACCTGAATTCAAACCTAGTATCAGACACTTACTAGCTGTGTGATCCTGGGCAAGTGCCTTAACCCCATTTGCCTCAGTTTCCTCATCTGTAAAACGAACTAGAAAAGGAAATGGTAAACTAGTCCAGATTCCATCCCCAGAGAATGAAAAAAACCAAGACTTGTCATTGGTTCTGACATCCTTGTGACTTGGTTCTGACCTTGACTTTGACCAAATCTTGGTCTTGTCCCACTCCCCATTCCCACTTATACCTTCCATTCCTGAATTCCTGCTTTGTTTCGTCTAACATTTTAGCCCTGTCCTTGAAATCCTTTGCCAATTGTGATGCCTTTACTGCCCTGAAGGCAACATGTGGGACAGAGGAACAGGATTATATTTGGAATCAAAATACCTAAATTCAGTTCCCATCCTTATACTTACTAGTTATATGACAAATTATCTGAGATTTAATTTCCTCATATGTAAAATTGAGATAAGAATACTTTCATTAATTCTCCTCTCCTCTCTCTCCGTATAATCTCATCACCTCCCACCAGTTTCATTATTATCTCTGTGGTGATGACTCGATTTTGTGTAGCCCTCATCTCTGTTGGGGATAAAATCCCCATAGCTCACCAAGTTTAGTGTATGAGTTAGATAAAGAAACTTTATTTTGACTTGGAAGACGTGACAGGACCCTCTGGAGTATAATATTCATCTGGATTATAAGTCATTTGCAGCTACCCTTGCAAGTGGTACAGGGCAGCAAATTCTGTAACAGGACAGAGAGGAGAGGTTTACTAATCTTTTATAAGCCTTGAGATTGATCAGGAGCAGAAATAAATTCCTTATCTTTAACTGGCCTCGGGAGTGATGAAAAGTGTGAGGAAGGTTGGAATTGAGTGTAATTACTTAATTTATCTGAAATGGAGTCATTCCTCTTAAGATAAAGAGATCCCAGGTGTTTTTCTCTAGATCTTCATATCTCTCTCCTTTCTCCATATATCTCTTCTGTTCTATTATAGGCACCTCAAACTGGAAAAAATATCTAAAATGTCCTTCATTTAATTATCTTCATACATGTTATTTCCCTTCAGTAGAATATAAGGTTCTTGGAGGCAGGAACTATTTTCACTTTTGTTTTTGGATCTGCCTTGTATAGTGCCTTAAATATAGTGGGTGCTTAATGATCCTTGAAATGAATTGGCAAATGAGTTGCTCCCTGCCTGCTCCCATTTGTTCTGTCACCAATGTATGTTGGCAGGTGAATGAGAAAGGAGCTCCTTGTCATGCATTTGTCATGTTGTTTAATTAAATGTCCTTTGCTTTGGGGAAATTATCTACCCCACAAAGTTATTTTAAGGATCATAACATTCTACATAGATTCTATTGAAACTAGGATTTATGATTCCATAAATCCTAGATGTAAAATTGGGAGGAATTTCAGAGACAGTGGAATTCAACCACTTCATTTTATAGATGAGGAAACTGAGACCCAGGGAGGTAGAAAGACTTGCTGAAGTCTATATAGCAAAACAGTAGAGGTAGGATGACTATTCAGGTTATAAGACTCCCGGAGAGGTAACAGTTACCTGGACCATCCTGCCTTAGAATGTCAGCTTCTTAACAATAGGAATTGTTTCAGTCTTTGTACTTTGTGTCTGCACTGTTTAGCATGGTGCCTGGCACCTAGTAGGTGCTTAAGAAAGACTTAATAACTAAGTTGTAAGCTGTTAATGCAGTTATACGTACTGTAATATAAAGACGGCTAGCCTTTCTGCCTGTCTTCCTAGCGACTGAGGCCAAACATTAATGATGTCATGGTTTGTCCCTGAGTGCCATACTTTTCTACCTTGCTAGGGACCTTTGCCTATTACCTATTGGTTCCCTCTAGGACACAGCCATTTACATCTTACCTACCACACAGGACTTCTTGGTTAGGACACGCATAGCTTATGCACTTACCATGATTTAATCTAGTACCTGTCAATTTAAAGAGACAAGTTAAGAACAGGAACAGCCCTCATATCTTCTTCAATAAAGGATAGGGAAATGAATTTATGCAGGCTGCATACTACTTCTCTTTTATCTCTGCCTCTGCATTTTACATAGTGATCTTCAAGTGCTCATGCTAATTCTCTGATTTCCTCTCTCCTTTATTTAATTATATTATTAACTCTAGAGATCCTTGCAAACTGTTATGTCAATTTCATTGGGTCTACCTAATTTCTAACTTGCCCATTTCTGGGGGACTCTCATTATTCTAATGTGCATTATCTTTCTATTTTTGGAAAATTGTCTTTTCCCTATGATAGGTCTTTGCCAGCTTTGTGTGCCTGTTTGTTTCAGAGCATCTGGTCATTTTAATCCTCAGCACACATTTATCTTGGCTTTTGGAAGAATATTTTTAAATAGCCTCCAGGCTTACTGTGGGTTATGCCTTAGAAAACAAACAAAATAAACTTCATTCTTTACATTTTCTCCTAACTAATAGTTAACCTCTGATTTTTGTCAAACAATTCTTAATTGTATTTTTCTGATAGAGTTACTAGACAGACAGTTAAATTGACAGGCACTAGCTTGGGAAAATGTTATATACAAAATTTATATAGATTTTAGAAAGGCATTTGATGAAATCTGGTTTGAGGTTAGCTATATATAGAATGTTAGGCATTTGCTATCAATCCTTGGACAAGAAAACTCAACCTCAGGACAGGAGATAAATCCAAATGAATAGATTCACTTCTGTAAGGAATGAAAGGATGGAATCTGGAGATCTAGTGCCTAGGGTTCTGGTTCAGGTGAAGAGAAATAGAGGTAGCGTTGACAGAGAAGATGGCGAAATGGCCTGGGTGGATGGATGGATGGGAGGTGAAACAAAGTCTTGCTGAAGTTCCTCTATGTACAACAAGATACAGTTGACTAGAGAACTCAACACAATATCTGGAACATAGTAAATGATTAGTATTGTGTGTGTGTATATCTATATATCTATCTATCTATCTCTCTCTCTTTCTCTCTCTCTCTCTCTCTCTCTCTCTCTCTCTCTCTCTCTATATATATATATATATATATATCTGTGTGTGTTTGTCCTTTGTTGCTGAAGAAGACCATGCCATCAGAGAAATGATGATATGACTTGCACTTGACTTTGTTTTGAGTGAGGGAGGGCTGTTCAGGTCACCAGCCTCACTTCTCCTTCAGAGCCATCTGAATCCAGTGACTAGATAGTCATCAGGATGACTGGAGATGACCCAGAATGAGGCAATTGGGGTTAAAGACTTGTCCAAGGTCACACAGCTAGTGAGTGTCAAGTGTCTGAGGTGAGATTTGAAGTCAGGTTTTCCTGACTCCTGCACGAGTGCTCTATCCACTGCACAAAATAGAAATGCTTATTCACTTCTCTTCCCCCATACATCAAAGGACATTAAAGCTACAAAGAAAGAGATTGAGTATATATATCTACAATGTTGAGAAAGAGTCTAACAGTGTGGACCAAAACCAATGAGATGAAATCTTGTATATAGCATTTAAAAATATTAACTTGAATAAATACAAAATGAAAATGATCTTGGATTGTCAAGCTTCTCTTGAGTTTAGAGACTTTCATTTTTGTCTTCCATTCCCATTACAATGCTTGGCATTTGCTAAATGCTTAATAAATGCTTGTTGATGGATTGATTTATGAATACCAATGTGAAATGGATCTAGGAATTTGAATGGACCACAAGATAATGACTGCTGAAGTAAGTTTCATTTTATACACTGACTGCCTATAAAACAATTGTATTTGGAATATTGTTTTCAATTCTAGCTCTCTCTGTCTCTCTCTAAGATACAAGAATTGTGACAAAGATGGAAAGGCTTCTAGAAAAATATGAAGAAGAGTTGAAAGAATTGGGAATATTTGCTCAAAGGTAGGAGGTCTTAGGACAACATGACAGCCTGTCATATGATAGAAGGATTGGATTAGGTCCAGAAGGCAGAATGAGGATCAGTGGATGGAAGTTCCAAGGAGGAAGATTTCAACTGACTACCATTTTTCAAATTTTCTACAGACCACATTTTTTATGATCACACAACTTTTCATAATTTTCTTGTATCAGTCTCATTTATTTCCCCAATCTTTCCTCTACCATTCGAATGACCTTCTTAGCTTTTTTCCAGTTATGCTTGTTGGACTTGTGCCCAATTTGCATATTCTTGGAGCTTTTGCATGTACCTGTTTTTACATTGTTGTGCTCTGAGTTTGTGACTTGGTATTCCGTCACCTTAGTAGCTTTTTATGGTCAGGTCTTTTGTTGTTGTTGTTGTTTGTTCATTTTTCCAGTCTATTTGTTTCACTTTTAACTTTTTGCTAAACTTTAGTTCTGTTTCCTGACTGGGAGATGAGGGCCCTGTCCAAGCTTCAGGCTTTTTTTGTGGGGCTCTTTTCAGATCCGAGATAGATCAGAGCTAGAGCTGCCAAATGTCCAAATAAAGCAAATTAAACAGAGCTAGGTCTGTAGGTTTTTAGCTACTTCTAAGGTGGTATGATCCAGAGAGAAGTTTGGTCACTGCTCTTCTGGTCTGCACTCTGGTCTTTACCAAGGAATGTCCCTTGCAGGCACAAGTGATAATGTTTCTCTTGGCCCTGGAACTATGATGAATCCCTGTTCCCTGCTTTCCTGTGCTTCAAGCACTAAGACTCTTTTTTGGTCCTAGAATTGTGATCTGGAACTGCATATGGACAATACAATAGGGTTCTAAGTGAAGCAAAGGGTTTGTTATAATCTATTTCTGACCATTTGTCTGACCACCTTATGTCTCTGGGTTGAAAACTCCTGAAATTGAGTCATTATCTCAACTGTTTCCAAGGTCTGCTGCTGGTGGTACTTACAGCCTGTGTGATCCAGCCTGATGCCCACATCATTATATGATTTTCCTGCTGACCTTCTAGGTTGTCTTAGGTTAAAAAAAATGTCTCACTTTGACATTTTGTTGACTCTGCCAGTCCAGAATTCAGTTTGATAATTATTTTAAAGTTGTTCAGTAGGGAATGTTGGGAGAGTTGGGGTTGTTTGCCACCTCAATTCTTCCATCTTGACTGTGACTTATGGTTATATAACTGATGGAAGGGTAAAAGTAAAGTTCCTAGTGTGATTATTATTTATTGGTCTTTAGAATGGAATCAGTTCAGAAGAGCAGAAAATTAGTTTTCAGAGGTTCTTCTCAGAGGCTTTATTTATTTATTGCTTCATTTATTTATTTTTGCCATTTATCAGTATTCAATGACTTCCCAAGAAAGTAACCAAAGAACTTATTTTGTTCAGTTCTCTGCTTAGTATAAGCATCAAGTAGAGTGTTTAATAAGTATTTGCCAGTAATACAGAAAATATCCCACCAAAGTCCAAATAAAGCCAGTCAAACCAAAAGCATTTATTAAGTACCTACTATATATCAGACCAATCAACTAGGTGGTACAGGAGATAGTGCTGGGCTTGAAGTTAGGTAGACCTGAGCCATAAAATCTAGCCTTAAAAACTTCCTTGTTAAATGACCTTGTATGTCTATTAACCTTTGTTTGCCACTTGAGAAAGAAACGGCAAATCACTCCAGTATCTTTGCTAAGAAAACCTCTTGGACTGAGGTCTGTGAGGTCATGAAGAGTCAGACATAACTTAAATGACTGAACAACAACAAATGTATTATACACGGTAGTAGAGGATACAAAGAAAAGTTAAAACAGTATCTGCTGTCAGATATCTTCCATTCTAGTGGTGGAGATAACATGTAAATTACTCTGTGATACAAAATATAGTGAGAACAGATGGGATGTAATCTCAGAGAGAAAGGCAATAGCAGCTGGGAGGGACTGGGAAAGGCTGATTGCAAGAAGATGGCATTTGAACTGACTTGAAGGAAGCTTTCTTTTGGATGGTCAATTTCCCAATTACTCTTCTTTGCAGATGACCTTGTACTACACCAAAGAGCTTCCTTAGTGGACTAAACAGTAATGTGAAAAATTCAGTCTATCAATGCTAAAAGAAAGCCAATGAAAAATTGATCTCGCCATATCATGATACAAAACTGAAAGGGTGGATATATTCGTCTATATTTTGCCTCTTGGATGAATGCTAAAGTCAGTCAATAAGCTCTTAACAATATGCCCAAGATATCTGCGCTCTTAAGGAGCTAACATGGGGTAGAAAATATTTATTTTTAAAAAATTTTTTAAATTTTACTTTTGAAAATTAAATTATTTGTTTTCAGTTTTCAACAATTACTTCCATAAGTCTTAAATTTTCTCCCCCTCCCACTCCCCTTCCTTCCTGAGATGGCATGCAATTTTAGGTGGGTTCTCTACATACATTCTTATTAAACACACTGGAGAAAATATTAAAACAGTGGATAAACAAGATATATGCTAGGTATATTGCAGATAATTAATAGAGAAAAAAAGGGGATTAAAGGGGACCTGAAAAGGCTTCTTATAGAAGGAGAGATTTTATCTTTGATTTGAAAGAATTCAGAGAAGGATGGAAGTAGAAATGAAGAGGGAGAACTTTCTAAGAGACAGTCAGTGAAATAGTAAGGATACAGGTGACGAAATATTTTGTTCAAGGAGCAGTAAAGTAGCAAAGTGTTGTTTGGTAAAGTGTAGGAGGACTGAAGAGATGTGAAGGAGTCAATTTGTGAAAGGCTTTAAAAGCCAGAGGACTTTATATTTTATTCTGGAGGTAATTGGGAGCCCCTGGAGTTTATTTAATAGAGGGGCAATATGGTCAGACCTTTCTTTTAGGGAAACCAATTTGAAATCTGCATGGAAGATGGACTGGAGTCAGGAGAGACCTGAGTCAGGGAGAGCATAAATCAAACTACAGTACTCCAGGCATGCGTGTGTGTATGCACATGTACATACAATATACATATATACCTAAACATGTGTAATATATATGTACTTACATGTCTATAATATAAATATAGAAAATAACTTATTTATTCATATAGTCTGATAGAGATGATGGTCATACTCTTTTGAGTGCTTACATATTTTTTCCAGGAGTCTTTGCAGTATTCTGTGCCTTGATACAATCAGCATGTCACATGCAAACCTGAACATCTGAAGTACCTCATCATATATAGAGAATCTCTTTTCAACTTAAATTCTGCACTGGATTTCCTCTATCAGAAGATAAATACCTTTCCTAGCATATCTCTCTCTCTTTTTTTTAATTTGCTTCACCCAGTAGTTATTGATTAGGGTTACTATTGTTATATCTTAAAAATCTTGTATCGTTTTGATGAACGAATGAATAATAAAACTAGCTAACATTTATATGGTGCGTCAAGGTTTGCACAAAACTTTACAAGTATTATCTCATTTGATTTTCACATCAGCCCTGGGAGGTAGGTGCTATTATTATTCTTGCTTTACATATGAGGAAACTGAGGCTGAAGGATGTTGAATGACTTGCCCAAGGTCATATAGCTAGGAAGTCTGAGACTGAATTTGAACCAAGTCTTTCTGATTCCAGGTCTAGAGTTCTTTCTCCTAGGAGACACCTTGTTAGAAAAGGACTTTTCTTCTACCAAACCAAGTGCTTTTTAATAATCAACAAATACTAAACACAGCAGGATTTTTCATTCTCTACATATTCCAGTCTACTGTGAAATTATAAAGGCGTGGTCTATTGTTGAATATTGCTTGCAAAAATCTGTTTGTTCCCTACTAATATGCTCATTGAGATTGTCCTTAATTCATGTATAAATGAATCTCATAAATACAGTTTTAAACTTTAATAGCATAATACTATTTTAGGCTTTTGGAACATCCTGCATTTTGTGAAATAGAAAAGTAAGCATTTTCTATAGATTAGTAGCTGTTGGTGTTTTGGATTACCTTCCTATCCACCAATATTAATGAAGTCCATGATTTCTGCATGCCATTGGTATCTTTGTTTCCTTTAAATACTATGTAAATCAGTCCCTCAGTGTCCTCATAATTATGCTACTTTCAGAAAGTATATCCTTTGTATACCCTTGCTGCAATCTGGTGGCTTTTCACATCTTATTATTTTTAGGTCCAAGTAGCATATCAATGTTAAAAAAAATAATGAATTAGACTCTGAATCAAGTAGGAAGAAGAGATTAGGTTGATTTACATATAGGTACTTATTTTGTATTTAACAAAGAGAATTTCTTTTCCTTTAGGGTTCAATATCTCTAATCATACCATTACTTAATCATATTAGGCACATACTAGAAAGGGCAACTGATTTTGTAATGTGACCTTCACATTAAATTGTCATTGAAAAGATGCTATAAGGTAAAAATCAGTTGTAAAGTATGGAAACTCAGACTAAGCAACAAAGATTCCAAGGACATTAAAAAAAAATCCCACATTCAAGCTTTTAAAAATCAATATATCTATAATCTGAAATTCACCAGAACATAGAATTTGAGAGATCACAGGGTAATGCTACGCTAAAGGCTAATGATAACAAATATAGGACACAGATGCTCATATTGCTAAAGGAATCTTCAGAGATAGAATTTTATTGCATTGTACAGTTGAGGAAACTAAAGGGCAGGAAAATTAAGAGACCTTCCTAAGGTTACACAATGCATTAGCAGCCAAACTGTGATCCAAACCAAAATCCCTAACTTCTGCTCTTCTGCCCTTTCTACTACATGATGGTGTCTGGGAAACTTCATGTATTCCTACTGTTAACAACCCAATTGATGATTCCAGGTAGTAATCTACCAATCCTGGAGAATAAACTTCTTATACCTGGCAAGTAGGTGCTGATTTCATTGTTTTAATGGCCAAGTGTAAACTACCAATATGGAAAAATTTATGAAATAATTTAAAACATTTACAAGGTTGAATTTAACCCTCATTTTAATGCCATGGGTTTCCACTAAGAGAAGGTGGATGTAGACATGAAGTTTTTTGTCTGTTTGTTCTGGTGAGGTTTGAGGGCAAAAAAAGCAAAACAGAATTTCTTATGCTTCACAGGCCCCAGTGCAGATATGCCAGGTGAGTTAGCAGGGAATAGTGCTGCCATTCAGGTGCTTCAGTAATGTACAGATGGCCTGACAGATGGTGTGTTAGGTCATTCATTGCTGTCATAGGGAGCCTTAAGCCCTTTGCAGAGGACCATTGAGGGCTTTGCTCATAGTGGACAAACAACAAACGTTTTTTGAACTGTATTGAATTAATTTAAATTGAGTTCCTTCAGTGATCTTTTGGGAGACTGTGAGAAATATTAAGGGATCAATAGCCGGTAGTAGAATGATTAATAAAGGAGATTTCTACACCTAAACCACTTGCATGTGTGGGAGATGTTTAAGGGTAAAACAGATCAGTGGCTTGAAGGTTGTCTAGAACTGAAAGTTAAGGTGAGTTATATTACAGCCAAACTTTGGAAATAATGCATGTTTGGAAAGTAATTTACAGTTCTCAAGGGCCTTCCTCCTAGTGGTGCTGCTGAGGTAGGGAGAGTAATTCTTACTATCATCACCTAATATGTTTTGAATCTTAGAGTAGTTAAATGTTTTACCCAGAGTTTTAATACTAAGTGTCAGAGCCTGGACTTTGAATGTCAGTCTTCTGAGACCAAGTCCAGGGCTTTCTCAAGTTATCCCAGCAATCCTGGAGACCCAGCCTTTGTACAATGTGTAGACGTTTGATAATAGAAAATGACATAAGATAAATATGATAACACCTTAAAACATGGTCAAAAATTTAATGTGAATTAATGTATGTGTATATGCATAGATAAATGTGAGTATGTGTTTTTCTTTTATAATGGGTCTTGCTATTTTGCCCAGATCACTCATTGGCCTGAATCTACATCTGATCAGCATGGAAACTTTTAAGAACTCACCATTTTGGTGCCAGACACAGGATCAGAGTAGTCTACTACAGCTCAGGGCTCCCAAGCTCAAGGTATCCACCAGCCATGCCTGGAGAATTCATGTATTTAAAATAAATCCTTACATTTGATTTTGATAGTTTCAACAGTTAATTGTATGGACATAGACAAGTCACTGGTTGTAGTTTTCTCATCAGTAAAATGACAGAGTTGTACTAGATTAGTGGTTCTTAACTTTTTGTGAGTGTCATGGCTGCTTCTTAGAATAATATTTTTAAATGCATAAAATATAATACAAATGATTACAAAGGAAACCAATTAGAAGAAAATTAGTGATCATAGATACATATTATAGGTATACATAACACACATATGTATATATGTATATATATGTATGTATATATGTAAAGATCTGGATTAAGAATCTTTATAGAGGAGGCAGAGCCAAGATGGAGGAGCAAAAGCAGGGACTTGCTTGAGGTGTCCCCCAAACTACTCAAAATACTTATAAAAATGACTCTAAACAAATTCTAGACAGGAGAACTAAAAAATGAGAGACTGAAACAAATTTCCAGCCAAAGACAACAAGAAAGATATGTTGCACCAGTCTGAGAGAAAAGAACAATCTAGTTTGGGCCACACTGCCATAGGCAGGCTGGAGCAGGCCTCAGAGGATGGAATCACTGGCAGCTGTGGTAGTTTTCAGACTTCTCAACCCATAAATGCCAAAGACAACTTAGGAGGTCAGTAGGAAAGGTCTGTGGAACCACGGTGAGAGAAGAGCATGATCAGGACTTAATCCCAGGGTGGCTTATGGACTGCTTATGGAACTCTTGGCTAGGAGACAGTAGGGTAATTGAGCTGCTGATCAAAGGGGGATTGCAGGGATGTCTTTGATGACTCTGAGACAGGATTCTTTTGCTTTGTCCTGCTTAGATCTGGGTGACAATCTTGGAATCATGAGGGGCCCTGGTGTGGCAGAACTTGTGGTGGTAATGGTGGAGAGGATATCTTTCTCACAGTTCCAAGGCAGAAAAGAGTGCTTGTGGTTGCTTACAGACCAGAGCACAGGCCAGGAGAAAAGTAAACACCTCTCCTTTGATCATACCATCTTGGAAGAAATGAAAATTTATAGGTCCCTAGAAATGCAGGTCCCTCTGAAAACAGCTGCACAAAGCCATGAAAGCTTGGGACAGTATACCTTCCACTGAACAAAGAACTCAAAAGTCAAGTAATTGGCTGGGAAAATGAGCAAGAACAGGAAAAAAAATCAGACTGTAGAATCTTACTTTGGTAACACAAAGACCAAAATGTGCAACCAGAAGAAGACAACGAAGTCAAAGCTCCTACATCCAAAGCCTCCAAGAAAATATGAATTGGTCTCAGGTCATGGAAGAGTTCAAAAAACATTTTGAAAATCAAGTAAGTGAAATAGAGGAAAAATTGGGAAGAGAAATGAGAGTGATGCAAGAAAATGATGAAAAATGAGTCAACAGCTTGCTAAAGAACACCCAAAAATGCTGAGAAACATAATACCTTTATAAATAGACTAACCCAAATGGAAAATGAGGTCCAAAAAGTCAATGAAGAGAAGAATGCCTTAAACAGAATTGGCCAAATGGAAAAGGAAATCCAAAATCTCATTGAAGGCAATAATTCTTTCAAAATTAGATTGGAACAAATGGAAATTAATGACTTTATGAGAAATCAAGAAGTTATAAAACAAAACCAAAACAATGAAAAAATAGCAGGCAATGTGAAGTATCTCACTGGAAAAATAACTGCCCTGGAAAATAGATTCAGGAAAGAGAATTTTAAAATTATTGGACTACCTGAAGGCCATGAGTGAAAAAAGAGCCTAGATATCATCTTCCAAGAAAGCATCAAGGAAAAACTGCCCTCACATTCTAGAACCAGAGGGTAAAATAGAAATGGAAAGAAACCACTGATCACCTCTTGAAAGAGATCCCAAAGGGAAATTTCTGGGAATATTGTTGCCAAATT
>CM053773.1:136547035-136570869 GCA_028658325.1 Potorous gilbertii | reverse complement strand
AACACAATCAGGATAGCACAAGATTTAGCAGTGTTTACATTAAGGGATCAGAGGGCCTGGAATATGATATTCCTGAGGTCAAAGAAGCTAGGATTAAAACCAAGAATCACCTACTCAGCAAAACTGAGTATAATCCTTCTGGGGGAAAAAATGGACATTCAATAAAATAGAGGACTTCCAAGCACTCTTGATGAAAAGACCAGAGCAGAATAGAAACTCTGACTTTCAAATACAAGAGCCAAGATAAGCATGACAAGGTAAACAGGAAAGAAAAATAATGAGGGACTTGTTAAAGTTGAACTGTTCTGTAAGTCATGAGACCTTTCTCAATATTAGAGTTGTTAAAGGGAATACACACACATATGTATATGCACACATACTGCACACACACATACACACACATATATAGATAGATACACATATGAGTATGTGTGTGTATGTACATATGTAGACAGAGGGCATCAGGTGAGTTGAATATGAAGGGATGATATCTAAAAAATAAAATTAAGTGTTGAGAAGGAGAAAGAGAGAGGTACGATGTACCTCACATAAAAGAAGCAAGAAAGAGCTTTTACATTGGAGGGAAAAAGAGAGGAGGCGAGACAGAATGAGGGAACCTTACTCTCATAGAACTTGGCTTAAGAAAGGAATAACATACACACTCAATTGGGTATAGAAATCTATCTTACCCTACAGGAAAGCAGGGGGAAAGGACATAAGAAAGGGGGGATGATAGCAAGAGCGGCAGATTGGGGGAGAAGATAATCAGAAGCAAACACTTTTGAGGAGGGACAGGCCAAAGGAGAGAATAGAATAGGAGGGAGGGACAGGATGGAGGGAAATATAGTTAGTCTTTCACAATACCACTGTTATGGAAGTGTTTTGCATGATTACACATGTATAATCTATATCAAATTGCTTACCTTCTCAATGAGGGAGGAAGGGAGAGAATGTGGAACTCATAGTTTTAAAAATGAATGTTAAAAATTGCTTTTACACGTAACTGGGAAATAAGATATACAGTCAATGGGGTATAGAAATCTATCTTGCCCTACAGGATGGTGAAGAACCTGTTTTCTTGGTGTTAATTGTTAGGCCAAAATTAGAGAATTGATCCATACATTGCTGCATCTCAGCCTTCGAGGTTGCCTTGAGTTCACAGTCATCTGCACACAAAAACATCATGCACTAGTTCTCTGTCCACTTTATTCTTGACTTGTAGACTTTTGAAGTTAAATAATTTACCATCCGTGTAGTAGCTAGTCTTGATGCCATTTTCCTCCTTAAAGGTGTTTGACAACGTTGCTGAAAACATCATAGTATAAAGCATGGGAGCAAGCACATAGCCTTGTTTTACTCCATTGGTGACTGGGAAAGTGTGACAGTATTTTCCATTATCCAGAACCCACACAAACATGCTGTCTTGAAATTGATATACAAATGATAAACTTCTCTGGGCAACCAAGTTTTGAAATAATTTTCCAAAAGTCCTCACAACAGACTGTATCAAAGGTCTTGGTCAGATTGATGAATGTTGTGTATAGATCTCTGTTCAATTCCTGGAGTTGTCAAGCAGCAAACACCATTTTGACTGTTTCTCGGCCCTTTCTGAAACCACACTGACTCTCAAGTAGAAAACTATCTTCCAGGAAAAGGTCAACCTATTAAGGAGGACTCTGACAAAAATCTTGCTATCAGTGACTAAGAAATAGATGCACCCCTCCCCCCCATTGTCACGGGACAATTTATTTCCTTTACCTTTATAGAAATGAACAATGGAGGCATCTTCAACCTGGGGATAACCTCCTCTTGCTACATAACCTGGAATATTTCAGTCAGCTTTTGTGTAAGCAGTGGACACCCTGCCTTGTAAATCTCAGCTGGAGTAGAATCAGTACCAGGTGCTTTAACACATGAGAGGAGCCTATTACCATTCAAAACGTTTTCAGTTGGAAGTTTGGCAAGAGAGGGATTGACTTCAACCTGAGTTGTATAGTCAATGACTTCAGCATTGATTGATGGTCTGTTGAAATAATATGGAAGTGTTCAGCCTATCTCTCCAGGATCATGTCCTAATCACTAATCAATGTAGCTCCATTAGCACTGAGTGGACTATAGGTCTTTGACCCATAAATAGCCTTCAGGGCATCATAAAAGTGCTTTGGATTGTTACTATCAGCATAAAACTGAATTTCATGTCTTCTTAATGAGCCAAAAATCCTGCATCTCCCTAAGCTTCACTTGCACTTTAATTTTAATGGAGTTACATGTTTCCTTCTTAGAGACAGATGAATGATTTTGCTGATAAACCCTGTGGAATGTTCATTTTTTGTTTTGCAGCTTCTAAATTTCCCAATCATTTTCATCAAACCAATCTTAAGGCTTGCAATTGTTCTGGTCCAGATGAGTAAGTGCATTGTTATGAGTTTATTTTTCACTCCTTTTGGTAGGCACACAAGTTTGTTGATTGACTTTGATCATAAAATATACAGCAGCTTCACAATGCTCCCATTGGCTGTGGCTACTCTAGAAAGATATGTATCCAGCTCTGACTTTGGTGTTCATTTGCCAGTCTTGTTTCTCTTAGGACTGTTATTGAATTTGATACCTGATAAGTTCTCTCATAATAAGAGTTCATCTTTCAGGTCTACTGGATTTTGTGTTGTCCATAAGTTTGTGTGCATTCCATGTAGCAATGATGAGTAGAATCATCTTTGCAAGTTTTTTGTTTATTGTGTGTGTGTGTGTTTCAACCACAGAGTCATATCCCAGCCTGCCACAGTAAGGAGGCAAAGCTTGGGCAAAACATAATTTTTAGGGCACTCCTTCCTCACACCGGGAGTTGAGCAGTGCAGTCCTTTAAAAGACTGCTCAGACATGTAGGGAGCTGCTGAATCCCACTGTTGCTTCAGTCCAGTGAGAAGTTGGCCCTATGGTCTGGGCCACCTGTGTGCAAGGTTGTTACTGTAGATCTCAGTGTATTCATACCTGCTGCTTCATCACTTACCTATTACCACAGTACTTTGAGGTAGGTAAAAATGATAAAATGGTATGACTGATGTCTTTGGATTCATTCATAAATTGGATTTAATTGAGGCAGAGTTAAACAAAGTCTTACTCTCTGTTCCAGAGCCATCAAAGTCTAGCGGCAAGATGTCATGATGATTGGTGGTACTAGATGATCTTGGCATCTTCAATGTCTAACCAAGCTCTAAGCACTCCCTGGTACCTGCTTCAGCCACCTTCATGGCTGTTGAAACAAATCGTTCTCATCCACTTATTCCACCAGATGCTTGAGGTAGATAACCCCTAACTCACTCAACCTCTTAGTTTCCCTCAACCTGGTTTATCTGATCTGCTAAAACAGTATACCAGTGTTGACACTGCATATAGTGTAGCTCCTTGGAACCACAGATGAGAGTTGGGTGAATCAGGTTGTAACAGTAAGCATCCCAATACTCACAGGTGGGCCTGCTATCACAGCTTATTAGATCTGCATTCATAAAAGGAAAGGCAACTTTTGAGGGGTTAACAATTACTTTAATCAAGCACATATATAACTCCTTTAATCAAGCACATATATCATTCAGTTAGTTCAGAGGAATAAGTCAGCACCCTGAACTTCAGAGAAAATCAAAATACAGAGAAATTAAAAGTCAATAGACATGCTTCCAAATGTATGACTTTTAATGTGCATACGTCTTTACCAGAGAGGGAAACACCAATATCTGGGTTTTCCAAGCTAGGAAGCTGCTTAGCAACTTCCAAGAATCTCATTTGGCAAACAAACCTTCCAAAAACTAAGCCCTAAAGTAAAACCTCTCCTCAGAGTCTTTATTCACTTTTTAGAGCCAGAGGACATCACATCCCTTGAGAGCCAGTGCCTCATTAATAAAAAGGTGGGGGCCTTCCTACACATCTTCCCAGGTCCATCAATGGGTGGGAAAGAGCCTCCTCAATCACATTATTCAATCAGAGGCACTTTTAGTAAAAGAAAAACAGCAAAAGATCCTACTTTGCTTGCCCTTACAGGGTAATCTACCCTTCCAGGATCCTTGACCTTACAATCTAAATGGCCATGGATCCTGGAAAAAATAGAGGCATTATACTTCTTGATTATACTAAAAAAATTCCAGGAAAAAAAATCCTACTTTACTTGCCGTTACACAGGTGAACACTAAAGGTTTGGGAAATAGCCTGGAAAAGGGCTTGGCAGCCCTTACACAAGAGGTACTAATGTTCCCTGATCATACCCTATCCTCCTTTGCATGTATATATAATACATGCATATATGTGAAGTAAAATGAAACAATAAGTAAATTGCTCTGTGTGTCCTAAACACTTTTCTGGTAATATATAAATAAAGATTTGTTACTTTAGAATATGAACTTCTTGAGGGCAGGGACTATGTTTTTGCCTTTCTTTTTATCTCTAGCATGGAATAAGTGCTTGTTATATAACAAATGTTTGTTGATTGACCAATTATTTTTATTTTCTTACATGGACATAGTATATATGATTATTTTTCCTTTGATTTATATATTTTATGAGCATTTATATTCAGCAAATTTGTCAATTTTACCATTTTATCATATCAATACATTGCTACACTGTATTTTATTTAATCTGGAGTTATTGAACATTTAGATTACTTCCAGTGTTTATTCTAAATAAAGCAGATGTGAATATTTTTATACAGATAGGGTCCTTGCCTTTCAATAATGTTCTTGAATTAATAATACTATTGACTTAAAGGTTATAAGTTTTATTTTTTTGTAGTTCTTATTATTTATTATCAGTACACTCTAAAAAAGACTATGATTTCATCAAAAATAGTGTTGGTAGAAATAGAGTACTCACCCCCTAGAGCACCACTTCCCAAACCCAGCCCTGTGACACAACGCCCTCATTTTAAATGATTTTCACCAAATTGTTGATATTAGACAATGGTATCAAACCCAAATAGAAATGGATCCTTGCAGGCTGCATATATTGACTTAGAAGACCACATATTAACATTATCTGTATTGTTTGGGTTTTTATTTATTTTATTAAACATTTTGCAGTAATATTTTAATCTGCTATACTCAGGAATTTGAAACCTCTATTGCAAGATGTCACATGAAGTTTTAAAATGTACAATTTTCTATTTATGAGTTTGAACCCCAAAATGGTAAAATGTATGTCCTTTTTTTGAAAATTATTTGATCATATTTTAACTTTGCGTCAATTGGGTAATGGGTCCAATTATTCTTTATTTATGCTATTTCATGGTAGATTTTGGATGTCGCACTTTTTTGTTTTATTTTTTTTAAGCCAAAGAAAAACAAAGTTTATTAAAGATTCACCATATTGAGTTGACTCTTAAGGAGCCTAATCATTAGTAACACTTGTATTCACAAGCGAGTCAAATAGGATCTCAGCTACACAGAGTCTGGAGTGGATTGTATCTGAGTGCCTTCATGGAGGGAAGATGGAACTTAGATACAGAAGAGACTGGAGGAGGGATCTGGGCATAGTCTGGTAATCTAGCATGATGGGAGAGGGGGTTTAGAGAAGGTCTTGAAGAAAAGTCCAAGGAAGACCTCAGTGTGTCAGACTTTTGTTAGCCATAGTTACAAAGAAAAATTCTCACAAGTCATTTTTCTTTTCCTTTTTGGTTTGGATACTTAATTTTTTTTTATT
This sequence comes from Potorous gilbertii, assembly GCA_028658325.1. NCBI lineage: Eukaryota > Metazoa > Chordata > Mammalia > Diprotodontia > Potoroidae > Potorous > Potorous gilbertii. The sequence goes on along the minus strand of CM053773.1, from coordinate 136,565,184 downwards.
GTGTTATACATTTCAATAATTCATATCAGGGATGTTTAGGTGCTAGTTCCTGCTGGCTAGTGATAGATAATTGCTCATTTTTAGTATGAACTTATATACTGTAGAAATCAGCAAACTCTACAAATTAGAGCTTGTTTTAATATTTCATTCATTTAATATTTCATTTAACCCTAACCCTAAATGCCTATACTTGAGAAAGTAATGGAGAAAATGTTGATGAAGCAGATTAACCTTAAAAATGTGTCATAGGTACATTATTGTTTTCTGGAGAAATGGTCATTAAACATTTACTTTTGTTTCGTATCATTGGCATGGATTTTTTTCTCTGTCATCTATAAGATAAGAAAATCAGCTATTATTGATTATTTTGATTTGTTTTTAGTTTGATTAAAGTTAATTCCCTTCTTTAAGAAAACCTTAAGCCCTAAGAGCTAAGCCAGACTAACAGAGATAGTCTTTTAGGTCTAGGTTACCTATAGATTTAATGACTAGATACATTGAGAAGACTTTTATCAATTTAGTAGCAGATAATTTAGAAGGAGATATAATAAAATAATCATAAGATTACTCTTTTTAAAAGTTAAATTCTCTTTTCTAGTTTCTAGCAGAAAGGGAGGTTGACGAAATGTTGGGCAGACCCGAGTCCAATAGTTGTAAAGTATTTTGCAAGCCTTAGAGTGCTATTTAAGGCGTTATTACGAATATAGTTACCTATCTGTTAAAGGCCTTTGATAATGTGCTATATAAAGTGGTGGTTAAAATAGATGAGGTTGTTTAGCAACGGAACAAGAAGTTTTCAAGAAATAAAGGAGATGGAAGAAAGAAATCTATGGGTGCCCCTTTAATGAGCAACAGGCAGGACATGTAGTTTGAATGCTAACTAAACATCCTGAGAATTATGATTGAATTGTAGTCTCTTGGCCTGGAAGAGATAGAAAAAGATAACATGAATCTTGCAACAGAACTGTGTGGGGTTATACAACTCACGTGGGAAAACTTGGAGAAGAGGAGAAAGAAGAAAGTGGGAGTAGCAAGGGGTCAGTGGCAGCTGAGCAGTTGTCTAGGTTGTAGCAGCTGAATCATCCTCTTCTGCACCCAGGGAAGTGAGAAAGTGAGACTGCTATACCAACTGGGACTTTGGACTAAGGGTAGCAGCTGATGGCAGAGCATGCTCTACATTCTCATTTTATGACATGGAAAATTGGTTGTGTTTGCGAAGTGCCTTTTCTTTCTTTCTTTCTTTACTTTTTAAAAAAAATATTTTTTTGTTTATAATTTACAACGTATAGTTCCGCAAGCTTTTGAGTTCCAAATATTTTCCCTTTCCTTCTCCTCCCTTCACCTCAAGATGGCATGCAATCTGATATAGTCTCTACATATACATTCACATTAAACATACTTTTAATCATGTTGCAAAGTCATGTTGCAAAGAATTATAACCAATTAAATGAACCATGAGAAAAAGAAACAAAACGAAAAGGGAGAGTAAATAGTTTGCTTCTATCTGCATTCAGATTCTATAATTCTTTCTCTGGATGTGGATAACATTTTCCATCATGAGCCTTTTGGAGTTGTCTTAGGACCTTGCATTGCTGAGAAGAGCCAAGTCTATCAAAGTCAGTCATCGCATACTGTGGCTATAACTGTGTGTAATGCTCTCTTGGTTCTGCTCACTTCACTCAGCCTCAGTTCATATAAGTCTTTCCATGTTTTTCTGAAGTCTTTCTGCTCATCATTTCTTATAGCACCATAGTATTCCATTCCATTCATATATCACAACTTATTTAACCATTCTGCAGTTGATAGGTATCCCCTCAATATCTGGTTCTTGGCCAACACAAAAAAAATGCCATCAATATTTTTGTACGAGTGGGTTCTTTTCCCATTTGTATGATTTCTTTGGAATACAGGCCTAGAAGTGGTATTGTAAGGTCCAAGGGCATGCAAATTTTTATAGCCCTTTGGGCACAGTTCTAAATTGTTCTCCAAAATGATTGGATCACTTCGCAACTCCACCAGCTAAGCATTAGTATTAAAATTTTCCCACATCTTCTCTAACATTTATAATTTTCCTGTTTTGTCGTGTTAGCCAATCTGACAGGTATGACGTGGTACCTAAAAGTTATTTTGATTTCCATTTCACTAATCAATAGTGATTTGGAGCATTTTTTTATGACTATGGACAGCTTTAATTTCTCCCTCTGAAAACTGCCTGTTCATATCCTTTGACCATTTATCAATTGGGGAATGACTTATATTCTTATAAATTTGACTCAGTTTTCTATTTTAGAAATAAGGCCTTTATCAGAGATACTTGTAAAAATTCTTTCCCATATGAACTGTCTGTTCATATCCTTTGACCATTTACTTTGACTTATATTCTTATAAATTTGACTCAGTTTTCCATTTTAGAAATGAGGCCTTTATCAGAGATACTTGTAAAAATTCTTTCCCAGTTTTCTCCTTCCCTCCTAATTTTGATTGCTTTGGCTTTGTTTGTACAAAACCCTTTCAATTTAACATAATCAAAATTATCCATTTTGCATTTTATAGTGTTCTCTCTCGTTTGGTTATAAATACTTCCATTCTCCATAAATCTGACAGGTACACTCTTCCTTGCTCTCACAGTTTGCTTATAGTATCAGCCTTTATAACTAAATATAACTAAATTGTGTCCCCATTTGGACTTTACTTTGGTATGCAATGCCAGACATTGATCTATGCCCAATTCTTGCCATACTGTTTTCCAGTTTTCCCAGCAGTTTCTTTCATATAGTGAGTTCTTTTCCCAGAAGCTGGATTTTTTGAGTTTATAAAATTGTAGATTATTATATTCTTTGACTACTGTGTCTTGTGTACCTAACCTATTGCACCAATCCATTTCTCTGTTTCTTAGCCAATACCAAGTAGTTTTGGACATTCCACTTTATAGTACAATTTAAGATCAGGTATGACAAGACCACCTTCTGCAGCATTCCTTTTCACTAATTCTCTTGATATTCTGGAACTTCTGCTCTTCCGGATGAATTTTGTTTTTATTTTTTCTAGTTCTATGTAATATCTTTGAGTGGTTTAATTGGTGTGGCACTGAATAAGTACATTAATTTAGGTGCCTTTTCTTTTTATAAATATAAGGAAATGTCCAAGATTTATTTCTTCAACTCTCTGTCCACTTTTTTATTTTGTTATACACTTAAAAAATTCTTATTTTGTTTCTCTTCAAATAAAAAATTTCTGTTGTCATCATGTCCTTATATGTATTTTAATTGTGGTCAGAGAATGCAAACAGAGTTGAGCTCTGACTGTTTGATGGAATAAAATGTAACTGGCTAGGAAATTTCTTTACTAGCTCAGATCTGAGATTCTAGCCTTGGTCAATTGTTAGAGGATTTCTACCTGGGGAATTGGCAAGCAATGATGTTATATATTTTACTAAAAACTCTGAAATGCCTACAAATAAGCAGAGACAGGGACTCCACATGGATCTGGGGCTATTCTTTTGGAACATAAATAAGCCTGTTGGTTTTAACTGAGTGTGGCTCCTGAAATCTCTAAGCCCCAACTCTAACAAGAGAGAAGAAAGAGGAATAGTAGTTCTGGGATGGCCCTGATCTAAAACTCTTCTACCTCTTAGCCCAGTAGGAATGGGAGTCAGAGGACAGGATGGTTGCCAAAAGAGAGGACCCAACTCTTCTTACCAAGTAGAGGTAGAAGTGGTCTGGAAATAGTCCCTTCTTCTTACAGAAATGAGGGTTAAGAGTGAAGAAGTACTACCAATTAGCCAGCCATCCTCTATGGTAACACCTATAAGTTATACAAATATTTAAATAACTATTTTTTTGAAAGAGAAATTAAATTTATTCTTATTTATTCCTGACCCAAAAGGCAAGAACTAAGGGCAGTGAATGTTTCACAATAGTGTGAGGAGTAATGTCTAAAAACTTACTTAATTTCTTTTATATTTGCTGTGATCTCCTTTTCTTTCCCTGAGTTTTTCCTCTATTCTTTTTTTTTATTGTATTTGCTCATTATTTGTTAGTTTTATTGAATTTCATGTAAAACTATCTTGGGTTTATTTAATATTATAGTTCTTGTAGTTTCTATTTTAATAATTGTGGTCCAAATCTTAATAAACACCATTCTTCAGCTTTTCCTTTAGTCATTTATTTTCTTCCTTTTCTAATTTATTTAAACTGTAGGCTCAGTTCTTCAAGATTCGTTTTTTGTTCTTGTTAATAAATGAATTTTGCACTCTAACTTTGCCTCTTAGGATGCGTTATCTTCATTCTATAGCAGTATTGTTTTAGATAATTTGCTGTTATTTTGAATGGTTTATCCTTCAACATAGACATCGTTAAAGAATTTTTAAAAATCATTTTGGATATGTGCATTTTCATCATATTATTTTTTGGTTACTTCTAGGTTTCTTTAATTATGTTCTATATATATGTATATATACATAAAAATTATATGCAGTTTATTCTTTTCTAAATTTTCCCAGAACTTCTAAGACTAATCATGAGCATTTCACCTATATTCACCAAAAAATATACTCACCTATATATATATATATATATATATATACATAAAAATTATATGCAGTTTATTCTTTTCTAAATTTTCCCAGAACTTCTAAGACTAATTGTGAGCCTTTCACCTGTACTCACAAAAAATGTGCATTGCTTCTTGTTGCTCCTAATTTCTCTCTACAAGTCCTATTTTTATCTCGTGTTTAACAATCTGTTCAAATCTGTAAATTTTCTTATTTATCTTTTTTGATATCATTCTATCAGAATATGCATTGTAAAAAAATAAATAAGAAAAACTATAGATTTATATATTGTATTATATGATAAAATATGCATATATTGTGAAAATATACTATATTATATGCAGTGTATATACAATACATACACATAGGGGAAGGGACAGGGAGAGGCAGAGGGAGGGGGAGGGGGAGGAGGAGGGGAGGGATATATATCAGTTGTGGCATGTAAATAGAGAGACATCCTTGAAGCCAGGAAGACCTGAGTTCACATGTTACCTCTGAGACCAATCTCACCTCTGGTCAAGTCACTTAACTTCCCAAGGCTCTAGACAACTGACTCAGACTAAAGTTCCAGAGAAGGTGCCAAACTACATTGGTAGAGGTGGTTTCCTCATCCAGGAGTCCTTTATAACAAATCACAGTTCAAGTGCTTGTCCCAATCACTCACTCAGTGAATAAACATTTATTAAGGGATTACTATATGCTGGGCAATGTACTAAGCACTGGGATTTTTAAAAGAGCCCAAAATAATCTCTGCCCTCAAGGAGTTCCCAATCTAATGGGGAAAGACAACACATTTAACAAAAGCTAAAAGGCAGTAGGATGCAGAAATAGAACACATGTTGGGGCATGATGAAGTCCATCAGTAAAACCACATGGAAAATTATGATGTGACTCCAGAGGGAGAAAGGGGATCAGGGAGTCCTGATGAGGTGTGAATTTCAAGTTTGATGGGATCTTGTAAAATCATTTTTTGATAGGGGGGTATTGAAATCATAGGAACATAGATTTAGAGAGTTAAGGGACCCTAGAGGCCACTGAGTCCAACTATCTCCTTTCATAGATGATAAAAGGGTGGTTTAGAGAGGTTAAGAAGCTTTCCCCAGAGTCACCCAGCTAGCGGACATCTTGGCTGTCTACCTTGCACTAACCACTCTCTCCTCTTCTACCCATCTTTATCCCTTGGTTGACTAATTCCATTCTATACTGTTTTCCTCTCTTGAATTCCTAGCCTTTTATCATATTGCCAGTTACACCCTGCTAAACCTCAGCCTTGGAGTACTCTCAAAAGTCACCACTTTTGTTCCTATGCACGTGCTGTTGAAGGAAATCATCCAACTGTTCTGAGTCCACTACAAATTTATGTTAAACGGTTTGGACCATGCCCTCGCTGCTACAAAGTGATTCTTCTACAGCTCCCTTTTCAGCTCCCCAACCCACTCTCCAGAGTGGCTTTTCCAAAACTTTTCATCCCTCCTCAAATATTCCATAGCTCACCTCGCCACCCTCTCAGCTGAGAATCTTGCCTTATATTTTACTGAAAACAAAATGAGACCATTCTGTCTTCTCTCTCATCTTATTTCATTCAGATGTCTCCTGCCACTATGTCCTTCATTCCTGTCTCATATGCAGGAGTGACCTTACTCCTTAGCAAGGCAACTCTTCTACCTGCACAAATAAACTAATCCCATCCCATCTTCCTTGTCAATCGACAGATTGCCCTCTTTGTCATCCTCACTCTATCACTTATGTTCAGTCTTTCCCTGACTACTTGCTATTTCTTTATGGCCCACAAATCTGCCCGTGTCTCCCCGTCCTCCCAAAACCTCACTTACATTTTCCATGCTCGTTATTGTCCCATAGTGATTTTTCCTTTTGTGGCTAATCCTTGAGAAGATTGCTTTATAATTGGTACTTTTATTTTCTTTCCTCTTACTCTTTTAATTCTGCTTCTGACCTCATCATTCCACCAATACTACTTTCCTCAAAATTATCAGTGATCTTTTAATTGCCAAATCCAATGGCCTTTTTCCTTTTCCTTTAAATTTATAGAATAAAACAAGCATTTCCATAACATAGTATAATAAAAAGATGATTGCACATAAAACTGCAAATCTACTTGGCACAATTATTCCTTTAAAATATGTAATAAAATTATGATGTAAATTTATTTCCCCCTCTTTTTTTTCTTCCCCTTTCCCCCTGCTCCATCCCAGAGATGGCTATCATTACACACACACACACACACACACACACACACACACACACAAAATTGTTATGTACATACTTCTATCAGTTCATTTATTTAAAAAAATTTTTTTAAATCTTTTAAAACTTTTGCTTCATTTTTTTTCCCAGAAATTCTAGTTTAGTCTGTACTCAAGCTATGTTTTACTCTGAAACATTGCTGGTAGATATTTTGCAATAATTCTTTTCTTCTGCATTTGTGTTTTGAATGTCCCTGCTACTGTAACAGCTAATTTTTGGTGGGTTTTTTTTTTATTTACCCTTTCTTCCAGTCTATGTCCTGACTTTGGACTTGATGCTAGGGATAGGCTCTGTCACACTTTTGGAGAGAAGATCTGGGCTGGTCCTGTTGCTCATTTTTTATCGTATTGTGCATTGTGTTATACCAAGATCTCAGGGCTAGGCTAGGGACTTGCACACTTTCAGTAAAGGGGACTGATCCAGGGCAAAGTCAGATTGCTGCTCCATTAGGCTGAGCTCTACAAATTCTTAATCTGGGTTTAGGCCTCTGCAAAACTGGGCTGTTGCTAAGCTCTGCTCATCAACCAGCTGGAAAGCTCTATTGGTTCAGAGTGGTAGAATTGTCGATTCTTCTTTGGTCTGGGTTTCCTGCCTTGTTTATTCCCCAGAAGACTAGGCTAGTGCTAAAAGGCAGACTCTTGTCTGAGCTGGGGGTCTGAGTTATGCCACTGCTGCTGCTGCTGCCTTCAGAGCTTCTTCTTTATCAATATACCACCCAGGACCTCCCTATCTTGGAAATGCAATGCCAGCCATCACTGTGCTGTGAGCTGGTCCCTTCTCTCTCTGCCCTGGATCTGTTATTCAGGATTGGGTAGTGGATGTCAGAGCTTCCGGGTGGTACTTGTTCTCATTGCATAACCCTGGTTTGAGTTTGAGGGTGCCCCAGTAGGGGTCTAGGACCTTCTACTGTGCTGGTGTGCAGCTTCTCCTTGGGCACTGGAATGCTTTATGTTCCTGGCCCAACCCTGTCCTCCATGTTTATAGACCTTTATCTGTCTTCCCATGTCCACTTGAGGTGGACAAAGGATTCGCTGACTTTTTCTGACTTCATCAGGTTTCAGTCTGGCACAGTTTATAAATGTGTTTGGAGGAGTTCTAATGGGAGCTCAGCTACATTGTTTCCTTCCACTCTGTCATCGCGGCAGTCATACAAATGATATAACCAATTGTATTATTACATGTAGCCAGACCTGGTAATGCCATTTTAGATTCAAAAGAACAAAGTAATTGTGGCACCATTTGTACTAACTCCCTCCTATGTCTTAATATTTCATAGACTTCTAGTTTGGAGTTGGAAAGGATCTTGGAGGTTATCTAGTCTTGTTCCCTGACTTTGCAGATGAGGAAACTGAGGCCCAGGGAGATGAAATGACCTTCATTAGAATGAAATGTCTAAACTCACACAGGTAGTTAAGTGTAAGAACCAGGATTTAAACCAAGGTCCTCTGACAACACACCTAGCATTCTCTCATGGAACCATACTATATATAGTAATAAATATTTTTGACCATTAATGGGATAAGGTGACATTAATGACTAAGAACTGACACTCTTCTCCTGACTACTGAAAGGAAGTTTTCAAGCATAATCTGAAGCAATTTGTGTAACTGAATCTTTTAGTTAGGATTTCTTTGGATGAGAAAGTTTGGGTCCAAGGGAACCCCAAGCAAGGTGGGCTCTTGTGTGGTTTTGTGTTTAAAAACTAGGTTGAAATTATTCAAGGTTCAGTTGCTAATGTCCACAATTAATTCTATAAAGATGGATATTTATATCATACTATTAAACTAAAATAAAATAATGAGATAAGTCAAATCCATAAAGGAAATGCATATTACAAATGAAGATTCATATAACTTAATGAATATTTTTAAGATATAAGAAATAGAACTAAAGACCTTTTATAAAAGATGAATCACAATGAATCAAATAAATAATTCTCATTTGCTAAGATATGAGAGAGAGTTAACATAATTTGGGCTCCATGTTCCTTTCACACCTACACCTTTCTAAGTGGAGGCTGATTAAGTTCTTTATTGGACACCTTGTGACACTCAGAAGAAAGGCATTTTCCTTTTTCAGAGCTGCATGGTAGCATCACTGCTGAATCAGAGAATCACCACAGTTATAGCTAATAATACCTCAGTAACATAGCACTTTACAGCTCACAGGCTCACAGAATCTCAAAACTGGAAGGGATATGAATGGACATCCAGTACAAAGCATACCTGAATGTGAATCCCTTCTTCATCTTCAATGGTCATCTGGCTTCTCCTTGAAAGCCCCCAGGGAGCAAGAACTCACTACTTTCCAAGTCAACCTATTCCACTTGGGGATAACTATCATTATTTGGAATTATTCCATTCCATTTCTCTCCATTGCTCTGATTTCTGTCCTTTAAGGCCAAACAGAACAAATCTGATCCTTTTTTAAAAAAATGCACTTCAAATACTTAATGACAGCTACAATACTCTCCCCATTGGTCAACATTTTCTGTCCTCCAGGCTTAACGTAACCAATTACTTCAAGTTATCCTCATATGAAAGTTTACAAATTACTTTCTCGCAATAATCTTATTTGATATTCACAATAATTTGGTGGTAGGTAATGATTTATTATAGGTAAAATAATGTGCCATGTACTGGCCCAAGGTCATACATATTGTAAGCATATGAATGCAGGTCCTCTCACCATTGCTTCAGTTCTCTTTCTATTTGACATAGACGGCCATGCTTCTTTTTTCTAAAGTATATGACCACATTGCCCATTGAGCTGACATATAGGGAGGTCCCTTGGCATGTAAGGATGATAAAGAGAGGGTAGAAGGCTGGGCAGTTTAGTTTGGTCAAAATATCTACAGGAATCCCTGTATACTTTCCTACTTTGGGAGATGAATATCAGGCTCCAAAAATCCTTATAAAATTGTATAGTAGGATTATTTCCTCTATAAGGTAGAAAGAAAATCATGTGTCAAATTACATTTCCTTCCTCTAAGTCTACTTTTATCCTTCTTCCTTATTCTTTATGAATCATGTTCTATATCAAGACCATGTTCTATTTTTTCATTCTCTATTCTCATTTGACTTTACTTTCTTTGGTAAGTGTTTTACTGCTGGTTATAAGGACACTTAATTGTCTCTCTCCCTCCAATTCCATGGTAAAAGTAGCTTCTAAAATTTTCAGGGGGACTTTCTTTCATTCATTTGCCATTCAGTGAACATTTGTGTAATTCCTACTATATTCATAATGTTGTACAATATGGAGAGAATAGAAAAAAAACACTTAAGACATGGACCTTACCCTCCAGGGGCTTATTTTTCAGTTGAGGATACATGACATAGGTATAGATAAGAAACAAAGAATAATTAAACATCCATTCAAGTTACTCTTTTTAATAATAAAATATGAATTGTTAATTCACATACACACAAACACACACCTATACTACTTTCTGTCTCTGTCACGTCTTTGTTTCTTCCCTCTGTCTCTGATTTTGTCTCATTCTCTGTCTCTCCCTTCCCCTACGGACAAGACTTTGTTTTATCCACTCAATGGATTGGCTGGGAACCCCATGGTGTCATCAGAGGGAGCAGGAGTATAGGGATTTCAAATAGACAAACTATGAAATAACAACATCCCACGTTTTATTTCTAACTATGAAACAAGTTGTTTATTGGACTGAGCATGCCACGTAAATCTATACCTTACTGGATTGATAACCATTGCTTTACACATAAGCTTTATGTTCATCCTACCTCTGCTTTAAGCCCTCACTCCTATTCTAATTACCCCTCTTCTTTCCAGATTCCCTCCAACCTGGTTTTTCCATCTCCTAATCCATTCGTGGTTCCCTTTGCAACCCCTAGGCTTCCTTATGTCCTCAAACTTTTCAATCCACTCTGTCCACCAAGTCTTTTTGGCTAAAACTTTGCTGCTTTCAGAATAACTGAAGACCCCCTAGGGCGAACCAGAATCAAATGAAATTCAGATTATTCTCTGGGAGACTTTTGGATGGGGAAAATGGCAATCTATTTTGATCTGAGTGACTGAGTCTTTGTATTTATGGCTATCTAGAGAACGTGTGGCTCTCCTTCCTCAATTGCATACCAAACTTCTGAACTGATTTTCCAAGTTCTTGATGGGCTCTCTCCTTCTGGTTGAGTATCTTTATTCTTTGCCATGGCCAATGAAGCAAAAGAAAGAGAAATCTCTCTCCTCCCCCCACCCCACTAGATGGCTCCGAGTCTGTACTCACTTCAACTGCCTGATTTAGCTAATTAAAGTCTTGCAAGAGTATATGACCAAGACAGAGGAAACTTTAAAGGAAAGAAAGAAGGTATGAAGACACAAAGACAAATGATTCTAATCAAGGTAAAAAGGAGGAGCTGTGAAGAAACTGGTGTGGATGTAGATGCTCTTGCCAACCTTAATTTGATTTTGAAAAATATACAGAGAAGATGCAAACGATGGAAGAAAACAAAGGATGAGTACAAATATATGGGATGATCCTACAAGAATAGTTCTTGGTCTCCTAAAACTTAGGAAGGAAGGAAACAAGCATTTACAAATACTATCTCACTTGATCTTTAGAGAAATCCTGGGATTTCGGTCCTTTATTATCCCCATTTAACATTTGAGGAACCTGAGACTGACTGAAGTTCATTATCTTGCCCAGAATCCTTGTAAGTGTCCAATGTTAGATTTTTAATTCAAGTCTTCCAGAGTCTAGATTCAGCACTCAGTCCACTGTGCCACGAAGTTGCTTTGCTGCTTAGAATGAGTAAAAGTTAGTGAGAAAAAGTAAAGATTAAAAAAAAGAGGAGACATATCTTTTTAGCTTTATTGGATTCAGAAAGACTCTAGTAGCCACACCTGTTAAAGTATTTGCTCCACTAACAGATATTCTTAACCCTGCATCCATTGATAGATTTCAGAGATAGTCTGTGAATTTGAATGGAAAAAAATGATATTTTTCCCCCATAATATCTAACAGTAATTTAGTATTTCCTTTATTTATTCAAAAACATTACTTTTTTAATTTTTAAAAATTTATTTTGTTTTTAATTTACAGAATAAAACAAGCAATTCCATAATATACAGTAATAAAAAAAGACTGCAAATGCATAACTTGCTCTTTCCTTCAAATATACAACAAAATTATCATGTAAATCATGTCCCTTTTTTCTGCCCCCCTCCAGAGATGGCTACCATTAGACACAAATAGGTGTGTGTATACACATATACAAATATATACATGCAAAATATGAATGAGAAAATTATTCTATCCATACTTTTACTTAGTTCTTTTTCTGAATGCAGATGGCATCTTTCTTCATATATCCTTTATAGTTAATTTCAGTATTTATAATTGGCAAAATAACATTTGCTCAGTCATTCTTAAAACAATATTGCTTTTACTGTTTACAGTGTTCTCTTGATTGTTACTAGATTCAGTGATCTAGACTGTCAAGATATTTTACAAGATATTTTACAATTCTGATACTCACTGTATTACCTATCCTTTCCACATCATATAACATATGTGAATAGAATGCCAATGTGGGCCTTTATCCTAGTCATTAATAAAAATTTTAATAATACAGGACCGAGCACAAATCTTTTTCCTTATGTGACCTTGACTACTCTATGGATCTGATTGTTCAATGAATGATAAATCTCTCACTGTACTCCTACCTAACCATTATCTGTCTGTCTTTTCCACCAGACCCTGAGGCTATATGGCATGTTTTCTTTCTATGATACACCTGTTTAGCAAATCTGCCCCAAAACAGAAAAATGCTAGTCTACTGTGACCTGCTCTCCATGAAGCCATATTGATTCTTTGTAGTCAAAGTTTCCTTTTCTGACAACTCACTAAAAATCCCATTGAGTAAAAAGTTACAGAATTTTGCCAGAAACTGATGTCAAAATCATTTGAACATAGTTTCCAGTCTCCATTCTCTATCTAAAAAATAGGAAAATTCTTTGAAGTAAAGAATGGTTCTCAAGGAGTGGAGAATTCAGAGGAAAATCTAGACAATGTAAAAACCAAAGACCAAAATCTTTTGAAAATGGGACAACTGTTGCCTTTTACAGTCCTGTGATGCCTTTTACCCTCTTTAATAATCTTTCAAACATTTCTGATTATAGCAATCACAACTGGTATTTTTTTCCATCCCCAATGGCATAGTTCATTTGGCCCAGGTAAACTCATCCAAGTCAGCTAACTACTGCTCTCTTCCTGTCTCCTTACTCAGTGTAGCTATCAGCTGCCTTTTGACCATTTTGCCTTGGCCTTTCCAGTGAAAAGTTCATTCTCCTTGGAAGATAAAAGAGAAGCAAAATAAAGCTAAGCAGCTTTGCTTTATCTTTGGCCAGCTATTAACATCTGCCCCATGCTAAGTAGTGGTATTATGCCTTCTTTGACTCAAATCAATTCAAGAAACATTTATGAAACACTTGTATTATATGCCAAGCACTTTTCTTCTGTTCGTTATGGCTAAAATCATTTCATTTTCTTTGGATTTCCTTAGCAGCCTCAGACTCATTTTAGCACTTCTGATACAATACTTTCACCTTGCTGGACCAGGCTACTGTATTTATTAATGAGGATAAATCTGCATTATACAAGTGGGGCATGGGTATGTGTGATAGCTATGGAGAGTTTTAGCCAGAGCTGAAATTAGCAATTTTTTACCTGGGGCAAAAACTATTTAGTCTCTGTGGGTACAGAGGCATTATAGAGCATAGGACTGACTGGTGGTGGGTACAGTCTCACCAGCAGGAGACATAGCATGTCTAGAGAGTGTATAACTAGTTTAGCTCCACTTGCTGGACATTGGGAAGAGAGGTGGTCATCAGGAGTTGGGGTGAGGATAACCCAGGGGCTTAAGCTGTCATGGGCTGGTGGAGGACTACAAAGTCAGGTACAATGCTGCTTCAGGGTGAAAGCTCCCCACCTACCCCCATATTGTATCCCAAGGATAGTGTCCCATGGGAGAAGTAACTGTAAACTCTCTGGTTTAATTGTATAGCTAGGTCATGGTCAGTCAAAAATACTAGATAGAAAGCAATAAAGGTAATGCCAACTTAGGATGCAGGCTTTAAGAAAGATATTTGTTTGTTATCTTTCAGTTTTTTCAGTCACATCAGTCTCTATCCCATTTGGGATTTTCTTGGCGAAGATACTCTTTTACATTTCCTTCTACAGCTCATTTTACAGATGAAGAAACAGTTTTAAGTGACTTTGTCAGTGTTACATGTTAAATATCTGGGGTCAAATTGGAACCCAGGTCTTCCTGACTCCAAGTCTGGTACTCTCTCCACTGTGCCACCTTGCTAACCCAAGAGAGAAATAATGCCTGAATGAAGACGATTGCTCCTTTGTATTCTACATTGTTCAGAAGAGCAGGATCATATTAGATTGAGGTTTGGAGGGGATTTCAGAGCCTATCTAGTTCAACTTTAGAAGAAACTAAAGCCTAGAGAGATTGTGTCCATGTTCACACAGCTAGAAACTGGCAGAACCAGGATTTAAATTTAGGCTCTCTGACTACAAATCCCTCCCACTTTCTGTATTCACTTCTGGATACCAGATTTCAGGAATGCATTGGCAAACTGGAGAGCATTCAGAGAAGGATAATCAAGAAAGGAGATAAAAGAATATGTTCTCTCTTTTTCTCTTTGTGGGGGGGGCATGTTTATCCTAGAACAGTGGTTTTTAAACTTTTGCTCCTGAGACTCCTCTAACTTAAAAATTATTGAGGTCCTCCCCAAAAAACTTTATGTATAGGTTATATCTATCTATAGTTCCCATGTTGGAAAAATAAAACATTTTGGCATTATTATGAAAATAATTTTCACCTTGAAGATCCCCAAAAAATTATGCTCCAGTGTTCATGAATTGAGTTCCAGTTTTTTTGTGAATTGAGTGCAGTTAGCTTTCATGATGGCCTGTTTGTATTATTGGCCCACATGTAAATAAGTTTTTTAGGAGCTCAAGTAGATTTTTGACATCTTAGTATGGGTCAAGGTTTCCTTATTTCAGAAAGCATGATAAACTGTCTCTTGTATTTTAAGTCAGAACTTGTTATAGCTTCCATTTCTTCTGGTGGAGCAGTTTTTGAAGGGCTTGGCCATGCCCATTCATGGTGATTTAATCAAGATAGGCACTGACATTGCTTACATGGACACTGGAATCGCTTATCACCAATTGTACTTACAAATAAACTTAGAGTAGATGCTTGTAGCTCTCCTATTTGCCAACCAGGAGTTAGTTATACAATAAGAAAAATGACATAGATAATATGTAGCTTACATGCTATTATGCCTTGTCTACTCTGGTTGCCACTGCATACCATTCCAGTCAAGTCAGAAACTACTCTTAGACTTCTCTTCCCCTTTGTACCTTAATTCCAACATAGTGGTGTCATTTTGATCCTCTTCAAGACAAAGGAGAGCAACTGATCAGTCTGTGGGGAGCAAGATCCCTTCTTCACTTTCCTATCCCCATATCCATTGCCATATGACCTTTGTTGCACTGAGCCAAACTTAAGTTTTAATTATTCCCTCTAAGTCCCCACCTTACTTACAAAAGCTAATCATGGGAACAATACATTTTTCAAGGTATCTTTGCCTGTTGGAAGCTACAGGTTTACCTCTGGTCACTGGCAGGTCGCTGGAGTAGAATGCAGAGGAGCTACTGTTGAATGTACAGGCTTTTGGCTTGTAGAGATAATTCAAATAATGCTTACCCTGAAAGCCATAGCTCTAAGTCTGGGGAGTAAATCTTGAGAGTCAGATAGTATATAAGACTATTTTTGGGTGAGTGTGACTAAATCACAAGGAGATCATTTGGGTTATATCAGCAGCTATCAGAAAAACATATCTCCATAGACATCTCTGCCTCAACGTGTCCAAAAGACAACTTGTTATCTTTCTCTCTAAATTCATCCCTACTCCTAATTTCATTATTCTGTTGAGTGAACCATTATCCTTCCAGGCCATATAGATTTAGAACTTCGAAAATCTTAATTATTCTCTCTTTCATTCCTACACAAAATGAGTTGCCAAGTCTTGTTGATTCCTTCATAAAATATTTCTCATCCTTCTCCTTGTCTCCTTTCGTGGGGCCACCGGCCAATTTCATTCTATTATTACTGTCCCCTAGTGTTTTTGTGTGTGGCAGCTTCCTTTTATTTCCTTCTAAATATATGTGAAGACAATTTAAAAATACTTTTTAATTTTGAATTCCAAATTCGCTCCTTCTCCTGCCTTTTCTCTGAGATGTTACACAATTTGATACAGGTTATACATGTGCAGTCATGCAAAGTATGCTTCCATATTAGCCATGTTGTGAAAGGTTACACAGACTAAAATAACAACACAGCAACCAAAAACAGCAAAAAAGCAAAAGAAATAAGGAAAACCAAAAAAGAGTATGCTTCCATCTGCGTTAAGACGTCTTTAGTTCTTTCTATGGAGGTAGACAGCATTTTTCATCATAAGTCCCTCAGAATTGTTTTGGATCAAAACAATGCTGAGAATTGCTAAGTCATTCACAGTGGATCATTGCACAGTATTGCTGCTACCATGTACAATGTTCTCCTGGTTTTACTCACTTCACTTTGCATCAATTCATGCAAGTCCTTCCAAATTTTTCTGACAGCATGCAGCTCATTGCTTGTAGCACAGTAATGTTCCATCACAATCATATATTACAACTTGTTCATCCATTCACCAATTGATGGGCATCCCCTTAATTTCCAATTCTTTGCCACCACAGAAAGAACTGCTATAAATAATTTTGTACATATAAGTCCTTTTCCTTTTTTAACAAATCTCTTTGGGATATAGACCTTGTTCTGGTAATGCTGGATCAAAGGGTAGGCACTGTCTTATAGGCCTTTGGGCATAGTTCCAAACTCTTCTCCAGAGTGCTTGGATCAGTTCACAATTCCATCAACAGGATATTAGTGTCCTAATTTTTCATGAAACCTGATAGGTTTCCAATTGATCTCCCTATCCCCAAAATCTTTCTTTTGCAATCTATCATATAGCAACTAAGTTGATATACATGAAGCACAGGTCTGACTATATCACTCCTCTGCTCAGTGAAGTTCCGTGGTTTTTCTAGGATCTATCATAAACTCTTTGGCATTTAAAGCTCTTCACAATCTGGCTGCTGTCTTTCTAGATGCTCCTAATAATTCCCATTCATTCCATATTCCAGCCAAACTGGTCTATGTAAGTAATGTATTCAATTTCCTACTTCTATGCCTTTGCACCATCCCCCATTCCTTGAATGCTTTCCTGACTCACCTCCACTTCTTGAAATTTTGAACCTCTTTCAAGATT
The DNA here is from genome assembly GCA_028658325.1 of Potorous gilbertii. Lineage (NCBI taxonomy): Eukaryota > Metazoa > Chordata > Mammalia > Diprotodontia > Potoroidae > Potorous > Potorous gilbertii. The sequence continues at coordinate 136,548,014 of CM053773.1, read as the reverse complement.
CAGCTGAAGAATTCCTCCCTACAAGAGGCTTTTCCTGATTCCTCTAGATGGTAAGACCTCGTCAATATGACTTTGGACTGATATTTATTTTTCTAGGTAGTCTAGAGATAACCCCTTTAATTAGGTAAAGAAAAAATCAAGCTGGGAGGGCAAGGCCCTCAAGGTTGTTGTTCCAAAGAGAAACAGTTACCATTGAGATTCACTCTAAGCCAGGAGGGTCCCCAAAACAGCCATTAAGTGGAGCTTCAGCAGGGACCTATTGACTACTTCTTAAAGAGGCCTATTGACTGAATGGACATTACCTCGCTCTAAGTGAGTATCTGAAAAGGCCTTAAGCTAAAAGGGCCTCCCATTGCCATCTCTAGTCATCCTGATGAATATCAGGTCACTGGATCCAGATGGCTCTGAAGGAGAGAGTGAGGCTGGTGACTTTGCACAGCCCTCACTCACTCAAATCAAAGTCAACTGCAAGTCATGTCATCATTTTCCTGATGTCATGGTCGTCTTTGAAAATGACAAACACAATTTTCCTATGTATGTCTTCTACCCAGTGGAATGAAAATTCCTTGAGGCGGGTGGGGTAGGAATTGTTTTGTTTCTGTCTTTATATCCCCAGTACCCAGTACCATTTCTGGTTATCATAGTTAAAGCTTAATAAATATCTGTCAGATTAAACTGAATTGACTGAAGCTGTTTGGCAATAGGCTAAGTGAGTGAATGATCATTTACTCAGTGTTTAGCAGCTGTGGGAACAGTGAGTAGAGCCCTGGAGCTGGAGTTAGGGAGTCCTAAATTCATATATAGCCTCAGACACCTTATAGCTATGTGACCTTGGGTGAGGCCCTTAATCTCTGTCTCAGTTTCTACATCCATAAAATGGGGATAATATGGTACCTACCTCCCAAGATTGAGTATAAAACAATATCTATAAAACCCTTTGCAAACTTGAAAGTACTTCTTCTACATCATAATTATCACC
>CM053773.1:136519645-136546535 GCA_028658325.1 Potorous gilbertii | reverse complement strand
GGGAGGGGTCAAATGGGGAGAAAATTTGGAACCCTAAATTGTGAAAATGAATGTAAAAAGTTAAATAAATTTATATTTAAAATTATAATAAAATAAAAAAATTAAAAAAATAAAAAGTACCTTAAAGATTGAAAAAAAAAAGAAAATTGGCAAAGCTAATTTTTTTTTCTGTTTTTGAGTATATGTGATGATGTCAGTGACTTTTAGCATCCCTTAATAATATCTAATATCTAGTTGTTATATTGCTATCCTCCTGATCAAGTCACTAAGTCCACATGAATTGCATCCTAGGCTATTGAAAGAATTGGCAGATGTGATTGTGACCCCACTGTAAATGATCTTTGAAACCTCACAGATGTTGCAGTATAGAAAATTTTGTCTTGATTTTTGTAAATGTTGCATACAGATACATGTAAAGTCTTACACAGGTTCAAAAAGATCGACTTCATAAGTTAAAAAAAAGTTATGTATGTGTGTTTGAATCATAGTTTGAAAAAGGACTGAAAGTTTTAATGGACTACCCGCTCAATATAAGTGTAGCCCTCCTATTGAGCTACCCATACACATACCCTCACATTCTTGAGTTCGGTGCCGTAGAGGGGTAATATCTTGAGTTTTAAGATACTGTGTGGACCATTATTCCTAAAATTATAACTCACAATTGTCCATTGGTGAACTTACCCTTATTAGTTGGTCAATAAAAACAGGTGGTTGTTGTGCTTTTTTTCTAGACTAGAGGTATAACAGCATGAGCAGTTACATTTTAAAAATTGGCAATGGTTACAAATTAGGACTTCATTTATGGTCATGTTTTCCATCCAACCTAAGGGTAGATAAACTATAGGACCAGCTAACTGCTTTATTTTTTATTTTGCCCAGGCTGAACTAAGAATGAACTTTATATTTTTAAGTAAAATTTAAAATGTACAAAACATTCTTAGCTTACTAGTATAAACACATAGGGCAGGGTGGAATTGGTCCTCAAGAGTTTGCTGATCCATGGTCTAGACTTAAAGAAAGTATTAATAATGCAGATTGAATTTGAAAATATGTGCATATTTTTTTCTTCAGGAAGAGCCAGTTGTTAAATATTTACACTCCTCTATTTCTCTATAGACATTGCTTGAGCTCAGCAGGAATGTAGTCACAAGTTCAGGGGATTATCACCAAACTGGAGATCTGTTTCCTGGAGAATGATGATAGCAATAGTAATGGTGGCAGCAGCAGTAGTAGCAACAATAACTGGCATTTAGATGGGCTTTAAAGTGCTGTACAACACCCCTGCCCTAAACACATCTCTGCCAGGTGGTCATTCAGTTAAACTCTTTTTAATTCAATTCCTCGTTGCCAAGACTAATACTTTCTCCCATGACCTTTTCTTCTCTGCTCCCTGGGTCACATTCCTCAGATGCACTTCTTGACTCAAGCCTTGACTGACTCTCTATGTCTGCTTTTCCCTTTAGAATGTGCCTTTGCTCTCCATTGACAAGATGTCTCCTACGAGTTGAGTAGTTCTGACCCCTGACACCACTAGGGAGAGGAAATCTGGTTGCGAGTGGGGGTGGATATAGAGGTGCATTGTTCACAGGCTGTAAAGCTGCTGGCTGCTCCCTGTACCATCTCTCAAACTCCCTTCAGGGGTGTCAGACTAAGCTTTTTGAAAGCCATCAAGGAAATGTCCAATCTTTAACCAGGCGATGGCAAGTTGTTGTTTCAATTCAATCAGATAAAATTTTTCACAATAACTAAGAATGAACATAACTTTGCATTTTGTTTACAAATTAATACCACTTCTCTTGTCACTTGGCATCTTTTTGTGATTACATGAGTTGGGGGAAGAACCAATCGCCCTCCCCCCCTCATACTCCTACACAAGTCAATAGCATGATAGACCAGTCAAGAAAACTAAGGGAATCTTGGGATTCATTAAAAGAAATCCAATTTCAGGACTATGTAAATAATAATCTTAATGCATCTGGGACATTTTTTTAGTTGTTAATGATACATTTTAGGATGAACACCAATAAGTTCGAGACTAAAACCTCTAGATAATTCCATATGATAGTCATTTGTAGGACCTGGGGAAGGGACCCTGCAAAAGATAAGAAGACTTAGGTGAACCTTGATAGCTGTCATTTGGCATCCACTTTATTCTGTGTGTCCCTAGAAAAAAACATAGATAATACTGGGAGTAAGGAAAACTTAGACTTGGTGTAAGGAAACTTTTCCCTAACAACTAAAAGTATCCAGAAATGGAATGAACTGCCTCAGGCAAAGGTATCCCTGAAGGTTTTCAAGCAAAGGCCGAATGGTCATTTGTCAGAAGTCTTATACCAGACAGCTGGTGGCACAGTGGATAGAGTACAGAACCTGGAGTCAAAAAGATGAGTTTGAATCTGACCTGTGACACTTACTGCCTGTGTAACCCTGGGAAAGTGACTTAATCCCTTTTTGCCTCAGTTTCCTCATCTGTAAAATTGGGACAATAGTAGCACCTACCTTCCCAGAACTGTTGAAAGGGTCAAGTAAAATAGTCATTATAAAATTCTTAGCCCAGTGGCTAGCCCATGGTAAATGCTATATAAATGTCGGCTATTATTATTAGAGGAGATTCTTCTAAAGACACATGTTGGCCTGAATTGAACACACATATTCCCTTCTATTTTAGAGATTCTATGATTGTATCTCAAGTTCAGTTATGCTTAATTATCTAAGGACAAACTCTAAATGAAACTTATATAATCTAATTAGGAGGGCAAAGCACAAGAATTATTTATATATTAACTACAGCATTATAAAGACCAGCCAAGACTTAAGAACTCTAATCAATGAGAACTAGGGAGGAAACATGATCCTCACCTCCTGAAAAAGAAAGGAAGGAAATAGGGCACAGAGTGAGACATAAATTTCTGGATATGGGTGATGCTTGATTTTGTCTTTCTTGATAATAGATCTTTTATGCTGATTTTGTTCTCTCTCCCTCTAAAGCCAATCACTCATGACAAAATTCCTGAGGACTGCTACTATGAATGATTTTAAACATCTAATATCACAGTATAAAGAACTCTCTACTCAGCAATGAACTAAACATTGTTCAATAAAGTAAAGCATAATATTCATAACAATATCCTTAAGCCAAACATATAATCTAATACATATATACATATATAGATATGTATACACACATATATAATATATATATATATAATATATATATATATATATTATATATATATATATATATTATAGATATGTCTCATTGCATCCTCAAGTCAGGGGCTCCCAAGTCAGAGTCTTCCCTAGCACAATGCATCCTTAAGAGGTAGAAGAAAATACCACCCCTAGATCACTGTAAGAACAATCTCCTTAATCAATACACAATGTCCAAGTCCTCTCTCACCTTGACGAGAGGCTGGCTTCCAAATGCCGCAAATCCTCTTCTGTGGGCTGAACCCTCCCAGCTCTTGCCTTAGTTCACGTGCAGGCAACTCTTTGTTCCTGCTCCTTGTCTCAGTTATGAGGACTGTTCCACTCCAAACTCTTCCTGCTTCTGCCTGACGGTGGGCTCCAGGGGCTCCTGCTCGAAGCTTCTGTTTCTAGAAAAACAAAGCTTAACAGGGCTATAACAATATTTATACACGTTATCAGTGCCATCATCTCAATTCATTCATAAAGACCAACAGACAGGGCTTCTATCTGAGAAATTAACACAGATCAACAGACAGAGTGCTGACAGCACAACGATTCTTTCTGTTAGTCCTCCCTACAAGCAAGTTCCCCTATGCTGCTCACAGTAGCTTCTCTCTCTGAGCTCTGAGCTCTACTTCTGACTGCTCTCCTCTCTCTCCAAGCAATACTGTATATGTGTGTGTATATATATATATATATATATATATATATATATATATATATATACACACACACATATACAGTGTTTCCAATCAAAGATTCTTGATTGATTCCATCAAAAGCAAGACTCAATCAAATGCACCTGATTGGCTAAAACTCAATCCGGAACAGCAGCAAAATATCTTGCTATTATATACTTCCCAACATTTTTTTCTTTCAATGATAGGGAGAGGTATGAGGGAGAGAAAGTAAATTTTTGTTACTTGAAAAAATTTAATTTAAAAAACTCTAAATCAAACACTGCATGAAAGCCTACCTTGCTCAAGTCATATTTTTGAGTGAAATAATGATAGATTTATGGGTAATGATTAGTATCATTTTTATGTATATATGCAAGTGAAATATTCACTGAATCTATATGCACTATAACATCAGTTCTCAAACTTTTTGGCTTCAGGACCAGTTTACATTCTTAATCATTGAGAATCTCCTAAAGAGCTTTTATTTCTATCAATATTTATGATATTAGAAATTAAAATATAAACATTATTATGAAATCTGGCCATACCTTGATCTTTAAGATCCCATGAAAGAAGACTGCCAAGGGTCCCTGACCAGATTTTGAGAACTGCTGTCCTAGAATTTTCCCTGCTCCTTCCTTGATTGATATATTGCAAGAGACTATGGCAAAAATGAGAAGTGTATTGTGGTCCACATTTTTTTCTTTCCAAAAATAACTATACCAAAATCAGAAGGCCTTTTAGCACACACTACAGCTGAAGAACTAACTTCAGTACAGCTCTTCTTTATTTTTATCAACAAGAATATTCACATTTGCAAAGTTCTCAAATAAGTGGGAGGCATTAATCATCTAGTCAGGTGATCTTTCCTTTTTAAGACAAACTGAAGGGAATAGTACAAACTAAAAATAGAAAATAAAGAATCAATGGTAATTGGACCAAGCAATTCCATTGGTCAATCAATCAGTTTCATTGCTTATCAAGTACACTTTCCAGAGTAGTAGTCTCCAAAATGTGGGCCCATCATACCACACCTAGGACACCTCCCCTCAACTCTATTAAAAATAATAAATTTCATCTCCCTTGATTCCTCCATCCCGATGCCCATGAAGAAAAGAGAAACACATTTGTTCTAATAAATATTCAGTCAAACAAGTCAAATTCATTCATTGACAGTGTGTGTGTGTGTGCGTGTGTGTGTGTGTGTGTGTGTGTGTGTGTGTGTGTGTGTGTATGTTCATTCAGGACCCTAAATTATCACCTCTCTTAAAGGAGGTAGATTGTATGTTTCATCATTTGTTCTCTAGAAGCATAAATGATCATTGTTTAGATAATAATTCTTAAAGCTTTCAAAACTGTTTGCCTTTGTAATGTTGTTATTGTATAACTTCTGGCTCTATTCATTTCTTTCTTCATCAGCAGAATTTTTGAAAATATCTTCCAAATTGTTTATTTTTATAATATTGATGTTATAGTGTATTGAGTTCTTCTCACTTCACTGTTCATATAATTCTTTCCAAGACATTGAAATCACTTGTTTTTGTCCCATTCAAATGGTACAATTTATTCAGTCCTTCCTCAGTGATGGGCATAACCTTAGTTTTTAGCTTCTTCTCACTACAAAAGAGCTGCTGTAAATATTTTGTATGTTGTTGAACCTTTCTCCATTTCTTTGTTGTATTCTTTTAACATAGACCTAGTAGCAGTATAATCTGGCTTAAAGAGTATGTACTGTTTAATCACTTTGTATATAATTCCAAACTGCTTTATTAGGTAATTATAATCTAAACTAACCAAAACAAACAGCAACTGTGTATATAACATCAGGAAAATTATGCCCCATGTGTACTCTAGATCATCTCATGGCTATTACAGATGCCCCTCAGAGTTTAGGCCCTATGTTGGAGGGAAGTGATGTATAAGAACCCTACTCCTTTTCATTTTAAATCTGAATGATTGAATCGTAAGATGGGCAGGCATGGATGAGTTTTAGTCTCAGTTCAAATTTCATTACATTATCCCTTCTGCTAAAATTCATTAATTTTCTAAATGTAGTCATTACTTTCACCCTATTATTTTGCACCCCTATCCTTCCCATTACCCAAGCTTTCACAGTCAGTTATTGACTCATCTGTCACTCTAAAATAACTATATACCCCATATAGCCAATTACTTTTCAAATGCTGCCAATTACAACTCTATAGCTTTTCAATCTGTTCCTTTCTCTATACCCATTATAGTAGGTCAGGTCATCATCTCCCATTTGGATTACTGTACTATTACAGTCTTGTAATAATTGGTCATCCTACCTCAAGTATCTATCTCCACTCCCTGTTGCATCTTCCATACAACTGCCAGGGTGATTTTCCAAAAACTCAGGTTTAAGCACATTGGTGAGTTGGTTGTTTGTTGTCCTTCATTTTCAAAGAAGGACAAAGTGACATCACCATGTTAGAGACTGATACAAGGCTTGGAATGCTCTGCCACAGATTGGGCACAAATAGTCCATGTGAACATTTGGGATGGGTTCTCTAAATTGGCCCATCATGTGTTTCTTTTGAGTTACTTCAACTGTGCTTTACACATAGCACACAACACCTTCTTTGAGGAAGGTATGCCATGCTGGGTGGTCCTTTGCCAGTGTTTCCCATGTCATACAAATCAATTCCAAAGTTCTTCAAAGAGACCTTGAGAGTGTCCTTGTATTGCTTTTTCTGACCATCATGTGAGTGCTTGCTTGTGTGAGTTCTCCATAAAATAGTGTTTTAGGCAAGTGTACATTTAGTCTTTGAACAACATGGTCAACCTATTACAGTTACACTCTCTGCAGTAGAGTTTGAATGCTTGGCAGTTTAATTAGAGAAAGGGCCTCAGTATCTGGTACCTTGTCCTGCCAGGTGATCTTTAGAATCTTTCTAAGAAAATTTAAATGGAAACAATTCAGTTTGCTGGTGTGACACTGGTATACTGTTCAGGTTTCATCACTTCCTTACTCAATAAACTCCAGTGGTGTCCTGGAGCCTTCAAGACTAAAAATTATTTCATCTTTTCCTCATTCATCAATTTCTCTTTTATGTAAGTTATATAATGTACTTAATTGTTCATATGTTTATACACGGAGAGCGAGAGAGAGAGAGAGAGAGCGAGAGAGAGAGAGAGAGAGAGAGAGAAATGGATGGATTGTTAAAAAAAAAACAAAACCTTTATCGATGGGCTGAGTGATCACAAGAATTTGGTGACCATTGCTCTAGAGAAACATGCCTTAACTACAGTTCCAGAGACATTTAAAAATAAAAATAATGACCTAGATTCACAGAGTTCTTTAGAGTTTCCAAAACATTTTTCTTACAACAAAACCATGAAATAAGTAATATAAGAATTACTGTTCTCATTTTGTAGAAGCTTAGAGGAATTAAATGATTTACCCAATACAAAACAACCAGGGTCACCCTATTTTGAAAGGGGAACATTCTTACATGATAGTCAATCTTTCTGTTGTAAGACAGTGGTTGAGTGACTAGAACACTGGATTAGGTCTAAAGATACCCAGCTTCTATTCTCAATATTGCTATGTACTTGCTTCATGAACATCTTTAAGTGACAGATTCAGAGAATCACAGCATTTCTGTCTTGGAAGGGATGTTTGCAGCCATCAGGTCCAACCTATACTCCAAAGGAATTCCCACTATAACATATGATACAAATGATCTTCCAGCTTTTTCTAAAAGAATTTCAATGAGGAAGAACCCACTGTTTCTCAAGACAAACCCCTCTATTTGGGATCTGTTTAATTTGTTAGGAATTTAATCCTGATATCATATTTCAATTTGCCTCATTGGTATTTCTGCCTATTACTCCTTGTTTTAACCAATCAAAATAATATTTATCCCCCTTACCCAGAACTTCAGATATTTGGAAGCCATCCATCATATTCTCCTTGAGTATCCTTGTCTCCAAATTTTAAAACCTTCATTTTCTTCAAACAATCCTTCAAAATTTTTCAAACAATCTTCCAACAGACTATTGCCTTGTTATTCCCAAGAGTTATTCTCTAGCACTAAACATCTTCATTTGTAAAAAGAAAGACTATGGAGAGAACTATATAACTTGAAAAGTCCCTTTTAGCTTTAAAATTTACAGTGTCACAGAATCAAACTCAGAAGGCCCTCAGAGGTTTTCTTACCAACTCATCATTTTAACCCATCATTTTAACTCTGTAATTCAGAGAATAGCATAATGTTAAAGTTGGGAGGGACCTCAGTGACTAATTAGTCGAGTGCTTCTTAAACTGTGGGTCACAACCTACCTTTTAAGAAGCGCTGAAGTAGTTGCAAGTGGAAAAAGTTAAGAAGCCCTGAAAAATATCTAATTATAGCATCGATTGGAGGTAGTTGTCCAGTCTCTGGGAAGATCTCCGAGAAAAAGAGACCATCATCTCTTAAAATACCCATTCCATTTTTGGACAGTTCTTATTATTAGGAAGTTTCTCCTGACATCTTGCCTAAATTTTCGCTTTTAAACTTTCCACCCATTACTCTTGATTTTGTCCTCTGGGACCAAATGGTTCAAGTCTAACTCCTTTTTCACATGATAACTCTTCAAATGTTAGAAGATAGTTACTATGTCAAAACTATAGGTTCCAGAGATTTGAACTCATATCACTAGATTTAGAATCCAGAATCTGAACAATTCTGTCATGGAACCAACTCAAGTATCTTCCAAATGTTGATATACCTTCCCACAACAGTAGCAGTATTTTCCTCTACCAACTAAGTGATATAAATGAGAGGATTCTGAAATGTTAAAATTAAATAATTTTATCATTTTCATTTCTGAACTAGCATTCAGTCTTACCAAATCAAAGTAAAGGGAAAACTTCCTCAAATATTCCTTGCTTTAACACACACTCTCATAAATTTGCAGCTACTTCAGTAGTCCCAAATTGTGATATGGAAAACATATCATCTAATTTGTAGTTTAAGCTGGAAGAAAATTTAACATAGCATAACAAACATAAGGCAGAATCTAGAACCTGGCAAGCTGAGACTTTATTTCATCTAATGTATCACTTAAAATGTGATTCAGTTGCTCCACCATTTAAACATATATTAGAAGTCTGGTTCCAAGTTTTCTGATTGCTGGCTATTAGATTAAAGTAATGCCTTATTACAGAACAAAAAATTAGATTGCTTTTAGACTTCTTACTAAGAAATTCTGTCTCTCTGTTTCTATCTCCTTGTCTCTGATGTTTCTATCTCTGTCCCTGTTTCTTTGTCTCTATCAGTCTCTATGTCTGTCTGTCTCTCTGTTTCTGTGTGTCTCTCTTCCTTCTTTCTTCCCCACCAGTAGTTTGGAATAGCCATGTCTCTCACTGCTTTTGTTGTATGGCACTTAATCATCCCACTGTATGTTGGATGGAATTCCCATAACACCTCATCAGTTCTGACTCTTTTCTTTTGGAAAATATGATAACTCAGACATGGAACCTTTAAGTTTATCCTGGAGTAGCCTATTGAAACCACTGATTTTCATTGTTTTCACCTGGAACAATATCTAAGCTAATTATCAGTGAATTGCATTTGTGTGCTATGACACTCAACAAGTCTTTAAAAGGCAAGATTCATTAGAGAGAGAAGTTTTAACCCTGGAATAAGAGAAACCTGGGTTCAAATCTTGTTTGAAAAGTATCAGCTGTGTAACTAGGGGCACGTCATCAAGCTAATTTCTCTGAGCTTCAGTTTTCTCATCTCAAAATGAAGATGGATACCTTAACACATTCTTCCTAGGGACATTGTGAGGCTCAAATGACTGATTTGGTAAAGTACCTTATAAATGCGTGTTATTATCTGTCTTCCCTCTGACTCCCTTTTACTTTTTCCTATCAAGATTAAAAACACACATACACACACATACACATATGTGTGTATATGCAAATGTATGTATATATCATATGTGTGTATTATTTTCTTTCCATATTCTATGATATCTTTCTATGTTATATAGAAACCCAGGTCTGTCATTTACTGCTGGTATGATTTGGGTAAATAAACTTTCTGGGTCTGAATTCTCTTAGCTGTAAAATGAGGGGGCTGAACTACAATCTCACCTCTCAGATTCTTTTTAGTTCTAAATCCATGATTCTATGATCATCTGCTTATAATAGATAGCATGACTGGGATTAGAGATAGGAAGAACCAGGTTTAAATCTCATTTCTGAAGATTAGTAGCTGCTTTCATTGTGAGGAAGTCAGTTCACCTCTATGTTTCAAGCAACTCTATGGGAATTACCCACTAAGTCATAGACAGGTTGTACTCTGCAATGGTGGATAATGGTCCTCAGTGGCCATGTAGTACAATTTAGAACCTAAAAGCAATTCCTTGTATGACATATGTGACAAATGGTTCATCCATCCTCTGCTAGACTTCCAATGATGATCACCCACCCCAAACAGCACATTCCACTTTTTAATAGCTAGAGCTATTAGGTAATTCTTCCTGATTTCATGTCTAAATTTACCTCATTTTAGTTTCTCCTCACTGCCTTTGGTTCTGTCCACTGCAGCTAAATACAGCAAATCTAAAACCTATTCCATATGAAGCCTTACACATACTTGAAGAGAAGCATTATATGCTCCCTGAGTCTTCTCCTGACTAAACATTTCTAGTTCTTCCTATCAATTCTCATGAAATAGATTATGGTCCTTCACTATCCTGTTTGCCCTCCTGTAAGTACTTTACAGTTAATCAATGTCTTTCCTGAATTTTGGCACTAAAATTGTCCTAACCTTAAATTTACTTATAATTTAACATACAGAGCAATGGACCTCTCATCCCTTATTTTGTGAAGCTATGCCTCTTAATGTAGGTAGAAACTACCTTAGCTTTTTCGTCTGCTACATCATACTACTGACTCACATTGAGCTTGCAAACCACTCAAACACCCAGCTCTTTTATAGACACATTTCTAATTATGTCTCCCCAGTCCTATGCCTGGGAAGTTGATTTTTTGAACTCTCTTGTTCTATCTTTTGATGCTCCTCTTATTAAAGTGAACCCAATGTTCTAACCTGGCAAGATATTTTTGGAAATTGACTCTGTGATCCAGTTAGTTATCTCTTCTAGATTTGAGTCATATGAGAAGTCAATATGCATATCATCTATTCCTTTATCTCTCCTTAATAAAAATGTTATACTTGTACAAGAATAAGTGCTGAACTCTACAGCACAGCACCATAGTCCTCTTGCCAAGATGACATCAAACCATTAACAACCAGTCTTGAATCCAGACATTCAATGAGTTTTGAATCCACAAAATTGCACTAGTATCTAATCTACATTTCTCTGTCCTTTCCATAAGAATTGAATGACATACTTAAAAAAAATCTAGGTAAACTACATCTATGGCATTTCTGTGATGTACTAGTGTAGCAACCCTGGTTAGACTAATGCCATATAATCTTGATGAAACTGATTCTTTAAGATCATCCCTTCCTTTTTTAAATATTCATAAATTATCTCTGATAATATGTTCCAGAACTTTCTCAGGAATTGATACCAAACTGCTTGCCTTTCTCATATTTTCCTGTTTTTTAAGCTTGGGACATCTGATCTTTAGTCTTTTCGTGCCTTTCCTGTCACCGAGAAATCACATCTCTCACTTCTTTCATCACCTGAGTTCATCTGGGCCAAATGACTTGCATTCATCAAAGGCAACTTGGTTGCTCTCTTATTATCTTCTTACTAATCTTGAGAATCAATATTTTGTTAGTCATATTCCATCATTGTCAGTAGAAAGATTAACAAAAGGACAGAAAAGAAAGAAAAGCATAAAAAAAGAGCATCTCTGACTTCATTCTGTCATCCTATCCTCCCCCAAAGACTCTATCTCTTCTTTGAACTTCCTCTTGGCCTAATTATGACTGTAAAAAAAATAACAAAAACATCTTATATGTTGTTTTTTGGATTTTCTTAACAGTCTCAGCTCATCCTAAGCTTTATGACTCCTTACTCCACTTTTACAAGTACATAGTATGCTCTTATATAAATGTTTCCTTTCCTTGTTTCCATCTCTTAGTGATCTTCAATAATTTCAGTCATGTCCAATTCTTTGTGATCCCTATTTGGGTGGAGAGGTTTACCATTTCCTTTTCCAGCTCATTTTATAGGTGAGGAAACCAAGACAAATTGGATTAAGTGACTTGGCCAGCATCAAGTAGCTTATAATTGTCTGAGGCTGGATTTTGTCTTCTTTGCTGAACTTGTCTTCCTAACTCCAGGGCAGGAACTCTATCTATTGGGCCACCTAGCTGCCTCTTCCCTCTCTTACACATGTCTTTTTAACTGTAAGTTGCTTTGGTAAAATCCTTTTGCATTCACAGTACTCTCTTTTGAACAACTCCTATTTACCATCTTTGTTGGAACGGCTTACCGCATTGTGTCTTCAGAATGTCATTCTTGAGAGTGGGTATCCTATCTTTCTGGAATGAGTTTACTCTAGAATTTTCATTCATAGGATTCTTTATATTTTTCCTCTTGCCCTAACATCTATTATCCAACAATTCAGGCTGAATATCAGGTCATAGCTGATGGAATCCATAAACAAACATGAGAGACACGTTGAATGAAGAAAGATGAATCAGGACTTTGGGGTACAACATTTAGCATGAAAACATTTTATTCACAGAGATGGATTTGCAAATTCATATTTTGGGTACTGTTTCAATCACAGCTTCTATTTTTTTCCCTCCAAAGTGTTTTTCATGTTAAACCAAATTTGATCGAGATGATATGTTGAGTTCATTAGATTTTTTCCAATATTTTGAGGTCGTGAACTTAGAGTTAGGAAATTATTTTTGAACTCTCCAGGCAAAGTCAAGTCTGACAACTCTTGTGATGATTGACTAACTCTATTCACCTACCTAAATGTCTCTGGAGATATTCTGATTATAGAAAATACCAATTAGAGTGAAACAGGTCAACAAACTCTGAAGCATAGAGATGATTCAAGTACTGTTAATATTACTGATAATACTCACCTCTCCCAACAAATTCTTTGTTCTACCTTAAAAACACTACTGTCATCACAGTTTTCTACCAAAAGCCTTTAAAGGAAGTACACTGTGTATTGAACAAGGAATAGATTCTTCATGTTGGCGTCCGATACTTTCCATAATCTGGCATCAAATGGCCTTTCTATATGTGTCTCATACTACTTTCACTCCATACACTTTGACATATTCTGTTTCCCCTGAACTCATTCATTCATAGAAACCCATTTTATCTCTACCTTTCCCCATTTCATGTTTTCTCCCCACTATCTCTGATAGCCAGAATGGACTCGTCCTTTCTCTGCTGCCCTTCCCTCCTTTAAAATCAAATTCAGTTTCTGTCTTCTCCATGAAGTCTTTCTTGATTCTCCTAGAACAGAATGACCTCTCCCTCACTGACTGTCATGTAGCACTTTGCTTGTACTTCTCTTTTGCAATGATTAGAGTTGAACTTGTCTTGTAGCTGTTTCTTGATTATCAAAATGGGCTTCATTGATCTTTGTCTCTCCAATGCCAAGCACATTGACTTATGTAGTTGCTTACACAATGCTTGTTGACTCTTTAAAAAGTGGCTATAATAAAATAAATCAACAAGTTTATTACATAACTATTATGTGCCAGGTTAAGCATTGGTATGAGAAAAAGGCAAAAAAAGCCTCTCCTTGTGCTTAATGAGGTTATATTTTATCAAGGCAAATAACACATACATAAGTAAGTAAATTTAATATAATAGTACTAATATTGCCCTACTTATCTGTGTCTTCTGAAATTTCCTTTTTTTCTTTGTGTATTTCTTTAAATGTTTCATTGATTTTTTTTTTTGAGGTAAGTGGGGCTTCAATCACTATCAATGCTATCTTTACTCCTCTGTGATAATTTCCAGTCCATAAAAAAACCTAGCCCTTCCCTGGTTCAAGGTTCAAACCTATTTTCATAAGATTCTCTTCATTGGAGGAGATTTAGACTAATGCGGACAAATATAATCTAAATGGGCAACACACCCACACATACTATATTTGCAAAAAACAAGAATAATTAATTAAAACAAAGTCAGATTCTGCCCATGGTTGAAAATATACATCCCACTCTACATTGCTAATCCATCACATCTGCCAAGAGCTAAGAAGCATCATTCATCCTCAGTTTTTTAGAGTCATGATTAATTGTTGCACCAATTAGAGTTCTTAAGTCTTTCAAAATTGTTTTACTTTGCAATATTATAATCATTGTGTAAATTGTTCTGGTTCTGCTCACTTAATTCTGCATCAGTTTAAACAAATTTTCCTTGGTTTCTCTGATGATTTACATAATTTCTTATGATTCAATATCATTCCATTACATCCATATACCATAATTTATGCAGGCATTTCACAATTGATAAGCATTCAATATTTCTAGTTCTTTGCTACAGTAAAAAGTGCTTCTATAAATATGTTTATACCTATGGAGTCTTTTCTTCTTCTTTTATCTCATTGGATTCTATGTCTAGTAAAGTATGAGATAGAACTTCAGAAATGTCCAAAAAGTATTAGATTAAAAAAAAATAACTTCTGGCCAACAACATTTGTCCCAGTCATTTTTCACCTTCCTGACCTTAAGTCACTTTACCATTCTAGGACTCAATTTCATCTTCCCTAAAATAAAGGAGTTGGGATATATAGTCTTTCAAGGTCCATTTCAAATATAACTCTTATGATTCTATAACTAGAATTATCTGTTCTCCACCTTGGCAATTTACTTCCATATACTACTTATATTTAAACCAGCTAAGAGTTAATAATCACTCTGTTCCTCAAATATATAAACTATACAAATATAAAGAATATACAAAAAAGCCCATGCTTTCATACATGCTGAAGAAAAAGAAAGAAATATACAAGTATTTTAGATTCTGCAGTTTGTTACCTGATTTATTTCTATTACATCTGCCACAAGATTCCATTATGCTGACCCAGGAAAATGTTATTTATTCATTCATTCACTCATTCAACAGAGGGTTATCAGCTTAGAGCTGGAAGAGAAATCAAAGATCATCCATACTTCCATTTGACAAATGAAGAAGCTGAGACTCAAAGGTTAACTATGTTTGCTTATGGTCACTTAGAAAGTTTATAAGAGCCAGAATTCACATCCAGGTCCTTTGACTCCAAATCCAGTACCAAATTCAGTCATCTTCTACAGTATCACATTTCTAGTCACTTGTCCTCAAGCAGCTTGAAATGTGGTAGGAAGGTAAGATCTGTGCAAATAACTGCAATAAAAATGGTATGTGACACTGGTCCCATGTATAATCCAGATGGATAATACGAGTAAGGGGAATTCAAAAGAAGAGAGCAGTATAAGGAATCAAGAAAGACTTCCTACAATAGGTGGCATTATCTTGATCCTTGAAACATGGATATAATTTCTAGGAAGGATGAAATAGAGCATTCCAGGAAGAGGGAATGAGCAAAGCTTAGTTAGATGTTTTGGTGTCAGTAAGTAGTTGTTTCTCCAGAGTGAGATTTTATATAGGATAGCAGTAGGAAATAAGCTGGAAAGGTAGATACGAGGTATATTTCAGAAGTTTTTGAATTTTATCATCAGAAAGTCTTTCCCAATTGCTAAAACCTTATCCCTTCCATCTACTGTGTATATATAGTGTGTATACCCATTTATTCCCATGTTCTCTCTCCCATAAGAAATGTAAGGTACTTGAAAGCAATGTTAGCGTTTGCCTTTCTTTGTACCTCTAACACTTAGCACAGGGGCCTGGCACAATAGTAAGAAATTAAGAAAAACTAGTTAATTGCTCGATTAATTGAATGTACGGTAGGCAATAAGAACTCTGTGGGGATTTTCAAACAGGAGAATGATCAATACAATTAGGTACTTCATCCAAAAAATTTAACCTGTTTACTAAGTGCCTACTAGACTGGAGGAGATACAGACTTTAAATTAGAAGTTCCTGCCTTCATTGAGTTTACAGACCAGTCATTGAGTTTATAGGCCAGTAGCTGGCAAGGAGAACAGTGGAAAGACTTAAAACATACAATATCATATAATCAGTGCATTAAAGTGTTGTCAAGTGCTCTGTTATGAGGACCATAGGGAAAGGTTGTTATTGACAGAAAGGAATCACTGGTAGTTACCTAGAAAAGATATCTTTTTTCAATCGTACATTAATTTTAAGGAATGAGTAGAACTTGAAGTTGAAGAGGGTATATGGGTGGTAGAGGAAATAATATGAGCAAAAGTTCAGAGATGGTGGTGGTGTTGTGGTTTGTGCATTTGTTCATTCTTCATTCTTGAAAAGAATCAATGAGATCACAAGCATAATGTCTTGACTTGTGCAAGCATTGAATTTGAATGAGGCAGAGCTGTGCAAAGTTGTCAGCATCACGGTTGGGAGAACGCAAGATATGTTTGGCAAACAGAGAATAGCACATTTTAAAAAAATAATGGATCACCTACTATATGCCAGGCCATGAGCTAAGAACTTTACACATATCCTATTTGATCCTCATAACAACTCTGCTTGGTAAGTGTTATCTCCATTCTACCGATAAGGAAATGGAGACAAAGAGAAATTAAGCGACTTTCCCAGGGCCACACAGCTACTAAGTGTTCACCAAGTAAGTATAGTGCCAATCAAATGCATGCCAGGCAAAGTCATTTGAATTATGTCATACTCAGCAAATGAGCCACCTTTTATTGGGCCTTCATGAGGTGGGTCACTACTTCTTTTTTTCCAAAGAAAACATCACACCCAAGCTTATCCCACAAAGAAATATAAACAGATACCGCATGAAATTTGGTGAAATCAAGGCCCAAATGAGATGATCTGTGCCACATAACATCAACAGTGAAAAATGTCAAGCAATGAGGAATCAAAAAAAAAACTTCTTTGAGGATGAGCTCTAGGCTTTGCCAGAAGAACAGGTGTATACTTCATACGCAGGTGACAGTTTTGACAGAGGGTAACTATTCTTACTCACAACGGATTTATTTCAAGATAAAATTACATTATGTCCTAGATTATGTTTACCAGTAACTTTCCCACAGATAATTACAAAACCTTTGCATAGTAACTGTCTCTTCCATCTATACTATGTGTCTCATGTGGCACCCAGCATTGGTGCATATAAGAAGGCCATTACTAGTGTTTCCACATTTATCAATTGAATAATTTGAACTCAAAAATCCATAAGGTTGCTTGAAGCTCTAACATTCTGTCAATGATTCCATAATTAGAGACAATCTACTCCGTATATATGAACATAACAGAGTTATCTTCTTTCATTTCTCCAATGAGGGAAGTTTGCAAGCTGATTTCTTAGGTGAGTAGAAGAAAAGGAACATAGAAATATTCCATGGGAAGCTAGATGATCAATCAATGGCAGTATATGATCTCTGCCAATGGGTTATTATATCAAGCAGTCATTATATATGTATTGGGTACCTATGTGCAGTAAGCTCATATGCTAGGCATAGTGGGAATACATAGCTCCTATCTGAATGAGGCTTACAAAAGACAGAGCAGAGGAAAGCAGTCTTTACCTTAATAATGTTTTGAAATTCATATGACACCAAGCAAAAAAATAAAATGAAATAAAACCAAAAACCTAAGTGTCTACTACATGCAAAGAATTGCTTTAGGAGATGATGATACAAAAATAAGTTGAACATAGTCTGCTATCCTCAAGGAGCTCATATTGTAATCACATGAAATGGGGATGCAGATTCAACACGTACACATACAGCTGCAACACAGGGAAGACTGTAATAGAGGGAAAGAAGACAAAATATTGTGACAATATCTTTAACAGACATTGAGGGGTTGGAGGAGTCAATCCCAAGTGAGAAATCAAGAAATTGAGATTTATATTTAAGAGAATCCAGATCCTCCAAATGAAATGGACAGTTGAAAGTCACATTCCTAGAACTGAAGGCCCTTCATCTTGCCATTTTCTTCTTTATGTTTCTTGCCTCCACACTTTTGATTGACAAAATGAATCCACTTTAAAGGTTATAGAAAAACAATCTGGACTTGAAAATGCCTATGGTGCCTAAGGGAAACTGAAAAAGTTGGTGTGGGACAAGAGAAGACATGATTTGGAGTCAGTGAACCTCAATTCAGTTCTGGCCTCTGCTACCTATGTGGCCTTGGGCAAGAGTCATTTTACCTTCTCTGAACTTTAGTTTTCCTCATCGGAAATAGGAGAGGGTTGTATCAGCTGGCCTCTAAAGTCACTTTCTAGCTCTAGATAGGTGGTCCTATGATTCTAAATATTCCAATGTTACCCTGAAATCCAGCCTGTTTAGGTCAGATTTTATCTTTAGGATTTCCCCCCAGTTTCTAGAACTTTCCTCTCTGAGGTTCCCTTGGACAGTCAGGTGGTTCAGTGGATAGGGTGCTGGGTCTTGAGTCAGGAAAGGCTGAGTTTAAGTCAGACTTAGGGTTTGTGACCCTAATCAAGTCGCTTTCTGCCTCTATTACCTTTTCTGCACAATGGGGATAACAGCACCTACCTCACAGGGTTGTTGTAAGGCTCAGCTGAGATATTTGTAAAAAACAAACAAAAAACTTGCCATACTTCTTGACACATGATAGGCACTTTATAAACAATTCTTTCCTTCTTTCCTCAAAAGGCCATTAGTTGTCCCTAGGTTTTCCCAAAGGCCTCTTCACAATAACTGTCAAAAATGTCTACAAATAATGTTTTCCGAATTCTTCAAGGTGTTAATTCACCTTCTAACAACAATAACTTCAACAACAAATAATGGAAGTACTTATATTGGGGGGAAGGAGTTAATTCCTAACCAGTGGGTTCCTAGTGCCCCAGCTCAGTTGATTAAATCGCAAAATGGAGCAGACAACAGAGAGACAGTATAAGTGTTAAACAGTAAAAAGATGTATCTATGCCCTGTTATTTCTTTAGAGAGTGGGAAGAAGTTTTCATGATGGAATTGGAAAGGATGCTTCTGTAGTTTTGATGCAGACTGACCTCAATCTCAGTGGCTTTTAAAAGGCCAAACTTGTCAGTCTTTGAGACAATTAAGATAGTCTAAATAAGAAGTGGCTTTATGGAGTGTAACATCTGACCTCCACCAGGGTCAAGTGGCAAAAGGAAAGTAATTTGTTCTAGCCTTCTCCCATTTTGATTACATAATCTGTCAGTGCAACTATTCACCCATTAGGAGACACTGCACCCAGACAAGGATGACACAGTCTGGATGGAAATCATAAAGTCAAGGAACATGATCCTTGGTGGCTGAAACTTGATATAACAATGGATTGAAGGGAAAATTAGACCTGGCATTTGGGAACTAAGCTATGGAGAATAGGCCATGGTAGCCCACCTAAGGTACACACCAAGCAGGAACAGGTGCTAAGCATGTTGCAGCAACAGAGGACACAAAAAAGAGAAAGGACACGGAGACCCTACAGTACCAAAACACTGAACTGCTCGAGATAGCTGTTCCCTATGTGCATTCCTCTCAATCAGTGTAATCTATTCATGCTCATTCTTTCTATTAACATTGTATGTATTTGTGAAATAGTGAATCCTAGATTTATTCAGGGAATGTTGTGCAACTACAGTTGTTACTATGCTACCTTAAAACATGCCTTTGCCTTGAGTTAAGTGGACCTACTGACTAACTAAAAAAAGTAAGCTTATTGATGGGGGCTCATAAGCTACAGTCTCAGGAATATACACCCACAGAGAACCTTTGAACCTAGAATAGGAGACCCAATCCACAAGTGAAAATGCAATTTTTGTGGGGGTAGCCCATAGAGAAAATGCCATATAAAGACTCTATACATTATCCTATAACATCATAGCATGTTAAAATCTTATGTTATTGATTACTCTCTCATGCTATTTGATTTACAATATAAGAGCATATCATTTACAGTTAGTTTAATATGATATTTAATATTTAACATAGCATTTATTAACATTCCTATTAAAAGCATATCAGGTGATGAATATAATCCTACAATAGAGGAAAAGCAATTTTAATGAGACATTTTGACTTATTGTTCATTTTCTAAGGATTTAATGTAATTTAAAGGGTTAATACTAAATTAGAAGATCAGGAGAATGCTTCTGATACTTTATGTAGTTTATAGGAAAGCATTTGGCAATGTCTATCATGTTATTCTGAAAATTTAGAGAATTGTGGTTTAGCCAATAGCATATGTAGGCATATTTGTAATTGACTGAATGGTTAGGCTTGAAGAATAATCCCAGTGCCTTCATGTTAACTTGAAAAGGGTCCCTAGTGAAGTGTCCCAGAGATCTATCTTCAGACCTGTTATTTACCATTTTAAAATCAATTACTTGAAAAATGGCATAGATGATACACTATTTTAATTTGTGATGCAACACAAAGCTAGGAGGCAAAGCCATAACATTGGGTAACAAAGTCAGGCTCCAAAAATATCTCAACAGTCTAGAATATTGAACTGACTCTCACAGGATGAAATTTAATAGAGATAAATGTAGTGTTACACTTAGATTTAAAAAATCAATTTCACATATACAAGATGGGAGGAATGGCCAGATAGCAGTTTGCTTGAAATGAATATGGTCACTTTAGTGAACTACAATCTTGATATGAGTCAATAGAGCTGTTTGGCAGCAAAAAATAAAAATGCAATGAAGTCTTAGACTTTATAGAGGGCATACCATTCAAGATTATGCAAGTGACAGGTACACCATTCACTGCCCTGATTGGACCATGTCTGGAGTTTTGAGCTCAATTTTAGGAAAAATATTGATAAGATTGAAGGGGGAAAGGAATAAGCATTTATACAGGGATAGTGAGCGCTGGGATTGGAGTCAGAAAGATCATCTCTGTGAGTTCAAATCCAGCCTTAGCAGCTGTGTGACCCTGGGCAGTTCACTTAGTCCTGTTTGCCTCAGTTTCCTCATCTGTAAAATGAGCTGGAGAAGGAAATGGCGAACCACTCCAGGATCTCTGCCAAGAAATCCCCAAATGGGGTCATGGAGAGCTGGGCACGACTGAAACAACTGGAAAACATTATTGTTATTGTTAATCACTATTATCATTAGGCATGTGCCAAGGGCTTTAATCACCTCATTTGATCTCACAACTGCCCTGTGAAGTACAGGTATCATCCTCATTTTACAGTTGAGGAAACAGAGGCAAGCAGAGGTTGTGACGTGCTCAGGGTCACATAGCTAAAAAACGTCTGGGGTAGAATTTGAACTTGGATAGCCCAAGCATGTAATTTACAGTATGCATGAAAGACATGAAAGAGAAGAACCCTACCCCTTACCTCTGTTAAGAATGTTCTAGGCACTCTCTGCATTATTATACATTTTCATTTCCCCCACAGCCTAATATAGTTCTATAAACACAGAAAAATGCTCATTTACTACTTGAATGAATGAATGTCTAATAAATATTTATCTTACTGTTCATATTTTAACGACTCAAGAATACTGCCAGTACAGCTTCTTTGGGGATTCTTAAGGAATGAAATTTAAATGGATTATAAATTTTGATCTGGAAGATACCGCAGAGATATCTAGTCAACTCCTTTCATTTTATAGATGAAAAAACGGAGGCTCATACACATATTAGCTATGTAACCCTAGGGAGGTTGTTTGACCTCACTCAGCCTAAATTTCCTTGTCTATAAAATGAGGATTGTTATTAGTACCTACTTCACTGGGTAGCTGAGAAGCAGATCCAAGGAGTTAACATTGTAAAGCAAGAGATAATATTCATATATCTTAAATCACTTTATAAATGCTAGCTATAATTATTGTGGGGTTTTTTATGTGACCTGAGACCATAACATGGTAAGCAACAGAGCCCAGGATATTGACTTTCTTCTTAGTCTATGTCATCACAAAATCATATCAATAAATTATACATAATTAGTTGATGAAAAATATCGAGATCCTCCTAATCATCCTTGGCAAAAAAAGAAATTTTGATCCAAAAGTAAACCTTCTACAAGATTCTTTGGTGATAAGAAAGGAGCAGTTTTCCTCTTGGGAGTGTCACATTTCTACTGTTTCCACCTCCTATCCAGAAATCTTAGATAATCATTCTCCCAGCTGGATTTTATTCTCAAGTTTTCTTTTAGGAATGTGACGTTTCTAAAGTCAAAGACAGCTGAGTTCTCCATTCTAACCCTACCATTTTTTGATTAAAAGATGGAGTATTTAATAG
Source organism: Potorous gilbertii (assembly GCA_028658325.1). Taxonomy (NCBI): domain Eukaryota; kingdom Metazoa; phylum Chordata; class Mammalia; order Diprotodontia; family Potoroidae; genus Potorous; species Potorous gilbertii. The sequence goes on along the minus strand of CM053773.1, from coordinate 136,524,424 downwards.
ACCAATCTCATAAAATAATCTGAGAACCAAGCAACACCCAGCACCGATTAGTTAGTGGGTTCAATAGTACAGAACCACCACCTGAGGATAACTGGCCCCTCCATATTGATTATCAAGCCCTGCCCCTTCAAAACACAGATGACCAAAAACAATTAATCCTGTGCTGAGTCCAAGATATGTCCCCTCATCTTGGGCAAAGAACACAAGTTTCACCCATCAAGAAAAGAAGAGGCAGAGGAAGGAGTCTGCTGTTCCTTTGTTCCTGCCAGGGAAGTGCATTACAAATGGAATTCAAATTTAGAGCCAACATACTGGATAACTTCAGTGAACAACATAGGGCAACTAGGTGGCTCAGTGGATAGAACAATGGACCTGGAGTCAGGTAGCACTCTGAGGTAGCACATCACACCTATCAGATTGGCTAATATGACAAAAAAAGGAAAATGATAATTGTTGGAGAAAATGTGGGAAAATTGAAACACTAATGCATTGTTGGTGGGGTTGTGAATTGATCCAACTATTGTGGAAAGCAATTTGGACCTACGTCCAAAGGTCCATAAAACCATGCATACTCTTTGATCCAGCAATACCATTACTAGGTCTGTATGTTAAAGAGACCATAAAAATGAGAAAAGAACACACACGTACAAAAATGTTTCTAGCAGCTCTTTTTGCGGTAGCAAACAATTAGAAATTGAGGGGATGCCCATCAATTGGGAATGACTGAACAAGTTCTGGTATATGAATGTAATGGAATATTATCACACTTCGAGAAATGATGAGCAGGCAGATTTTAGAAAAACCTGGACTCATATGAACTGATGCTGAATGAAATGAGCAGAACTGCACAGTAACAGCCACATTGGGTGTTGACCAACTGATCTAAGATAATGCCAAAAGATTCATGATGAAAAATGCTATCCACATCAAGAGAAAGAACTGTGGAGTCTATACTATTTTATCTTTTTTTCTTTCTTATGATTTTTCCCTTTTGTTCTGATTCTTCTTTCACAACATGACTAAAAGGAAAATATGTTTAATATGGTTGTACATGTATAGCCTACATCACATTGCATGCCATCTTGGGGAGAGGGGAGAAAAGAGGAGAGGAAATTTTGAACTCAAAATCTTATAAAAGTGAAATGTTAAAAATTAATTAATTAATTAAAAAACATAAAGACTAACAATCATTGAACTGGACCCCTATTGTCCCTACCCCCCCTCCCAACCTAGGACAATAATTTTATTGATCTTCCATTTTTGTCCTTACATCTCTAGTGCCCAGCACAATCTTGTATATATATTAGATCCTTAGTAAAGATACATTGAATTGAATTGTATTGAGTTGGACTATTATTCCTGTGCAAATAAGAACATTTTACTATTACATGTCATGTCAATTAAAGTTACATCCTTACTAGGCCTGAAGCTGATTCATTACCACTAAATAGGTTGTTCACAGTCAGAAATAGGAAATACCCATGTGTAGCTTCTCTGTGCCTTGTTACAGAGTCAAATCCTTCTCCCATAGATCTTAACCCAGGGTCCTAATACAAAAGAGACCACTGTAACTGAGTTCTTTCTCAGGATGGGTAACAAATGATTTACTCAGATCTTTCCAGCATCTTTAAATAAAGTCATATGTTCCCTTCTTGATTAACTACATTCCAGTTTTCTAGGGGCCAACAAATGACTCCAATTATTTTTCAGCTTGCTCCCATTAGACACAGGACAAGTTGTCAAGTACTTTCACTGACCATTCAGTCATGTCCAACTCTTTGTAACCCAGGCAGAACATACTGCTCATGGGGTTTTCTTGACAAATGGTTTGCCATTTTCTTCTCCAGTAGATTAAGTGACTTGGCCAGGGTCACATTTAGTGTCTGAAGCCAGATTTGAATTTAGACCTTCCTCACTCCAGGCCTAATGCTCTATCTACTGAGCAATATAGCTGCCACTTTTACTGCCTCTCAAAACCAACACTCTCATCTCAACCTGCGTCCAAGTCCAATGACATTCCAAGTTACATAAGCTATGAAATCAATGCTGAGGAAGTAATCTTGGAGAAGGTCAGTGCTTCTGAGGGCTTATGCTCACAATACACGGAATTAGCCAAAATTGATCCTTTCAGGTGGTTACCTAACTGAAAATTATCTAGGTCTGGATTTCAGTTTGAGGTAAATCAAGCAGCTATTCACTTATGTCCCTCTCTGTTTACCTGGCTTCCTTTCCATTATGTAGGTTAATCAATATAGTCTCTTAGCAAACTTGGACTTTCAAAGCTTAGGTTTGTTCCCTCATTCAAAATCCTCTTTCTGCAGTCTCCATCCCACGAACACATTCCTTTCCCTTAATTAGAGAAGAGCAGAGGGGAGAAGGAGAGATGTCATTATCATATTGCTACCGCTGTGTTCAGGGCCAGAAAAGATAAGTAAGATCAGTTTGCTGAGGCAGGTTGACAAGGACAGTATCAGAGAAGCAATCGATGGCATGGCTAGAACTATGGATTTTTTTTTCCCCAAAGGCAACCTTATAAACTGATGAGACTGAGCATCTCATCTGTTTCTCAGGTGTCAGTGATGGTACCTCCTGTAAGATATGAGACCTTTAATGGTGCAAGTCCTACAGAGTTAAATCACAAGTTTTCAGTATTTCTGATGTCTTCTATAATTGTAAACCTCTTTTGTAAATACAAGAGCCAGCATATATTGACAAGTTCATTATCAATAGGCAAGCAGAGGAGGTTTTAACAAAAGAATATTTAGGCAATATATGGATGAAAACCAAACCCTGTGAACAATGAAACCATCTGTCTGTACCACATGTTTTCCACAAAGAGCACACATAATTCTTATACTTTGGTCTAGCAGTTCTTACATTTCAGCCCTGAAAAAGAAAAAAAAATTGCAAAAAGATTGGAGACGACTGCCCCATAAAAACAAATTGTTCTACTGGTGTCATTTTTCTTAGTGCATGACTTTCTGGTAAAGTAAGCTCCTTGAGGGCAGGGATTATTTCCATTTTTGTCTTTATATCCCCAATGACTACTAGCACAGTTCTGGGCACAAGGCAAGAACTTCATAAATGATTGCCAAATTTTGTGATCTGAGGTAGCAAATTCAAAACTGTGAAGTATTGTGGGCAGGACATAGAATTTAATTCATTTTCAATAAAATGAGGATTTTGAGTTATATGCTCTCTAAAGAATGTTTCAGGTCTACAAGTATGTGATTCTGTCTTTTCATAATAGTGAAAATAAAAGCTAACCTTGAGATGTCATTGTGGATAGAGGGAAAAGTAGTGGATTTGGAGTCAGTAGCAGTCAGGTCAATTCCCAGCCGTAATATGTATTAGCTGCGTGGCCTTGGATAATCCAATGATCAAAAGTGTCTATTAAGCATCGGCTAAGCAAACAAGCCCTGTGCTAGACACTGGAGGCCCAAAACAAAATGAAATAGTCCCTATCCATGTGGAGCTAACATTGGGAATGAGGAAGAGGAACAACACATAAAATAGGTAAGAGTTTTGAAAAATCACTTAAAATCTCTGACTCTCTGTTTCTCATAATATAAAATGAGGCAATTGGGTTTAGTAATGCCCATCTCTGAATCTATGACTCTATGCATCTAAGTCATTAGCGGAGATATCCCTGATGACATAAAAGAGAATTTGTTAAGTAATCTGAACTGAAGAAAATTCAGGGAAGGAATGTTAATGCAACTTGTGTCCATACAGTAATTGAGGTTTTTCTTCTGACCTCTACTTCTGCTCCTACTGTTTTTCCTACAATTTATCTCGTTGATTTTCACTCACTACACATGGAGGAGTTGTCACTTTCCAGAAAAAAAAGAACATAGCTGAAAACAACATTTAAAAAATCAGCAAGGTTTTATAAAGAGTCTACAGTGTCCAGGCACTATATTAAATATTGGGGTATAAGGAGAAAAATGAAACAAATCTTATCTTCAAGGAACTTACATTCTAATGTAAGGGAGAAACAGCTCTTTTTGCCTTTCTTTGTACCTCAAACATTAGCACAGTACTTGGTGCATTATAAGCTCTTAATAAATGGTTGCTGCTACCTTTCAAATGTCTAGATGAGGAAGAGCTCGTGAACAAATGATGATGACAAAAGATAAAATGGATAATTTTGAGTCTATAATAATAAAAAATGTTTTGCTCAAACAAACCCAATTCAGCTAAGATTAAAAGGGAAACAGTTGGGAAGAAATCTTTACATCAAGTTTCTCTGATAAGGTTCTCATTTCAAAGAAATATAAGGACCTAATTAAAAAATTTAGGGGCGGAGCCAAGATGGCGGAGTAGAAAGACTCACCTATGCTAGGTCCGAACCCACAGCCCATAGATTTCCTGTAAAAAGAACTCCTGACAAATTCTGGAACAGTGGAAGCCGCGCAGCAACACAGTGAAGGAGATTTCTGCTGCAGAGAGCCCTGAAAAACCGACCGCAAAGGTACCCGGACGGGAGCAGAGTCCTGTCCTGCCGAGCGCTCCCCTCCCCCGCCCCGGCCACGTGGCACTGAGAGGAGCCAGCAGAGCCCAGCAGGCATTGGGGACCTGAATCTCCAGCAGCTGCGAAGGTCCCGCCACCCACAGACACACAGGTCAGTGAGAGAGACAGGCTGAGAGGGGAGCAGGGGATCTCCGGGACTCGGACCCCCTGGGAAGCAGCCACTGCGGCAGAGGCTGAAGGCAGCTCAGCCAGAGACTCCCAGAGCAAGCAGGAGCTCCACCCCAGCTCCACTACAAAGGATCTCT
>CM053773.1:136471616-136519145 GCA_028658325.1 Potorous gilbertii | reverse complement strand
ACAAATGGGGAGAAAATTTTGGAACCCAAAATCTTGTGAAAATGAATGTAAAAAGTTAAATAAATTTATTTTAAAAAGAAATTTTAAGAATAATAGCCATTATTCAGTTAATAAATGGTGAAAAGATAAACAGGCAATTCTTAAGGGAAGAAATCCAAGCTATAAATCAATAGCTACAATACTCTAAATCACTAATAATCAGAGAAATGCAAGTTAAAATAACTATGAAGTTCTACCTCTCACAATCAGAATAGCAAAGTTGACATACAAGGAAACTGACAAGAGGGGCTGTGAATGTGTATAACCACTCTGAAAAGCAATTTGGAATTATGACTCAAATGTTATTGATTTTTTTTTACTTAACAACACTAGTAGTATTACTTTACTTTTTAAAAAAAGATCAAAGAAAGAGGAAAATGTTCTAAATGTACACAAATATTTACAGCAGCTTTTCTTCCACTGACAATGCACTGGAAACCAAGAGAGTGCTCATCTATTAGGAAAAGACTCAACTAATTATGGTATCTCAATATAATTAAATATCATTATGCCGTAAGAAAAAATAAAGCAGATGGCATCAGAGAAACCTATGAAGACTTAAATCTATTGATGCAAAGTGAAGTGAACAGAACCAGGAAAACAATTTATACGTTGTAAAAATAATTTTGAAAAACCTGAAATCAATGCTATGATCAACTATGATTCTAGAGGTCCAATGATGGAATAATGTTGTCTACCTCCTAACATAGAGGTAATGGACCACATATGCACAATGAACCATATTTTTGAACACAGACATTATGAGAACTTGTTTTGTTTTCTTTTATTTTACGTATATCCTATAAGGATTTTCTCCCTAGTGGTGGGCTGGGAAGTGGAAGGAAAAGAAAATAAATGCTTATTAAGTGAAAAAAATGTAATGCTTTTTGATGAATGGACTGATGATGTACACATATAAGAATATATAGTTTATATACAAAAATGAATACAAGGTAATATGGGGAAGGAAGGCAATATTGGCTAGAAGGAATCAGAACTGGCTTTACATAAGAGATGGTACTTGAACTGAATTTTGAAAGTAAAGAAAGAATTAACTCTTCAAGCCTAGGGGATAGCCATTCCAAAGACATACCATCAGCTCTCAGATAAAGTGTCCTGTAGATTTTAGCAGCGCTTTTTTTTAAAATCAGTGATCATAAGCAAACTTAGTGACATATTCAACCATTCAAACACTTCTAAGAAATTAGATGGTATGGAATAGAAATATAAAAATCTTAAGGGTCTTGGTATATGCGTTTCTTCAAATGTTTCTGTTGTTTAACTTATTTAAAATAAAAATTTAATATGTTTAAATACGTAGTACTTTATTATTTACATAGCACTTCCACTGCAATAGTTTTCAAGGCAGATAAAATAAGTAGGTGGTAAAGTCCATTCATGGCCAAGTTGGAATGAAATGGAATAAACCAATAGTCAACAATTTCCCTATATGATTGTTACTTTGCAAGGGAAGATTACCATTTTTAAGACGATAAGGTGCTCAGGGAGGGTAGGTGATTTGTCACTGATCACAGAGCTAATAAATAACAGAATCAGTATTGGAACATAGGTTTCTCAGTTCCAGATCCAACAGTCTCTTTCCCCTTACTATGCTGCCTCTTGATCTACTCCCACACAAATGAACTCTTTGACTATAAAGGCAATTTAAAGCTAGGCTATTTGTCATCCTAATGTCTAATCTTTAATTGATAGAGGGAATATCTTTTTTTTAAGTTACTCAGGATGACACTTGATTTCTAACTTACTGACATTTAGAATGGAAATAGTTTCCCAGAATTCTGGTCTAGAGAAGCTTGTGAAGCTAACTGGTGTGTTCATTCATGCAAAACCATCTCTGAAAGCTCTTGGGAAATGTCACCAGAGGAAAATAAACAGATGAAGGTCATTCCTAATTATAACTTAGGAAGAATGATTTCAATAGAATACCAAAGCAGAGGATATCAGAGTTGAAAGGGACCCCAAATATTATCTAGGATCATAGACTTTTAGCTGGAAGTATCAGTGTGTTGAAGGAGCTTGGACTTCAGGTGGGCTGATTGTTAATGGTTAATGTGAGAATTTATACATAGGAAATTAGCAGTCTATAAATCAGGGCTTGATTTATCATTGCCTTTACTGTCTAGACTTTAGAAATGTTAATAATGTAAATTAAATGTAAAGTATATCATATGTGTTGTTTTTTTGTTACTGTTTTTAGAGAGCTGGTTGTTAAATATTGTCCAGCCTGATCCTAGATGGAAGAGATCTTCTAGTCCAGCCTTCTATTTTTATAGATGAAGTAACAGAAACCAAGGTTACACAGAAAATAAGTGAAAAAGATTTGAACCTAGCTTTTATGTCTCCAAGTATTCATTCTTCTCACCATAATGAAGCTAGTTCAACTGATACTTGAACAAGAATGCTCTCCACTGAATACTTGACAAGTATTCATCCAGTCTTTACCTGAGAACCTTCAGGGAAAGATAACCCACTCACCTTCATTTTATTTAAGGATCCTCTAATTAGAGGAATTAGGAAGCTTTTCTTACATCAGTCTAAATGTGCTTTTTTGCAGCTTCTACCCATTGTTCTTAATTGTACCATCTGGTTCCTACCAGAGCAAATCATATCCCTCTTTTATGTGACCAGTTTTCAAATATTTGAGGAAAACTTACAGGTCCGCTTAAGGCTTTTTATTCATTTCTCTCCAGCCTAAACCTCACCAGTTTCTTTAACTATTCCTCATGTGACATAGGATCATAAGTTCAGAGGCATAAGGAACCTCAGATGTGAATTAGCCCAGTCCTTTCATTTTAAGGATTAACAATCTGAGACACAGGCCCAGGATCACCTAGACAGTTTGTGGCAGAGCCAGGATTTGAAAATAAGTTTTCTGATCATAATATCCATGCTGTTCTTACTACATAAAGAGATCTCAATATTAAAAGGATAGAGACTGGACTTGAGATTTCATTGTTACAGGGAACCCTCAGATGAGGAAACTCCCTTTACCAATGAAGGTAGACAACTATTAGGCAAAATATAGTATGGAGAGCTGCTTAGATCACTGAAAAGTTAAGATACTTGCCAGTATATCAGAGGTAGGAATCTATGTCTTCCTGGCTAGCTCTCTACCTACTATACTATGTATTAGTTAAATTAAATTAATTTAATTAGTTTAATTCATTGTCTTAGTTAAATTAATAGATAATAAAGGTATGAAAGGGACAAACAAAAGAGTAAAAACAAATAAAATTAATATAATTATGAGAGATCTCATTTCAGATGTCCTCTAGTCCAAATTCTGTTTGAACAAGAATCTGTCAATAGCACATCACATAAATGATCATCCAGACTTTGAAAATCTCGAAGGAAGGGACCCCATTATCTCCTGATACATTCAATTTCAGCTTTGGAGAGTTCTACTTGGTAGGGATTTTTTTTTCTTACTTGAGCTGAAATGTACCACATTGCAATTTCTACCCTTGCTCCTAGTTCTTCCCTCCAGGACCAAGTAGAACAAGTCTATTTCCTCTCCCATATGAGAGCCCTCTAAATACTTGAAGTCCATCATCATGTCTCTCCTAAGTCTTCTCCAGGCTAAACAATTTCATTTCACAGAATGATAGATGTAAACCCAGAAGGGATGGATCTCAGAGGCTACCTAGTCCAATTCTTTCATTTCAGGGTAGATAGGAGATATAAAACACTGCACTTAGGATCAAGGAATGCAGATTCTGCCTCACTCACTTAACTTTAATCTGCCTCAGTTTCCTCATTTGTAAAAGAGGGGAGATAATATGCATCTCTCAAGGCTATGGTGAAGAATTATTAAAGTAATGGATATAAAATGTTTTATAAAACTTAAATTATTATATACATGCTAGCTTGTAATTTATAGATGAGTAAACTGAAGCTTGGAGGATAGAAGTGAATTGCCCAAGGTCCCAGAGACAATACGCGACCGAGACAGGATTTGAACCCAGATGCTCTGACTTCAGTGCCACGGTTCATCCCATAGAGCACCACTCTCTCCACTCTAGTCTGAGGTATGAATTAGGTTTTTTGCCTGTCACATAACAATATTTGCTCATATTGCGGTTACTGTCCACCAAAAGCCCTGGAAATCTTTTTCTTCAGAAAATTTGTTTTGTTAACAAGTGTGGGAGTTTATATTAAATGACATCTTAGACTCAGTCCAATCTGATGTCCTTTTTATCCTTATTATCATCCAGCTTGTGAGCTATTCCTCCAAGCTTTGTGCCATCTTCAAATAAGAAATTTGCCATCCATGACTTTATTAAAGTCACTAATAAAAATCTTGAATAGTACAGATCCCTAGGGCACTATACTAAAGATTTCCTTCTAAGTGAATGTCAAAACATTGGCTATTTTTTTGGCTTTAGCATTTCAACCAGTTCTTAATTCTTGTCTAGCCTGTATTTCTCCATCTTTTCTACTCCATCTTAGTGATCAACGCTTACTTTTCTAAACTTTCACTATCTTTTTAATACAATATTCTAGAATTTTGAAAGGAATAAAACACTCTGGTCTCTAATTTGTAAACTCTGTTGTCTTACTTTTAGGGCAGGGATGATGGTGGTAAAAAAGATGAGAACTAGGATATCTGCCCTGTTCTAGACCTGTGGTGTCATTCTCATTCTCCAATGTCTTTGAAAGATCACTGGCTGTGACTTGGTAATCATATTTACAATTTCTTTTATTTCATTTAGATGCAATCCATCAGGCTAGGTAGTGACTTTGTCAAGGGCAGTCAAGTGCTATTTTAATATCTCATTATCAATTTTGAGTATCAACTTCTTATTCATCCTATTTGTGCCAGTCTTTCTAAATAAAAATTATTTCCAATGCCAGAGAAAACAGAAGGAAAATAAGAATTCAGCAACTTTTCCTTCTCTCAGTAGCAAGTTATCACTGACTCATCCACCTTGAACAGGGGTCTTATTCCTTCTTTAATTCTTCTGTTTTCTCCAATGTTGTTTTTTAAAACAATTTTCATGTCATTTTGCTCACAGAACTAAGCTCAACCTGAGCTTCAGCACTCTTTGCACTATTCTTAAAGAAGTTCACCTTTCTCTTATATTTTTTTATGTATTATTGAATAATTTTAGTTTAGTACTGAGAGAGACGGATATATATATAGAGAGAGGGGGATGAAGAGAGGGACAAAGAGAGAGAGACAGAGAGAGAGAAAGAGAGAGAGAGACAGACAGAGAGAAAGACAGACAGAGAGAGATAGAGACAGAGAGAATTGGATGTTTTTAAAGAGTTGCAAAGAGAAAAATGAATCACATATAATTAGGACAAATAGCCCAAATGAGTGATTCTTTGCGCCAAAGTTCACATTTTATATAACATTTTGCATCATGGCACAGTGATTTGGACTCAGGAGACCAGAGTTTGAATTCTGACTCTTCCACTTTGTTGATATGCAATCTTGGGCAAATGACTTCCCTGAGGTTCCCTCAGTTTCCTTATAAGTAAAATATAAATGATGATTATTTTCATGAGAAAAAGGTACTTGTGTTAGAAAAATGAGGCCTGTTATAATGGTCAGTTTTATATGGTACCTGCCTTCTAAGGAACCCAGGAAGTTTCTAAGATATCTGAACACATCTCAACTCAGGGGCCCCAAAAAGAGCACGTGTCTATTTTAAAGATGATCACTAAGGAAGAGATTTGCTAAGGGCATACTCTCCCAGTGATCACTGAGGTTGTTATAACTGAGTATAATGATGTCTCAGATAGTAGCCCACCTAGAGGAATTTTCACAATGAATAATTTCATAGCCATCTCTAAAACCTTAGGGAACAGCTGCTTCATAATCCAGAAGGTTCAAATCAAATAAATGAAAATTTAGGTGTTAATTACCTTCCGGGAAGGGGTTCATTAAAACTGAAGTTCCATCAATTACCCAAACAAGTCCATAAAGCTTTCCTTTCCTAAATTTTTTTGCTTGACAAGTTAATTTTCTCCCTGACATTCTCACCATAACCCTTTATTTCCTTTCTCGTCTGTAATTAGTCTGTAACTGTACTTACTCACATTGCCTAAAACTTTAGCTGACTTTGTGCTCTAGGTTGGCCACTGGTAATTTTTTTTTACAGTCAATTTAATTTCAGTAGTGATGTCTAAGGGCATGTCTTATCAAGGTACAACAATAATAGCTCTCATTTATAAAGGAATTTAAACTTTTTAAATTTCTTGAAATGTCTTATTTGAACTTCACAGCAACCCTGTAAAGAACCTACTTTAGGTATAATTAGCACCATTTTACAGATGAGGAAACTGATACTCAGAGAATCTAAGTGGATATTGTCAATGGTCACACAGCTAGCTAAAGCCTAAGTCACATCTAATGCTAATCTAGTAAGACAGTATTTGAATCCAAGCCTCTGACTCCAAATCCAGCATTCTTTCCACTGAACCAAGGAACTTCAGTTTCTTCTATGGATGAAATGAAGAGGTTGAATGGGAAGGAAAATGAAAAGCTTAGAAGGGAAAGAAAACAAATGGAATAGAAGAAGAAGGGGAACAGGAGCTCAACTTAAGAAAGAAAAGAGAAAAAATACATTAGGGTTGAGCTGTTTTGGGTTTCAATTGCTATTTTTACCACAACAATAATTAACAAAGTACATTGAAATAAATCTAATTTCTTCCCTCAGGATAATGGGTTTCTGTGCCTATACTAATATTCACCCAATTTCAAATAGTAATAGAATTGACAGGGTATGCCTCTTACCCCAAAAGAATTTGGGTCCCATTTGTCTATGGCCCTGGAAAAATCCCACCTTGAATTCTCCTTGAATTTTCCCACTTAAAGTCTCTGGAGACTATAATCCTCTTATATAGTCTTTCATTATCACCTAGAATAGGGTACACACCTTGCCAGCAATTATTTCTCACCCTATCTAGTTCCTATTCTCTTTGCCCAGGTGTTCAACCTCCAGTCAACCCAGTCTACTGGCCATGCCCATCAAGATCCTCCCTAGACTGCTCTTCCAGTCACCCTGGACTACTTGGTCACTCCTAGATCCCTCCCACAGTCTTTCTGTGTATAAGATCCTTCTTGTTTCCATTAAAGTGCTCACATTCAATCTGATTTGCTTGCATTAGTGATATAAATGTTCAGATTCCTTAAGAGTCTGACCAATATGACAGATCTTTAACAAACCTTGTTTCTCTTTGACTGAAAGAAGGCTTGAGTCAAATTCATTCAGGCAGGATCCGTGTGTCGCTATTTCGGAGTCCCAGTACTCCTAAACCTCAACAGGGAAAATGTCATATTCAAATTTCTTTACCATTTTACGTTTAACAAAAGCCAAGGTTATTGATATTAAGGATCCCATGTGTGATGATACATTTTCAAATAGTATTTTCAGCAAGGTGTTCAAAGTGTTTAGAACCTCAAAAGTGGATCTATTGCTATTTTACATGAATAACAATAGTCTTTATGAGGTAGACTTGTGATTTCCACACAAAAATGTCTTTTCAATGAAACACCATCTTTCCCTCTCCCTGTTTCCTCTCCTGCCTCCTACCCCATTGTAACATGTAACCTACAATAACTGATGTAACCTGATGATTCTTTCATCCACTCTTTTCATTTACAGATGAAAATTGTTAAGTGGGAAGATGGAAAGACAATTTCACTGATTAGATATCCTGGGTTGAGGTGAGTTTTTGTTCACTCACCAATCAGGCAGCTCAACCCCAGGGTGAAGTACAAAGCTGAATGGATGAACATCTGATGATTGGGGAATGGAATGTTGAGGGGAGGGCAGGAAGGCACAATTAATACAGGTCATATTCCTTTTCCTTGTCAGGAGAGAATGCATGGGACAAAATGCATTAAGTTAGGTCAACCCTGGTGTCCTAGAAATTGGCTAGATGGGATCTCAAGCATGGTCTGAAGCCAATCAAAGTAGTGAGGTATTTATCTTTTACTCACTCATCCACCAATAACCCAACTTTCTATAATTTTTCAAGAAATTTAGAAAATCAAGTCAACTAATTTTTAGCTTTCATGCTTTCTTCTCCTTCCTCTTTTTATTAAAACGAGAATAGCACTTGTCCTAGTCCAGTTTTGCTACACAATTTATATTCTTCAAGGTCTTTAAAATATCACTAGTGGGGGCTCAGTGAGGTCCATTCAGTACCTTAATATAACAGGAACATGAAACATGCTCAGATTTGCCTTTCATGCTAGGTTGCATAGAGCACATGAAGATATTGTATGTCTGCTTCTAATCAACCACATGGGAGCTGGAGGGGTGAGGGTGGGGCAGGGCTTCTTACGACCATATGTAACACAAGAACTTACAAAAGATGACAAATAATCCCTCGATTGACTGCTGAGCTGCAAGTGCTGATTACCCAGTGGATATACAAAAGGTAGTAATGTTCTCTTTGCTTCTTTCCTTTCAAGCATTGAAGTTTGTATGTTGTTTCCAGCTGTATTCTAAAAACAAGGGATTGGGGAGTGGAGAAGGGATAATTGTCTTGTCTTTTTCCTGTTGTCCATGAGGTCACCAATTTGTAGCTGTCTCTGCCTCTTTTGTGTTTGTGCTTTCCTGAAAATAAAGGAGTATCTCATTCCCCCAAATAAGAGATATGTCCATATGCATAGTGTGACCCTATGAATTTTGAAAGGTCTACAGGACTTGAGAGACTTGAGATGTGTTAGCTACAGTATCCATGGAGCAGGAGTGGCTGATAACAGTGGAATTTCTTCAGCAGAGAGGTTTTCCACTGACAAGATGAGGACTCATCCAAGCCTGGCCATTTTGTTAGTGGAATATTTGGACAATGTAGTAGCAAGGTGAAATGTAGAATGCCTGCTTAGCAGTATTACAATATTGCTTTATATTCTGAGTATGACAAAATAGAAACCATTCTTCATCACCTCCATGCAACTGAAACTGAAATTAAGTTACTTAATCCTATTAATTCTGTCAATTTGTACTGTGGTTTTTCTATCTGTATCCTGTACCCAATTTATATCACACATTGAGTATTCATTCTACTTCCCCTCCCTCCTTTTGGGAAACCCTACACTCATGAGTCACAATAAATTTGTCCCTGAAGTAGCCAAAGTGGTTGATTTAATGACCCAATGAATGTAAGAAAAGGAATCCTTTTTTGCCAAAGACATACTGCCCAGCAATAAATTAGGTAATCAGATTACAATGGCTGCTAAATGCCAAACAAAAAGAGCCAAATTCAGTAGCCCTTGTAGACTCAGTGGGTCAAGGCTAGTCTAGGATGTGTTCCAGGCAGGTGACATTAATGAATTTATGATAGCCCAGGTACTCCGTTACCATCTCACTTATTCAACTTTCAACTACCTGAAAGCTATTTTTGTTCTGTCCTTTCCAGGAGCAATAGTGTTCTCCTTGCAAGAACAAAACAGAAGCAAAAATAAGTGTTGGGCAGCTCAGTCTTATCACTGTGGCTCATTATTGCATCCGAGCTCTTATACTCTCTTTGATTTTACTCTTGATTCCAACATAACTTAGTTGCTGTTATTGTTGGTGGTGGTTCAGGAGAAAAAGAACATCTATTCCCATACTGCAAGAAACCAGAGGAGAGAGACACATAGAGCCCAAGTGCAAACTTAAGAGACAGAAAAGAAAGGGGAGAGGAAGATAATAAAGAGGGACAGACTATAATCAGTAGATACTGTTTATTGGCTCATGTAACTGATGGTTCTTAACTGCTAGGGGCTCAAGCCTGGAGATAGTGTATGTTCAGCACAGATGGTGCATGAGAATGAGAAGGCTCAGGACATAAGACCAGACCTTAAAGTGGGAGTAGAGGTGATTGGGACAAAGTGCCCACCCATCCCATAGCACCCAACAAAAACCCAACATTCAGTGTTTCCAATCCCAAACACAAAAGTTAAAGTATTTCATCTCCCGAAACCCAAGATAATTTTTTTTAAAAGTCTTTGTTATTCATCACCAGCCTCAGCTCATCCTGGGCTTTTAGCTTTCCGGGAACTATTCTAGTTTGTTTGTTTTTTTAATTCATTCTCTTTTGCCTATCCTCCCTTCCACCTTTCAAAGATAATATAAAGAGTAACTATAATATAAGAGCTGTTGAAGCACTCAGAAGCTCACAGAATGAAAAATCCAAGAAAGGATTCAGTAGTAAAACTGATGACTTCAAATAAACCTACATTCACAAAGTTTAGGCAATAATCAAGACAAATAAACTTGCGGTCCTCATAGATGTTCCTGAACCTTAGTAGGATAAGACCCATAACTAGACTGTGGCTCTGGATATGTATACCTTATTCAAAAGAAACAGAATCAGCAAAGGAGTGAAGACTGGTAGCATTGTATGTTAAGAAGGTTTATCCTCATATGAATAAATACAAAAACAAGAGAAGGAAAGCATGGTCAGGAACATTTGGGTGCAAATCAATGGAGAGAGAAATTGAACTGATTTTGTCATTGGAAAAAAAAGAGGAAATTGTTCAGGAAATAGATAAACAAACTTAACAGAGAGGCATGTTATATTAGTGATTGGGGACTTACTTATATTATCCCAGAATATGTAAGAACTCTCCTAAAACAGAGCACCTACAAACTTCTTGATTTATCTTAATGATTTCATCTTTCTCTAATTCTCAAATTGGAGCAACCAACCATGATAAATTGTATTCTGTATCTGATCCTTGTCAAGACAGAGGAACTGGGTTCTGGTGGGGGGGCAATTATAAACCCCTTAGGGGAGAAATGATTATGCCCTTCTATAGTTTGTGATTAAGAAGAAGAAATCTGGGTCCTAGTCTGACAGGGTTTCATTAGAGCAGCTTTCAGAGGGTTCAAATAATAATAGGTAGGATGCTGTGCACTAAAATTATCAAGGGGAAATCAGCTGACCAGGGCTGGGAAAGGCTAAAGAGTGAAATTATGAAGACACAAAGGGAAATAATTCTGCAAAAGAAGAAAAACAATGGAAGTCATCTGAAGAGACTTATTTAGTTTCACCAATCAATTTGTATTAAATTTTAAAAGATACGTAGAGAAGATAGAAACATGGGCAGATAACTGAGAATGAATACAAAGTGCATCATGATCTTGAAAAAAAGCATCAGTAGTGTTTAAACTTCTTACGAGCTGAGGATGGCAAATAACGCTCAGGACCGCAAAAAGAATGAGACTGGTGTTGTCACTGAGTTATTTTGGGAAGAGGCAGTAAAGAAGGATAAAGAAAGGGGCTACGACAGCTGCTCCAGGTAGGTGGAACCTTATAAACTGACAAGAGAGAAACAGTGCTCCTCATATATCATTTTCTTTCTCTTTTTTTCTGCCAAGAACAATGACTTTCCAATGGGGGTTAAAAAACCACAGCATAAATAACTAATAAGAAGTTGATGCCCAAGAGAAGTAATAAGCTAGTAAAAAGAGAAGTGAAAAAAACTTAAAAGATGAGAGGTAATTCAGTAAAAAGCATTTAGCTGTCCTTGATGAGGTCGTCACCTAGCCCAGAGGAATTACATCATCAGATACTGAATCAACATATATGATTTTTAAGCCTCTATTGGGAATATTTTAAACATTATGGAAAAGAGAAAGTATTCAGAACTGGAAAGATGCAAATGAGAACAAAATTTTCAAAAAAGGGGGAAAAAATTGGTTCAATAAACTATAGGCCACTGAGCTTGACTTCATTTACTAGGAAAATCTAAAGAGTATCTTCAAAGAACTGGTTAATAAAAATCTAAGAAAGGAAAAAGAAACATGGCCATAAAGACAGGTTATAAAACTAAGAAAATATTTGCAGCAAATATATTTGATAAATATCTGGTATTCAAGATACATAGTTTGTAAGAACAAGATCCATTCCCCAAAATGCAAATGTTTAAAGGATATGAACAAGGAGTTTTCATATGAGGAAATGCAAGCTATCAATAATCATATGAATGAATACCCCAAATCACAATTTGAAGAAGAAATAATAAAATTAAATTAAATTTATTAATAAATAAAATTAAAACAGTAGGACTCCACCTCACAACCATCACACTGACAAGACAAAAAATGAAACTGCCTATTAAAGTGGTTGTGGTGGGGCAGGAACATTAATGCATTGTTGGTGAGCATTGTGAATTGGCCCAAGTATTCCAGGAAGACTTTTGGAACTGTACTCCCAAAAAGTCACTAAATTTTGACCCATCAATAACACTACTAAGCATATATCCCAAAGAGGTCAAATACAAGGGAAAAGATTGCTATGTACAAAAGCACTGATAGTAGCCTTCTTATTGTAGTTATAGACTATACCAGTGATTTCACTGTTACAGTCAGTAAGTCAACAAGAATTTATTAAGCACTTACCATGTACCAGGCTGTAAGTTAGATTTTTGGGGAAGGGAAATAGAGATGTCATTCCATCAGCCTTTATGGTCATGGTTGGCTACCTCCTCCTTCTCTTCTTCCTTCTGAGACCCTCCAAAAATTTCTGGTGTGCCAGGGGAGGAGGTAGAACCTTGTCCTCTAAACCTGATCTCTTCTTAATCTCCTCTCTTCCCAAACTAGGAAGAAATACACCTCCCAGGGTGCTTGCAGCCAGCCTAAGCTTTTGCAGGAAGGTTGTTACATACCGACATATTTAGTCCCGGCTCAATAATTACTGAACTATCAGTCCTTCCAGGCCCTCAGTCAACAAGGAGACTCTTGGTCATGACATAGTACTAGCCCTTCAATCACTCATGAATGGAAATAGGTTCACCACACTTCCATATATAGTTGGACTGGAAAAAGAAAGAGAATATCTGTCCGTGCTTTTATGAGTGAACCAAGGCAAAAAATGCTAGCCTAAATTTCAACCCCACTGCCCACCCCCATTGTTTAGTCCCCTGCTATACTATTCTCTGTGATTACATTGATTGGGTTAGAGATGCTCTTATTACTAGCTGTAATCGAGAAAGGACCGGAGAAGGGGATTTAGAACCATATTATTATTTATTTAACAGCAAACTTTTCATCTAGAAATATTTATATGACTGCTCACAGGTGCCTCCTACACAGACTTATGAAAATAAATGCTTTTTAAAAATCTCTTTGAGATTTTCAAGACTCAAATATTAGCCCTGGTAAGAATAGCATAGACAAAAACTTTGCTGTTGCAGGAAGCAGCTGAACAGTTGGGTCTGACATCTGTCCCGCCTTCTTGTAATGATGTATCAGCCTCTCACCTTTGTTCTATATGGCAATGTCATTTCTAGGTCAGGTATTTAAGGAAGTGGAGGCCAATGCAGTTGTCAGCCTGTGCCAGATTGGAGGTAGGCAGACAGGTAAACACAGTTTCAGTGAAAGACGTCATAGAAATATTAAGGTACTATATTTCAGATACTCAAGGGGATGGTAAGAATTTTTTCTATTTTTTCTCTCTAAAACAGAAGTTTGGGATCTGGCAGGGAAGAAAACAAAAAAAGATATATAATAATTCTTAAAATGTATCACCCTTTGAAAATGAAAATAATTCTTCATAGATTGTTAGGTTGCATATATATGTATGTGTGTGTGTGTGTGTGTGTGTGTATGTATGCAGCTAGTATATCTTAGTTCCTTGAATGAGAGGAGATAGTAGAATAGCCCACCTATTAAAACCTACCTAGCTCTGCTCAGAGGAGCTCATCTTCAGAGAGGTCCCAGGATTTAGGGTACAGTTTTCCATTGTCAAATGGAATAGGAGCTTCATTCCTCTTCTGTCCATCAGTATCTGCAGCATTTACCTCACAAGGTTAACGTAAGGATTGAAAGATCAGATGAGGCAGTTGTATGTAAAATATCCTAAACTGTCAAGTACTGAATATGAGGTGCTACTGCTAGTACATTAGATTCAATAAATACTCCAGTCTCTGATTAGACACGTAAACTGAATTAAAGAGGTAGCTAAGGTTGACACCTCCCTCAAATTCATAAATCACTTTTTTTCTGGCAGTTTGCAATACAAATGAACATTGCTGTTTTGGGGGGATGCATCTCAGGTACATCCTTGGGTCCTTGCAGGAGAGCACAATGCTAGAAACATTTGACCTGGCTTGTCATGAAATAGTGTTGAAGATTTCTGGAATTTGGCTCTTTCTCTCTCTGTCTCTTTGTTTCTCTGTCTCTCTCTGTCTCTCACTCTCTCAATATATACATATGTAGTTATTTGATACATGGATTATTCTTAAGGATTTTGTTTTCATTATATAGGAATCTTTTTTTGACAGATTGGCAGGCATGTGCTGAGATAATAATTCCTTTATCATCTATATACTTATAACTCACTGAATACCTCTCTAGGACAATATTTTCTTATAATTTGGGAGTTTGGTCAAATTTTCCAGTTACTCTGTGGCAATAGCCTAAAATATCAAAGGAGTACAGGCTTTATCAGATTTTGGAGTGCAGCAAAGTTAACTGCTGAGAATTGAGGAAGAAGAGATCAGCCTATTTGAGTCAGCTGTTTAATAAATGATTTTTTAAACTAGAACAGCTCTTTTTATCAATAAATCAAAAAGGATTTATTAAGTGCTTACTACATGCTAGATACTGTGCTAATACTAGAGATACAAAGCCAAAAGTACCAAGTCTAGAGTTACATTTACTTGGAGGAAATACATATAGATATATACAAAACAGATAGAAGAAGATGACAAAGTGTACTGGCGTTTGGGGGATCAAGTTGGGCCCTATCCCATATGGTGGAGGTGTTCGAGCTGAGTCTGAAAGAGACTAGTGATTCCAAATCATCAATAAGCTCTTTATGAAAAATGTCCCAAGGACCAGATGGATTCACAAGGGAATTCTACCAAACATTTAAAGAACAATTAATTCTGATGGCATATAAATTATTTGAAAAAAATAGACAAAAAATGAGTCCTTACAAATTCCTTTAACGATGTTAATATGGTACTGATATGCAAATCAGAAAGAGCAAAAACAGAGAAAGGAAACTATAGACCAATTTCCCTAGTGGATATTGATGCAATTAAATAAATGAAATGTTAACAAGGAAGTTACTAGTAGGGAACATAAACTTTTCTCTTTTAGAACTAGATAATTTTAACCAAAAATTAAATGAAAAATAAGTTAAAGAATAGAATTTTAGAAAAGTTAGATATGATAAACCTCTGGAGAAAACTGAATTGAAATAGAAAGGAATATATCTTTTACTCACTTGTACATGGCACCTTCACAGAAATTAATCATGTATTAGGGCACAAAAAACTCACAACCAGATGAAGAAAAGCAAAAATATTAAATGCATCCTTTTCAGAATGCAATAAAAATTACATTCAATAAAGGGCCATGGAAATATAAATTAAAAATTATTGAAAACAAAATAATATAATCCTAAAGAATGAATAGGTCAAAGAATGAATCATAGAAGCAAAAAATAATTTCAATAAAAAGAATCATAACAATGAGAAAACATACCAAAATTTATAGGACATAGCCAAAGCAGTAACTATGGGAAAATTTTATAAGTCTAAATACATCATTAAAATAGAGAAAGAGCAGATCAATGAATTGGGATTGCAACTAAAAAAATAAAAAGAACAAATTAAAACTCCTTAATCTAACACCAATGGAAATCCTGAAAATCAAAGGAGAGATTAATAAAATTGAAAGTAAGAAAACTATTGAATAAAAATAGCAGCTAGTTTTATAACAAAAACACAATAAAACAGATAGACCATTGGTTAAATTGATTTTTTAAAAAGAAAATAAAAACCAAATTACCAGTATCAAAAATGAAAATGGTGAATTCACCACTAATGAATATGAAATTAAAGCAATTATTAGAAGATATTTTGCTTAATTATATGCCAATAAATCTGACAAGCTAAGTGAAATAGATGAATATTTACAAAAAAAGAAATGTCCCAGATTAACAGAAAAGGAAATAGAATACTTAAATAACCCTATCTTATAAGAAGAAATGGAACAAAGAGACTAGGGATTCTAAGTGACAATGAGAAAAAGGGAATACCTTCCAGGCAAGGGATAGAACCTATACAAAGGAACAGAGATAGGAAATGACATATAAGGCTAAGATGAGTTTTCATAGTTCCAAAATATTCTTTTGTTCAGTCCCTCTTGTGACTAGAAATATATATTTGTGACAGCTGATAAGGGTTAGAGGTGCAATTTAGACTTAAGTAATAGTTTTTCTTCTGTGTTTGAAGCTGTGTCTCATATAGGATCTATCCCATTAATCTGAAAACCCCAATGATATTTTTCATACAAAAAACAAAGGAGAAACCATACTATTGAATTATCTGTAAAATTTGAAGCAAGAGTCTTCACTATCAGCAAGTGACTCTTTGATGTTTGAAGCCCATAAAGGAAGAAGACCTCTTATTGTGCATGCCAGTGGCATTTTTGAGAGTGGTGATCTTGACAAACTTTGTTTTGGTCAGATCCAATGTAAGTGTCTTGATACTGCAGATTCAAAGTCAACATGCATAGTGGATATAAGCCTAGCTTTGAAGTCATAAAGACCTCAGAGAAATGTCCTTGGTATCTCCATTAGAATATTAGTACCTTGAGAGCAATGAATGTTTTGTTCATTGTATTTGAATCCCCAGTACCTAGCACAATGTGTGGCATATATACATATATATGACACTAAATAAATATTTGATTGATTGATCAAAAGTTAATTTTAAGTTAATTTCATCATTTACCTGCAACACCTACTCAAGATATATAGGCCACTGGACTAACTCAGTGGGTATCTTGTTCAATTGCATGCCCCAATCTAAGGATCTTCATTTCTTGTCCACTGACTTTTCCAGTATGATAGACTAATTACTCTTAAGTACATATCCACTATTCTAGGGCACAAGGAAGTAGATCAATATCTTCCATAAATCTGGAAAACCTCATCATTGACATGGAATCCTTCTGTTTGGACTTCATTACTGTCATGATATCCTATGCAAACATTTTAGGTGATCACATCATTTTTCTATCTTGCTTGATATTTCTACTCATTGAACCAAGTTACCTCCATGGTTGGGTCTTTCATAGACACTTAGAGGATTTTAATAAATGTTTATGGAATAACTTGTTTGAGGAAATTCTTTGAGGCTACGTCTTGTTTTAGAAAATCAAATTATGGTTTTTAAAAAATCAACAAACAATAAAGCAGCATCTCGATTTTGTCTGCACCTCTCCTGTTGATGGATCTCTTTGGTTGAGACAATGTACTCATAGGATCACAGTTTTTCTGGAAGAGCACAGAATTATAGATTTTTAACTGGAAGAGAGAGTCTTACAAGTTGTCTAGTCTAACATTCTCCACTACAGAAGAGGAAAATGAAATCCAAGAAAGTTAAACAATCTTCCCAAGTTTGAGGATTCAAACTCAGGTTTGTGGTACTGACATAAACACAGCTCTCTTACTACCAAAAATTATCTATGACCACTTCTATGTTCCCTTCTCATATAGCAGAATATGAAAGCTACCTAAGATACAAGTTTGAGCCATTAATATAATGATTTTACAAAGATGAACAAATGGTGTAGTTTTTTTTTTCATTGGTAGATGATTTCTCTTTCGCCTTTTCTTGGTAAAGATATCATCTAAGGTCTTTTCCACTCTTTTGAAATAAGCTTTTTGGGGATATCTAGCAAACTGATCTCTGCTTATCTTTCAAAATACTTCTCAATTGCAGCATATTTCTTCTATTTTATTTAGCCAGATTCTACAGCTTTTCCCCACTGCATTTTCCCTAGTATATGGACCACTTGCATACATTAGAAGGTGAGGTGAAATAAAAATGGATTAACACATATATTTAAAAAACTGAGAAATCTAGATCAACAAAGAGATAGGAGAAACTGTTTTATTTCATATCTGTTTGCTGTCCTTCCAGCTTCACCTAGAAATGATTTTTTGAGTGTATCATATTAAGTTCTTTGAAGTTTTGTTTCACCCTCAAACTGCTATTTTGCTTTTGATTTTTTTGGAATGACATAGTACTCATAATCTAACATCTTCAATTCTATTGTTTTGCAAATGTTAAATATAAGTATTAACTCTTACGATTCCTCTTCCCTGGCCTCTCGTATGGGAGCATAAATTTCAGTCAGAAGAAAGCTTAAAGACTTTTTAATTAAGTCTCATATTTTCTTTGTCCATTTTATAGGTAAAAAAACTGAAACCCACGAAGGCAAAGGGAGTTAGTTTCACATGGGTATTACCAAATCCTGCCTCTTTGGCCCCCTCCTCAAACATTTCTGATGACCTTCCCCTCTTTTCTATTCCTACTGTTAGCTCTCTAATAAGGGACTATACCATTATTTCCCTTTTTTACTATAATTGTTTCCTTAACAAATCTTTCTGACTCTTCTCTCACTCCTCTCCAACCCATTCCACATACTACTGCCAGAAGACACTTTGTTGTATTTGGATCTGTTCATATCACTCCTCTGATGTGATGCTAATCTGAGAGTGAGAAAGACCCAAATTCAAATTTCTCCTAAATACCAACTGTGATCCTGAGGAAGTTACTTGACCTCTCTGTCTCAGTTTTCTCATCTATAAAAACAATAAAAATAAAAATAACTAGTATTTATAGAGTGCTTTAAAGTAAGCAAAGTGCTTCCCTCATCTCAGTTTATCCATGAAACAACTATTTCAGGTAGGTGCTATTACTATCCCCCATTTAACAGACAAAGAAACTCATGCACAAGGATTTTAAGTGGCCAACCCAGAGTCACATGTCTATCAAGTGTCTGAGCCGGTTCAACTCAGGTCTTCTTAACTCTAAATCCTGTGCTCTATTCATCTATATCCCAGAGAGATTGTAAGGCTCAACCTAGATTATATATCATCTAGTCACAGAGATATATCATCTAGTTAGGCTTAAACTACATTACATATCTATATACAAAAAAATCTATATTATAATATTATGTAATATATACATATCTATATAGATATAGAATCTATTTTAAGCCTTAAAACCATACTATAGATAGATACAGATGTGGATATAGATATATCTTGTAAATTTTAAAGTCCTTTATAAATGCTAATTAACTAGCATATTTTTAAGTATACACCTACTGTAACAGTCATCAAATCTCACCACCTTTGGGGAAAAAAAAGAAAGTTGAGACCCCATGGAGAAGCTTTATTCAGCACTGGGAATCTCTCTCTCCTGAGACTCAGTACGATGCATACTCCTTGAGGGCAGACTCTATTTGATTTCTTTCTTTCTGTCTAAAGGATTTAGTGTAGGACGTCACACATAGCAGATCCCTGCTAAACATTCTTGGATTGAATTGAATTGGACTGCATATTTGTTCAGTCCTAAGTTTAATCCTCAATTCTACTTCAACTTCAGTGGCTCCAATTTCTATCAATTATATATATAAACTGATCTCATGACCTCTCAAGCTATGGTGCCAGTGAACCAACAAGATGGTTTTTGTTCATTCCCTTTCTCTTCCAAAAAAAGAATTATTTGAAGCAGTGATTAAATTGCCCTGTATGTTGGCCTCATTTCCTGGTATGTATTGTTCAGATTCTTGTTTTTCTAGACCAAGACAGGTGCTAAATGGAGACATTTCATCAGTGTTCACACAATGGGGTTTGGGTCCAGAGTACCAATTTGCTTAGACACATGTCTCAGTCTTGTCTTGCTCCCAGGAGGACTCTCCTCATCAGTAACCGCTCATCCAGATGTCAGATTTGTAAATGAGAATGGGTTTTCTGTGCCATTTTCTGCAAGTGAAGTTCTTTACTGAATCAGTACAAGGACAACATTTCTGTGAATTTCTTCCTTGGGAGACCAGCAGGAAAAACTTTCCATTGAGCCAAGCAATCATAGAGTCAATACACCTGCTTTCTATTCTTGACCCTGGCAAATTCTGTGATTTTCTCAAGTCATATAAGCCTCTCTGAGCTTCAGTTTCCCCACTTGTAGAATATAGATATAGCATCTGCCTAGAAAATGTTAAGAATTAATCTGATTATATCAACAGAGGAGAGGCAACGTGGTATAGGAGATAGAGAGCCAATCTCAGAATCAGGAAGAACTAAACTAGATTTAAGTACCATATTTGTTGGAGCTGTTGTTGATGCATCATCCAGTCATGTCCACCTATTCATGACCCTAATTGGGGTTTTCTTCGCAAAGACACTGGAGTGATTTACCATTTTCTTCAGCCCATTTTACAGATGAGAAAACTGAGGAAAATAGTGTTAAGTAATTTGCTCTGGGTCACACAATTTAACAAGTGTCTGAGGTCAGATTTTAACTGAGGTCTTCCTGACTCCAAACCCACCTCTCTAGGTCACTTAGCTGCTCCCAAATGGCACACAGTAGGGGCTTAATAAATGTTTACTGACAACTTCATGTAAGATGTAACTCTGAACAAGCTGTTTAACCTTTCACCACCCCTCATAACTCTCTAGCGCCATAAGTTATGGGGTAATTGGCAGAATAAGATTATGCCTTGGGCATTTCCTATTCCAGTACAATCACAGGTCAGCTAAAAATGTTTTAAGAGCCACCAAAGACAGAAACACTGAGTCTGATATTTATAAAGTAAGAATATACAGAGTGATTTGAATGACATACCATGGACTGAATGAATCAAGACTGGACAGCACTTGCTTTCCATGGCAATTTGTTATTGGTTTTTCCTGCCAAGAAACTGCATTTGAAGGACAACGCTCCCTTTGTTTATTTTTATTTGGTTCTCACAACCTCCACGTAAAGCAGATACAACAAATATTATTTATATTTCATTGATGAGGAAGCTACGGTTCAGAGCATGGTCACATGGACACAATTTGCCTACATTAGAAGTCAAAGTCAGCCCCAAATGTCTTCTGAGCTCAAGTCCACCAAGGTTATTTGACTAAATCAGTAGTGATAGCAGATATAGGTAGGAAAGAAAATGAGTAAACATGGATCATAGGTTTTAGAACTGCAAGAGACTCTGTGCTATCTAATTCAACTCCTTCCTTTCACAGATAAGAAAATTGATAATCAGAGTGGTTAAGTGACTTGTATTTTGTCCCACAGCTAATAATATGAGAAGTGGGATTTGAACTCATATTATGAATCCTGATTCCAAAGTCAGCACTCAATCCATTCTACCATGCAATCTCTTCTACAAATGCAATTTCTTGGCAGAAAAACAAAAGATTACATCAGAAAGCAAATATTGTCCATTCTTGACTCATTCAGCCAGTTGCATATCATTCAGATTAATCTGAATGTATCACTTTTATAAAAGTCAGTATAAATATTTCAGAACCTGTGGAATTTTGAAACCTACGACTTGGTCATGAATACAAAGGTAATATAGAATATTTTCTATCATTCATTCAATTAGCATTTACTGAACACGCAGAATATGAAAGGTGCAGGGTTCAGTTCTGAGAAAGATAGAATGAACGATGAATGAAAGACATTCTCTGTTCTCAAGGAACATCCAAGAAACTTGCAATCTAATAGATAAGGTTAGTCGATCTCTGAGGGACCTCCCATCTATCAGATTTTGTGCTTCATTGACTGGGACTAAATTAGTGCAGGTAAGTATGAGCAATTATATAAGCTATCTGCATATATAACTACATGCAGACAACAATACTTAAAGATTTCAGAGTATAAAGTATTAGAATGCTAAATTATGGAGTTAGGAAGAATCTCAGATGACATCCAAACCTTACTTGACAGCCTCTAGTAAGACCAGGACCTTCCAAGGATAACCATCTCACTTTTGGAAAGTTCTAATTTGAGGTTTTTCCTGATACTAAGTCTAAATTTGCCTCCACTATTTGCCATTGCTTCTAGTTCTGCCTCCAGGGCAAGTAGAACAAATCTAATTTGTCTTCAACGAGACATTCTCCAAATACTTGATGAGAACTATTGTCTTATTTTTCTTTAGGTTGAAGGCTAAGCATCCCTACTCCTTTCAATTTGAGTCATGAACTCAAGGCCTTTTACCATCCTAGTAGCCATCCTCTAAATAATCTCCAGTGTACCAATATCATTCTGTATTAGCCAGTGTTAAATAATCTCCAGCACACCAATATCTTTCTGTATTAGCAAGCACCCAAGCAAACCCTGAATGACCTGCTAGATAGGTTCTCTGATCTGCTTTGCTAAAGGAAAGATAATTTTTAAAGGGATTAACAATCTTACTTTAATTACAGATAAGTAGAAAATACAAGTAGAGAAAATAGCACAGAGATTTTCAACAGACTGGGCTCCTACTGTCTGAACAAAGTAACACAACTATCTATATACACCACCAGAGAGAGAGAGAGAGAGAGAGCACAAATCTTTGAGTAGTCAGGGGGCTCTTAACAAATGGCTACTCAGAATCCCATCCAGGGAATCAAAAGGTCCTTCTTACAAGCGAACTCCCAAAGCAAAAATCTCACATCAGAATATATATATATATATATATATATATATATATATATATATATATATATATATATACACATATACATATATGTATATGTATATAATTTTGGCTAGTAGGCTCAGAGTCAGAAAGCATCATTATCCTAGTGACTCAATGCCTAATGAGTTTAGTACAAAGGTATGAAAGCCTTCCTACAAGCAAGCTTCCCCTAAGCAAGCTCCTCCTTAGGCATGTTCCTCCCCCAATGGGCTCTATGGGACTCAGGATGTATCACAGCTTGGCCAGAGTTCAAAGCAGCAAGATGTCCATGATTAAACATTTGTGGTCACATAGGCCTATTAATGGACAGGGAAGATTTTATATTCCATTAACATTACACCTTTTTAAACTGTAGTGCCCAGAACACTAGTCAATGAGACTATCACCACCTTATCTTTAATGTGACCTAAAAAAGTTAGTTTTCCTGGTACTGGCTCCTACACCCCACTATTGAGTCTTCATGATTTCATAGTCCACTAAAGACCCTAAACATTTTTCAGGTGATTTGCCATCTAGTCTTCCTGTTCCCATCACTTTAGGTTTTAGGAGTTAAGGTAGGTTTCCCAGAGGTGGTGACATTTGACTTAAGCCTTCAAGATGGGTAGAATTTCAGTAGGTGGAAAATAGTGTGATCAAAAGAACAAATGTTTAAATGTACAGAGCAATTGTTCAAATTAGCTTGAGAGGAATAATATGGAATGAGGCTAGACAAGTAAGATTTGGAGCATCTATTACAACAGAAATTACTGTACATTTCCATAAAAGTTTGACTTTTTCCAGGAATGTGCTGAAAGTAAAGGAGCTGAGCTAAGTAGGAGATCTAGATTTACATATTAACTGTGACACTTTTTTCTTACAAATAGGTCCATTTTCCTTTCTTTTGATCTCTTTTGGATACAGATCCAATAGTGGTATTGATAGATCAATGACTATATATAGTTTTATAGCCTTTTGTTTGTAGTTCCAGATTGTTTCCCAGAAGGGTTGAACTAGTTCCACCAACTAACTAACTCCACCAACAATGCACTAGTGTCCCAATTTTCTCACAGGCTTTGCAACATTCTGTTATTTTCCCTTTTTATTATGTTTTTCTATCTGTTCTTTGACCCACTTATTCTTCAGAATTAGATTATTTAGGTTTCAATTAATTTTTAATCTATGCTTCCACATCCCCTTGTTAAATTTTATTGCCTTATGGTCTGAATAAGTGTTCATTTAATGTTTCTGCATTGGTTGTGAGGTTTGTTATGCCCTAATAAATCATCAGTTTTTGTGAATGTGCTGCATATATCTCAGAAAAAGATGTACTCTTTTTTCTTCTCATTTTGTTTTCTTCAGAGGTCTATCATATCTAAATTTTTAAAGATGTTATTCATCTATTTAACTTTTTTTGCTTTTTTTCTGTTATAATTATCTAGCTCTGAGAAAGGAAAGTTGAAGTCCCCCACTGGTTTAGTTTTACTATTTCCTCCTGTAATTCATTTAACTTTTTCTTTAAGAATTTGGATGCTATGGCATTTGGTACATGTATGTTTAATATTGATATTACTTCATTGTATATGGTTCATTTTAGCGAGATTTTTTCCCCCTTTCAACAAGATTTTTTCTTAATTAGGTCTATTTTTGCTTTTTATTTGTCTGAGGTCATGATGGCCATTCCTGCCTTTCTTATATCAACCTGGAGCATAATAGATTCTGCTCCAGACCCTTATTTTACCTCTGTGTGTCTGTCTCTGTTTAAAATATGTTTCTTACAAGCAACATATTGTTGTATTATAGTTTTCTAATCCATTCTTCCCTCTGCTTCCATTTTATGGGTGAGTTCCTCCCATTCACATTCACTGAATGTGAATGGGAGGAACTCACCCATACATTTTCCTCTATCCTATTTTCTTCTAATTCCCTAAAAGTTTGTCCAAATTTCAGTATCCCAGTTGTTTCTAGGATTATTTGTTGCATAAAAGCTCCATTTCATTGTAGAAATTCAGATATCATGATAGGAATAATATTAGAGACAGGATTGTCTAGGTGTTATCATTACAAACTTCTTGTATGAAAAGAAAAGTATATTTGAAAGAAAAAGGGAAAGGTTCAATAAATGAAAATGCAAAATAAATCTCATGTTTAATAGGTCTGCTATTTCACCTCTGGGTATGAGGCTGGTTGTGGGGGGAAAAAAGACCACATTTCACTCCTGGCTCCCCTGAGTAGTGAAAAGGTCAACTTGAAACATCATGTACAATACAATTGGCCTCTAGGTATGAGAATTAAGCAGCAGGGTCAGGAAGGAAAAAGGATGTGAGAAGACATAGGAATCCACATTTCCAACTGACTGAAGTGAATGTGCCATCCATACCTCAAACTCAACATATTTAAAAGAAGGAGAGGGAGAAGGAGGAGGAAGAGGAGGAGAAGTAGTAGTAGTAGTAGTAGTAGTAGTAGTAGTAGTAGTAGTAGTAGTAATAGTAGTAGCAGTAGTAGTAGTAGTAGAAGAAGAAGAAGGAGAAGAAGGAGGAGGAGGAAGAAAATAAGGAGACGGAGTAGAAGAAGAGGGAACAAAGAGAAGTTAAGTAACCTGCCCAGGGTCACACAGCTAATAAAAATTTGAGGCTGAATTTGAATTCAGGTCTTCCTGACTCTTGGTTCAGTGCTGTATTCATTGTGAAATCTATCCATCCCAAAATAAACAGGAGATAACCCAAGAAGACACTAGCATTAAGGATGATTGGGAGAGGCTTCATGAAGACAGTAGAACTTTGGCTGAGAATTGAAGGAAGCCAGGAAAGTCAAAAGGTGTAAATAAGGAGAAAGTCAGTCTATCATATTTAAAGCTTTAGTGTTGCATTTGACTCTATATTCTCCCCTCACCTCTCTTATCCATTCAGAAAGTTGCACCTCTTATTTTCCTTTTCAGTTGTCTCTATTTATCTCTATTCTAGTCCATGGCCTCATTATTCCCTCCTAATGGGCCTTCACGACTCCAGTCTCTGCATATTTCAATATTAAAATTACTGTCTTCTCCATTTTACAGATGAGAAAACCAAGAAAACAGATTTGGAGCACTGAAGGGACTTTTCTATGATCCCATAGCCAGTAAGCACAGCGGGATTCAAATACAGATCTTCCTGAATCCAAGTATCAGCATGACACTCCTAGGGTGACATTAACATTTTTTACCTCTGCTTAATTTTTCTTATGCATACATCCCTAGGCATAAATCTTACTTCAAAACCCTTCTGTCAAACTCTCATGGTTACCTGATGAGTAAAGTTCAAGTGGCACTAATAATAGTTGACATTCATACATATAAAGCTTACAAAGTACATAGATTATCTCTTCTGAGTTCTACAACAACTTTATGTGGTAGGAAGTAAAGGGTTTTTACAAAGAAGATGGAGCTTCAAAAAGAAAGGAAGTAATTTGTCCACTATTAATAAGTGTCAGAGGTAGAATGTGAAAGCAGGTCTCATTGCCTGAAAGGATAAAACTCTAATATACCAACTTGTCCTCAAGTACTACTGTTCAAGGTTATCTATGAATTCAACGCCACTCTATGTGTCTAGCCTTCTTCTATGTCACTACCCTAAAAAGATTCCAGATTCCAGGCAAAAAGAATATTACTTAATGTAGCTCTTTGCTTTTCTATACCCTTTCCCTTGAATATCCTCCTCTTCTGCCTCTTCCTTATCCAGTCTTGAATTTCTACCCATTCTTGTAATGGTACTTTAAATGGGAAGATCTTTCCCATTCATTAATAGGTCCATGTGACCTTCTCAAATCACATGGAAGCCTAAGTCACATGTGGTGGAAAGAGTTTACTGAACAGGTGGAATAGGAATGGTTGAGCAGAATTAGGAGGAAGTTGGTGAGAGCAATTAGGGTGGAGGAGAGAGGAGGAAGGCAGGCAGGCACAAGACTAGTCTTGTGAGTGTTTGTTTAGGAGAAGATTGCAGTAACGAGGGGGAGGGGGAAGGCTTGGGAATCGCTTTGTCCCTTGCAGTACTAATGTGTATTGACTTTTTAGTTACTATGACAGATTTGGCTTTGTGGTACCTGAATAAATGTTTTTCTTCTGCCTTCTATATGGAGAGTCTGTTATATTTTTTGATTCAGAGCTACACTGCCACATTCGTAGTCACCATTAGTGCTGTGAATATGGCCTTGGCAATGCATTTGAAGTCACTAAAAGGATCGCAGAGCATAAAATCTCTCTTTGGATGCAGAAAGGCATTGGAGGAAGAAACAGATATCCCATATGGAAACTCTGATAAGTTTAAATGTGAAACTCCAAAGTAGCCATGAAAGAAGAGATATCACCATTACAGGACTGAGAGTGACTGAAATATCTGCCAGACAAATCAAACTAATGATGAAAATTGGACAAATATTTAAGAAAGAACATACCATGATAATCATACTCATTTCTGAATACATCACTGGAATAGATATACTAAGAGATACAACTTTAAATTTACCTGAGAGGAGATACCAATATGCAGTAAGTAAGATAGGAATGAATAGTTTTAGTGGGTAAAATAAAAATGGAACTAATCACTTTATCTGAACCTTCTGAAGTAATTGCTTTAAAGCAGTATCATGTGCCAGGTGGGCAAGATGAAATTACCGATACTATAAAGGAATATGTTGAGGCAGGAGTGTTAGTCCTTATAACCACTCAATGGAATAATCCTATCTGGCCAGGATGAAAGTCAGATGGGACATGGAGGATGACAGTGGATCATAGACACTCCTCCCTTGTATGCTGTTGTTCCAGATACCATTACCTTAACAGAAAGGATCCAAAAATATGATGGGACTTGCTATGCAGTTACTGATTTAGCCAATGCTTTTCTTTTTCTTTACTATCCCAATAGATTCTAAACAATGGGCCCAATTTGCTTTCCCTTGGCAGGGACAATATACTTTTGCATGCTTGCCACAAGGATATCTGCATAGCCCCACTATTTATCACAGAATTACGGCAGAACATTTGGATAAATTAGAACTACTTGTTGTACAACTTACTCACTACACAGATGATATTATGATACAAGGGAAAATGTAAAAGAAGTGGAGAAGAGTTTGATACTACTCATATATTCTATCATGAATGAGGCTATGATAGTGGGTTCATGGACTGCAGAACCATGGCTGACCCTATATCTACCTTGCTTCTGGTTATTGTCTCCTTGTTTCTTTTTGGCATTTTGTCTATTAAACTTCTTTGCTAGATTTGTTTCTTGCAGGTTTAGTACCCTCCACCTGCAGATGCCTAATTGCTTAAGCCAGATATCACCCCCTATCCACAACTATGATGTGTCACCCCTGGACCTGGTGATGACCAAACTCTGGATGTCAGCTAAAGAAATGACCTCTCAAAAAGGACCTCTTGGGAAAGAGACAGACCTACATACAATTTCAGCAAGAAGTAGTTATATAAGAAGAGGCTTTTGCTCCTTATCCCAAGATTTTAGACCCCATTCATTCAAGGGGGAAATGATAGGGTGCTTCTGCTCAAGCCCCACGCTAAGATTATTTTATGTTATTATTTTGTGTGATCTGTTATATTGTTGTAAAATTCTGTTGACACCAGTTGCCTAAGATATTGTTCTATATGCTTATTTTTGTTATTCCTGTTAAAGTTCTGTGGACATCAGTTACCTCACCAACTTATGTAATGAATACAAAAGATCTTGGGGCCAAATGTAAAGGTAATTTAAATGGGAAAATCTTTCCCATTCATTAATAGGCCCATGTGACCTGCTTAAATCACATGGACGCCTATGTCACATTAGTGGGAAGAACTAGCTGAACAGGTAAAAGAGGAAGGGTAGAGCAGAACTGAGAAATTGGTAAGAGCAGTTAGGTTGGAGGAGATAGAATACAGGCAGGCACAACTAGTCTTGTGAGTGTTTGTGGGAAGGCCCCAGCAGGGGAGGCAGATGCGGGGGAAGGTTTGGGAATGGCTTTGTCCCTTGCAGTGCTAATGTGCATTGACTTCTTAGTTACTATAGTGGATTTGGCTTTCTGATGTTGGGATTTGGCTTTCTGGTATCTGAATAAATATTTTTCTTCTTCCTTCTATATGGAGTATCTTTTATACTTTGTGATTCAGAACTATCCCAGCATATTTATAGTCACTCTCAGTTCTGTGAATATTGTCTTGGCAATACATTCTTTGAAGCTTAATTCTGTCAGGATTCTACAACTACTAATTACAAGAGCCTGAGGACCTCTGGTACAATCCTATCCAAGAAGAAAGAGAGGGCTCACATATTGTACAGAATGTAGCTGCAAATGAACTCATGACACAAAATCTTTACTCAAGTCCTAGAATAGGGCCTGGCATATCCAGGATATAGGGCAGTAGAGTGCTGGCCCTGGAGTCAGAAAGACTCATCTTCTTAAATTCAAATCTGGCCTCAAACACTTACTAGTTGTGTGACCCTGGGTAAATCACTTAACCCTGTTTGCCTCAGGTCCTCAACTATAAAATGAGTTAGAGAAGGAAAAGTCAAATCACTCCAGTATTTTGCCAAGAAAACCCCAAATGAGGTCACAAAGAGTAGGACATAACGGAAACAACCCAAGAACAACATCTAAGTTTTTCTAACATCTAAGTACTAACAAAACAGCAGGTATTTAATAAGTGCTGGTTGACTAAATGATTAACCTTAAGCTCTTTAGCATTTTCTATGCCTCGGTATATCAGATTACAAAGCAGTTCACACAAAAGACCTTCCTCAGGGGTATGCACGCGCACACACACACACACACACACACACACCCTGTCACCAAACCACACTACACAGAAAACCAAACTCCCCAGATATGGAATGCTTTGCTACAGAATACCTGGGTCTTTGGCTCTCCTTCCTAACCACATATTGAGTAATTCAGTACTTTGATGAGTCTTTGATTTCATCCATATGGGTATTCCCTCCAATGACATGTCTTCCTAACCTTCCATAAGAGAACTTCCCAACATGCTAGAAGCATCCACTAAGTCTTTTAAGGCTGGCTGGAAGAAAATGGAAACAAAGGAAAACAAGCATTTAGTAAATGTGCCAGTCACTGTGCCAAGCACTAAGCATACACTGCCCTCAGGGATATTTACATTCCAATGAGGGAAGATGACTGATGAAAGGAAGCTGAAAAGTGGGAGGGAAAGGTTTAGAAATAGAAAAAGAAATGAATGAGAAAATTCAGTATGAGGAAATGAGAGAGAAATTCCAGAGAGTCAGGATTGTAGCCGGGAGAAGAAAGAGGACATTGTTAATCAGGCATCCTCCTTAAAATAAATTGCACGGATTGTCCATTGGATTGATAAATAATAGCTTGTGCATGGGAGACCCACTGGACAAGAGTCTTTGAGGCATCATTAGATTTTTTTTTATAATTCACTAATAGTGTCAAATACATGTCCAAAATTATGGTGCTTGCTAGAAAATACTTGTAAAAGTTTTCTTCTTCCTTTCTTATACCTTTGAAAAAGATGTTCTTGAGGCATGATTGTTATCATAAATATAGGAAATTGGGCATGTGGGTCAAAAAACTGGCATTTTCTTAGTTGACTTTTTGAAATATTAAGGCATATAATTTTCTGATATGTTTGGTCTCCTTTTGGTGTCATTTAATCATGTCAGTAATGTCTAACTCTTTGTGACTCAATTTGAGGTTTTCTTGGCAAAGATCCTAGAATGGTTTTCCATTTCCTTCCCCAGATCATTTTACAGATGAGGAAGCTGAGGCAAACAGGGTTAAGCCACTTGCCCAAGGTCACACAACTAGTAAGTATCTGAGGTTGGATTTGAACTCAAATTTTCCTGACTACAGGTCCAGCACTCTATCCATCTAGCTGTCCCATTTTATTTCCTACCTTCTTTCATATATCACTCAATTCTAGGTCACAGCATAAAAGACCAATTTAAATGTAGAAAATATGTGATAGAGCTGGTGACAATCAAATTGACTTTCTCATTTTCCCAGTGCACTTTCTTCTTGAAAGTTCGGAGAAGGGACAACTAGAATATTAATGTACAAATGGGAAAGGATTTGATTTCAAATAATGCTATTTTTCAGAAGTACATGTAGAACAGGGAGAAACACCAAGCAGAATTTTCTGGGAAGAAAACCATGAAAAGTAAAGAAAATCTTCTAGGAGATAGAAGCAACTGAGGGTAAAGGTGGTGACTGAGAAAGAGAAAACCAGAAATGCTTAGACAAAGATCTATTGAAGAGGTAAGGTTAACAGAAACATTGGAGACACTAATGATCCAACTCTGGAAGCCATTTTTCAATTCCTTTATAGATGTCATGGGTCCTTTGTGGAGAAGGAGGCAGTACCATGATGTGGGAAACAGAAATGGTTGAAAGGTGAATAACTAATGAGTAAGCTATTTTCTTACTAACTCAACATGATGACAACTTTTCTTATCTGTTCTTTTAACATTAAAACGTAATAGTATTTTACCTTAAGAATGTGAGATCCCTGAAGGGAGGGGTTATCTTTTTTTTTTTTACCATCACATAGTAGGTGCTTAATAAATGTTTAAAGAAATTATTTGGATTTCACATTTTATAATAAATTGCTTTAAGCTCAATGTCCATAGTAGCTTGTTTCATTTTCAGGGAGTAAATGGAATACTCAGGGGAGAATTTACACAAGATAAATTCTGATATTCTCAGAGGGACTCTTGGTAGGGATAAATGTGAGTCATAATGTCAGTATGGAAGAAGAATAACCACATAAAGGCAAGTCACATGATGAGGCTGTGGAGAAGAAGGCTGTAGAACTGGAAGAGAAGTGAAGCATTACTCATGGTTTTCCTGTAATAGTAATCTAGAAGAGAGTCACCAATCAAGAGTGGGGCTCCGGGGCAAATGACTGGTGAGCCTACAGAGGGAAAGCACCAGAGAGTTATGACTTATGAGCTATATTTTGCATGCTCCATCTCTGATGATGTTTTTTTTATTCAGTGCATATAGCCTGGGCTACCAGCACCATAATAGCATTTATCAGCTGCTAATATTACCACCACAGTGCACAGTTCAGTACAGAATCTTGAAATGGTCAAGGCCCAGAAACTATTGTAAAAGAATATGAAGGGGCTAGAGGCTACCATAGCCCCTTAGTTATTACAGTTATCAGATAACTGATTTATGACGTATGTTGCTCACATTATATGGCGCTAAAATATTTGCAAAAATGTTTTTTGTTGTTTAGACATATTTAGTCATCTCTGACTCTTTATGACCCCATTTGGGGTTTTCTTGGCAAAGATACTAGAGTGGTATGCCTTTCCTTCTCCAGCTCATTTTACAGATGAGGAAACAGATGCAAACAGGATTAAGTGACTTGATAAGGATAATATAGCTTATATGGGTCTAATGCCTTATTTGAACTCAGGAAGACGAGTCTTCCTGACTCTGTGCCTAGCACTCTATCCATTGTGCCATCTAACTGCTCTAAAATTATTTTTATACATATGTATGTGTGTGTGTGTATACACACACACACACACACACACACACACACATACATATTATGCCACATTCCTTAGCATTTCTTTTCATTAATTCTCTTGATATTCTGGAACTTTAGTTCTTCCAGATAAATTTTGATACTATTTTTTCCAGATCTACATAATAATGTTTGGTAGTTTGGTATGGCACCGAATAAGTAAATTAATTTAGGTACAATTGTCATTTTTATTATATTAGCTTGGCCTACCCATAAGCAACTAATTTTTTTCCAAATATTTAGATCTGACATTATTTGTGTGAAAAGTGTTTTCTAATTGTGTTCATATGGCCCCTGAGTTTGTTTTGGCAGGTACACTCCCAAATATTTTATAGTATCTACAATAACTTTAAATGAGATTTCTCTTTCTATCTCTTGCTGTAGGGCTTTATTAGTAATATATAGAAATGCAGATGATTTATATACCCTATTTGTATTATTTTGCATCCTGCTAATTTATTAAAGTTGTTTATTATTTCAATTAGTTTTTCACTTGATTCTCTAGGACTCTCTAAGTATATCATATTGTCTGCAAAGAGTGATAACTTAGTTTCTTCTTTACCTATTCTAATTCCTTCAATTTCCTTTTCTTCTCTTATTGCTAAAATTAATATTTCTAGTATCACATTGAATAACAGGGGTGATAATGGACTTCCTTGTTTTACACTTGATCTTATTGGAAATGCATCTAGCTAATCTCCATTACATATAATGCTTGCTGATAGTTTTAGGTAGATACTACTTATTATTTAAGGAAGGCTTCATTTATTTCTGTGTTCTCCAATGTTTTCAATAGGAATGGGTATTATATTTTGTTAAAAAGCTTTTTCTATTGAGATAATCACATAGTTTCTGTTAGTTTTGTGGTTGATATGTTCAATTATGCTGATAGTTTTCCTGATATTGAGCCAGTCCTGCTTTCCTGGTATGAATCCCACCTGATCAAAGTGTACTATTCTCTTGATAAATTGTTGTAATCTTTCACTAATATTGTATTTAAAACTTTGGCATTTATATTCATTAAGGAAATTTTCATTCTCTGTTTTGACTCATCCCAGATTAGGCATTAGCAAGATATTTGTATCATAAAAATAATTTGATAGGGCTCCTTCTTTGCCAGTTTTCCAAAATAGTTTTATGTTGTATTGGATTTAACTATTCTTTAAATACTTGATAGTATTTGCTTGTAAATTCATCTAGCCCTGGAGATTTTTCCCTAGGGAGTTCATTATGATGGTTCAATTGATTTTCTGAGATGAGGTTAAGTATTTTATTTCTTCTGTTAAACTGGAAAATTTATATTTTTGTAAATATTCATCCATTTCACTAAGATTTCAAATTTATGGGCATACAGTTGGGCAAAATAATTTCTTATTATTATTTTAATTTCCTTTTCATGGGAGATAAATTCACCCTTTTCATTTTTGATACTAGTAATCTCATATTCTCTGTTTTTAATCAAATTGATCAAAGATTTATCAATTTTATTTTTTTTCATAAAAGCAGCTCTTAGTATTATTTACTAGTTCAATTGTTGTCTTAATTTTAATTTTGTTAATCTCTCCTTTAGTTTTCAGTATTTCTAATTTGGTATTTAATTGAGGATATTCAATTTCTTATTTTTCTGGCTTTTTCAGTTGCATGCCCAATTGATTCTGTTTTTCTGTTTTATTCATGTAAGCATTCAGAGATATAAAACTTTCCCTAAGAACTGTTTTCCCTGCTAAGTTTTGATAGATTGTCCACTATTGTCATTTTCTTGAATGAAGTTATTGTTTTTATAATTTGTTGTTTGACCCACTCACTCTTTAGGATCAGATTATTTAGCTTCCCATTAATTTTTAGTCTATCTTTCCATGGACCTTTATTACATATAGTTTTTATTGCATCATGATCTGAAAAGGATGCATTGACTATTTCTGCCTTTCTGCACTGGACTGTGAAGTTTTTATGCCTTAGTACATGGTCAATTTTTGTGTATGTACCATGTACAAGAAAACGGTATATTCCTTTCTATCCCCATTCAATTTCCCAAAAGTCTATCATATCTACCTTTTTTAGAATTCTATTCACCTCCTTAACTTCTTTCTTGTTTATTTTGAGGTTAGATTTATCAAGTTCAAAGAGGACGAGGTGGAGATCCCCCACTAGTATACTTTTGCTGCCTATTTCTCCCCTTAACTTCTCCTTTAAGAATCTGGATGCTATACATTTAGTAATGATATTGCTTCATTTTCTGTGGCGCCTTTTTAGCAGGAAATTTTCCTTCCTTATCTCTTCTGATTAGATCTATTTTTGCTTTTGTTTTCTCTGAGACCAGGATTGCTACTCCTGCTTTTTTTTTTTACATCAGCTGAAGCACAATATATTCTGTTCCATTCTTTTCCCTTTACTTTGTGTGTACTCCCCTTTTATCAAATGTGTTTTTAATCCATTCTGCTGCTTCCATTTTATTGGAGAGCAGATAGAATTAATCCTATTCCCATTCACGTTTATAATTATTCTCTAGGTCTTTCTCTCCATCCTATTTCCTCCCTCCTTTATGCTTTTATTTCTCCTTTCTCCCTTCCTCTCCTCAAAAGAATTTTACTTTCAACCATTGCCTCCCTCAGTCCTCCCTCTCTTCTGTCAGTCCCCCTCCCTTTTCTTTCCATTTTCCTTTACTACTTCTTCCCTTCCTAACTAACCCTTCCCTTTCCTTTCACCTTTCCCTTCCTATTTCCTATAAAGCAAGTTAGATTTCTATATTTAACTGAGTATGTTATTCCTTCTTTGAACCAAATCCAATGAGAGGAAAGCTCAAACAATGCTTCACTCCCTCCTTTTTTTTCCTCTAGTATAATAGCTTTTTGTGCCCTTTCATGTGATGTAATTTACTCATTTTGGCCTCCTCCTTTCCTCTTCTCCCTTCACATCTCTTGATTAGGTTTTTTATCATATCAGTTAATTTATACCCACACCCTCTATTTATGTGTATCCCTTTTAAATATCATAATAAAGATACAATAAGTATCATTTTCCCATATAAGGATGTGAGCTGTTTGTCCATACTAAATAGCCAGTTTTTTCTTTTCTTTTTCCTGTTTACCTTTTTATGCCTCTCTTCAGTCTTGTATTTGAAGGTCAAATTTTCTATTGAGCAACGGCCTTATCATCAGGAAGGTTGAGAAATCCCTGATTTCATTGAATGTCCATCTCCTTGCCTGAAAGATTATGCTCAATTTTTCTGTGTAATTGATCCTTGGTTGTAGTCCAAGTTCCTTTGCCTTACAGAATATCATATTCCCATCCCTCTGATCTTTCAATGTAGAAGCTGCAAGGTCCTGTGTGATCCTGGCTGTCATTTCTCAATATTTGAATTGTTTCTTTCTGGCTACTTGCAGTATTTTCTCCTTAACCTGATAATTTTGGAATTTGGTAAGAATATGCTTTGGCATTTTCAATTTGTGATCTCTTTCAGGAGGTGATCAATGGATTCTTTCAATGATTGTTTAGCCCTATGGATTTAGGACCTCAGGGAAGTTTTCCTTGTTTGGAAGATACTGTCCAGGTCCTTTTTTTTTTTTTACCATAGCTTTCCA
Organism: Potorous gilbertii; assembly: GCA_028658325.1. Classification (NCBI taxonomy): domain Eukaryota; kingdom Metazoa; phylum Chordata; class Mammalia; order Diprotodontia; family Potoroidae; genus Potorous; species Potorous gilbertii. Next base: position 136,483,536 of record CM053773.1, on the reverse strand, counting down.
GTAAACCAGTAGTTCTTAGATTTTCTCTCCTGGATCTATTTCCCAGGTCATTTGTATTTCCAATGAGATATTTTATGTTTTATTCTATTTTTTCATTCTTTAGATTTTGTTTGACTGATTCTTGATGCCTCATAGAGTAACTAGCTTCTATTTGCCAAATTCTAAGTTTTAACTAATTATTTTCTTCCATTAGCTTTTGTACTTCCTTTTCCATTTGTCTAATTGTTCCTTTTAAAGAGTTGTTTGCTCCAGTTAGGTTTTGTATCTCGTTATCCATTTGGACAATTTTACTTTTTTAAGGAACTGATTGTATTTTTAAAATCATTGGTCAATTTTTCTTCTACCTCTCTAATTTGACTTGTAAAATCCTTCTTGGGTTCTTCCAAGAATGCTTTTCAGGCTTGAGACCAGTTCATATTCCTTTTTGAGGTTACAGGTATGGGTATAGTGTTAATGCTGTCCTCTTCTGAATTCATATTCTGATTTTCCCTGTCCCCATAATAAGATTCTATGGTCTTTGGTTTTTAATTTGCTTCTTGCTCACAGTGATTACCTTTTTCCTGGATTTTAAAGTGGATTTCTGTTTCTATGGCATAGGGGGCTCTGTCCCATGTTTCTTGTGCTGAGAGCTAGGGGCCTGGTTACTGGCTTTGTATGCTGTGGCCTTTGGTTCTTTCAACTAGAAGTTATATAATGCTGTAACTTACGTGGTGCTGAGCTGGCTAGTGTGTACCAAGGCCAGATGAAGACTATTTGAGTTTTCCTGGGGTAACACTGAAGCTTCCAAAGTGAGGTGTGGGGGAGGGGGTAGTCCAGCTGCTGGAGGTCTCCTCTTTCCCTAGGGCTATGCTAGAGTATGGGTAGGCTCAGTAGCTAGTGAACCACATACTAAATCTGATATAATAACCTATAGCAAGTCAACAATTGGTGTCTGCTTACTTCTCCTGTCTGTGCTAAGGCCCACCTGGGATCCTGTCATTGGTGCTTACTGGCTCTATCCCCTGAGTCTCAGGATCTCCTACTGGTCCACTGAGGTAAGGCTTGCTGGGATACCTTTCATCCTGCATTGATGCCATTCAGCTATAGCAATAGGGACCCTTCCTGGCAATCTCCCCAGACTCCCAAGCTAAAAGACTGCTGGTCCCCTTCTGCTGGCTCCACTATTCCAGGATTTTTTTCCTGGGGCAATATTCTCTGGGTTTTTCAAGATCAATAATGGGGGGTGAGAGCACTTAGAATTTATTCTGCCATCTTGAGTCTTGGAAGTTCAAGTAGGTGACTTTCAAACATTTAGTCTGTGGACCAACAGTCCCAGGACTAGTTGCTATTACTGCAATCTTCTCTCTCATCCACTTCTGTCTGACTTCTGTCCTATGCTGAGAAGTTTGGAAATCAGCACTGCCACTGGTGACTCAGACACAGATGGACTTTCCAGCTTCACTATGGCTGAGCCTGCACTTGCATAGCCCATGCACTCTGCGCTCCCCCAGTCTGTGTAATAGACCCTTACAGTTGATCTTTAGGGCTGTCTTGGGCTGGAAAGCTGCTACATTCTATCATCTAGCAGATTCTGTCACTCTACAATTTGTTCAGATTCACTTTTTAGAGGTATCTGAAGGAATTTTTGGAAAAGCTCAGTTGAGCCCCTGCTTTGAGTCCAACATTATGGTTCCACTCTCCATTGATCTATAAAGGGAGATCTTGGGAGGAATTCTTTGCTCTACCCTCTAGTCATCCAACCAGAGAGGAGAGAGGCAACTGTGGGTGCTGAAGACCTGTTGAGTATTAAAGGTGAATAAATATCCAAGATGATGAGAATTCAGGTGATGGGTTTATCCTGAAGGAGGCATGATGTTCACAGAATTGAAACGATTCAGAGCAGCTGATGGGAAATGAATAAAATGTTTCCAAGAAACAATCTGGTAGGGGTAAATGCTAACCATATTGTTTTTTTCTAAAGCACCTATCATGCATTGTTTTGTAATATAGTTGTTGATATAGGCACTTGCTGAATGTTTGAGCAATCGAGTCATCACCAAAGAAACCAAATTTACAAAGATGAAGAAGATACTAAATCTGATATAATAACCTATAGCAAGTCAACAATTAGCTTTTTAACAGAATGCCTAGTTTTAAGAATTAAGTCTATTTCTTAGTAGCACTTCCAATTTCATTACATTTGCTCTTTAAATGATAAAGAAAAATTCTCTCTCCTTGGAGATTAAATAAAGTCCTTCCAAAAATGCCCAATTTGGCTTGGATGAGAAATCTCTAACAGTTGGGTGTCCTGTTTCTGTGGAGAGGGCTATGTCAATTTTTTATACCACATCTTTGAGAAGACTTCATCCACAATCTACTTCATGTTCAATACTTTATTGATGTCTCTCTGATTTATGAAGCCTGTTCATACAGAATACCAATATTTCTCATAGCTTTCTTCACACTAAGCAATTCACTGTGGAATGCTGGAATCTTAGAAAGTATTGGATCAGACAAATGTAGTTCGTATCAGAAGGTCATTAATTAGCCAATAAAATTACACTTCATTATTGTACTTAGTTGAATGAGATACTAATTTTTTTTTAAGTCTGAGGGTTTGTTTTTCTTGTTGTTTACAAAGTGTCTCAAAATGAAATGAAAGGAAAAAAAAGATTTGACTCAATTCTACCTCAGGTTTGGACAAACTATGATAACAATTCTCAGAGTTTTCTTGTTCCTCTACTGTCTTTGACTACAGTATGAGTTTCACTTCTCTTTATGATGGTTCACATACACACACACAATTTGGGTCTCAGCCTTTTGACCTTCCATTCCTAACCCCAAAAATTGGGAATGTAGGAGGATTAGAGAGGCAAAGAGTGAAAAGGTACTGTATAATAATAGTAGCTAGCTTCCAAAATTAACCATGCCAATCTCTTTCATAAAGACTTTCTGCAGGGGCAGCTAGGTGGCAAAGTGGATTGAGCACTGGACCTGGAGCCATGAGGACCTAAATTCAATTCTGTCCTCAGACACTAGACACATACTACCTGTGGGAGGGACAAATCACTTAACCCCTATTGCTTCACCAAAAAAGGCGGGGAAAAGACCTTCTTGAATTAGCTGTGACTTTAGAAGATAAAAAGGCTATTCAAGGGAATCAAAGATCATTCCATGAAGTGGAATTTAATGTAGTACATTGGAAAGAGAATTGAACACAAAATCAGGAAGAACTGAGTTTGAATCTTCCTCTTCTGCATAACATCACTGTGACCTTGAAAAGATCATTTAAACTTCCTTGCCCACAGTTGACTCATCTACAGCAAGAAGACAATAATAGCTTTGTGTTTATGTTATAGGACCGCTATGAGGACAAAATACTGATACTATCCTTGTAGCTCTAAAGTTAGAGGAACCTTTAGTCTAACACCTCATTTTACAAATGAGAAAACTGAATCTAGGAGAGGTTAAGTGAATTGCGCAATGTTACACATGTAATAAAACTTAGAGGCAGGATCTGAACCAAGATCCTCTAACTCCAGAACTAGTTTTTCTCTACTATATTAAAATGTGAAGGAAATGTTGGGCAAATTCTGACACGCTAAATAAATGTGAAATACATCATTGCTGTCCTTTGAAAACAATGCGAGCAAAAATGAAAATTGCTGTAGAAAATGAATTTAGAAAATTTCTTTATAAAATCTAAGAAGATGGTATCTGGGAATTAGGTTTCATTTCTAGAACATAACTTAAAATATATGAATGATAGATTTTGACTTGAGATAGAGCAAAATTAACAAAGACTGGTAAGCATATATTTGTCCCAGTGTCATGCAAGACCTATTAAAGGAGTTTCAAAACTAAGAGATGAGCAGGGAAGGGGAGAGGGATGGAAACTAACTACACAGTTCTAATCAATCATGTAACATAGACAATATTTAAAAAGATGTATAAGAGTTGAAAATCACCTAGAAAATTATGGGATATAAAAGCTGAGAAAGGCATGAGTAGTAAAAATCAAAAACAACCACGACAAGCTAAAATTCCTAAAGAATGGAGTCATTAAGAAGACATAGTCATATGAGAAAATTCAGAAAAATAGAAATTAACATGGTAGAAAATATTTGGGTGAAGATGAGTGGAGGGAGAAACACAAAATTCAGTTTTCAGTGGTATACTCTGATCTAGACAGAAAGAAGAAATGAATGAGTTCAGGAAATAGATCATAATCCCACAGTAGTGATGTAGGCTTTCAATTACCTATCCATTTTCTGGCATTCTCTCCTGGCAAAAGCAAAACAGCTCATATATTCCAGCCTTATCTTAATGATAATTTCACCTTTCAAAAGCTAAAGAAACCAAAAAAGGAAAATTCTATATTGTATCTGATTCTTTCTAAGAGGAAAAAATGACTTGTTGGAGATGAGAATTATGGGGAAATCACAGGGAAGTGACCACTTCATCTCACAGTTTGATAGAGATGAATAGGAAATGTAGGTATACACCTTAATTTGGGGATAGAAGCTCCAATAAGTTTCAATGAAAGTAAATGGGGTACCGTGCATTAAAATTCTCTTTGAAAAGTCAAAAGAGTAGGAAAATTACCAAGAATGAAACTCTGAAACACAGTCTGTCTATGGTTAGACAGCAGTATGTTTTAATATGATTTGAAAACAACAGGCAAAAGTAATGAAGAGGTAATACAAATCTTGCTGTCAGGAAAAAAAATTATATAATAACCATCCAAAATGCAATGGGTTGTCTTAGTAGGCAGATGTTACTTCTCAATGGGGGTCTTCAAGAAGGAATTAGATAACTACTTGTTAAGTATGCTTTAGTAAAGATTCCTTTGAGGGGATAGATTAGACTAGATGGCAGCTAATGCTGCCTCACACTCTAAAATTTAGTATTATGAAAGCTTTCAGAATATCTGCCACATATAAGCAGATCTCCTACAGGGGACGTAAAGACTCCCTGTGCAAAGTTAATGTTGTAGTTTCCAAACTGATTACTGAGTTTCACTTTCCATTTTCATACCTCTTCGCCTCAATTCAGTCAATGATTTTGTAGAAGATGGAGAATATAAAGAAGAAGCAACAATATGTTCATGTACTAGGTGCCAATTTCTAGAGAAGAGGGAGTAGAATATATGACCAGAAAGGTTTTGCTCAGTTAGCCATATTAGGAAATGAATGAAAGAAAGCAGAAACAAATGAAATATAACTTTAAAATGTTAGGGTATTTCATATGGACACTGAATTTCTTTAGAATAATCTCCTACATTTTACATTTTAAACAGAGCCCATTTCTCAGCAGGAGTAGAGATGTTGGCCATCTATATGACACAATATTTAAATAAGAGGAGCAACCAGTGGCATATTGATAGCCAAAAAGAGGTTATTTTCAATCTCTTGTGTTCATTTGATTTATTGGTGATATATCTACTAGGACACTTGGAAATTTCAACACACTCTGGGTTCCTGGTGCACATAAATTGATAAGTTTTGGAAATCTGATCTTTGCACCAAAAACATTTGAAAAGTAAATTAAAAGCTCTGAATATTTATATTATAAAGTCAAAATATTCATGAAATCAAAAATTCACTTAACACTATGACTAAGTAGTTCTAATACATTAAAAAATGGAATTTGTGGTTTGTATGTCCACATTTATCAAGAAAATAAACATCAGCTTAAATGTAAGAATTCCCAAAAGAGGAAAACTGTAAACAGAATGGGAGGAAGGAAAGTCATGCATCAAGATGATTCAATATACTGTATAATAATTATTTCTATAAAGCTAGCTTGGAAGTCTGATATTTCCCAGTCAGTACCTTGGGCAGAAAATGTTTTTCTAAATACTCCTGTGCATAACCAGATGCCAGTTGATGCTTAATAAGTACCATTTATACACAATGATGGTAGCAGCAGGGAAAGTATTCAATCAAGTCTTTACAAAAGTGGACCTAATAGGCCAATATGCAGATAATTCAATTCCCAAACCCTAACAGTCTTACTATCCCCAAATATCTATATATTTCTACCAACTAATTTTAATAGCCTCAACCATCTAGATCATATACTGTTTTCCACTTCTGTTTGTGAATATGATACCTGGCCTAACAGCTATATACAAACACATTCTGTTAGATTAGTAACATATGGGGTGCTGTGAGAAGGTGGAGATGAAATTATCACCACCTACATTTTCCAATGCATTTAATATACGCCAAATGGAACTCGTGTTCCTAATGATTGACAATAAAAATAGGTCAAATTACCATCTTTTTCAATGAAATATTTTAGTACTTTTAGGAAATCTAAATGAAAAGGAAACCTTTTTATTTATTGTATCAAATAGAGCAAACCAGTATTTCCCAACTTTTTTTTCAGTACAATGATCCTTTTCAAAATGTCAAAACATTTTTAGACTCCCACACAATAGCAATTGGAGTATTAATATCTGTGCATTGAGGAGAAAATATGATGACAAAGAGTGACTATGAATTTAGTAATGGTGTTAAATGATTCCTTATTTTATTAGGTACAACAGTATGTATAGGCATTTAAAAGTAGTAATATGTACATGTGACAGACATTATTACTCATTCAGTCAGCAGAATGCATATTTATCTATTTATTATTATAAACCATTTAATCATTGCTAAATAAAATCAAAACATCAAAGCTTGTTAGGGATATGGATTCATAGATCCCTTATAGCTAGTTAACGGCACCCAAGGGATCTGCAGGCCACAGGGTATAAATTAGAAACCAGAGGGTTCAGCAATTTAATACTTTTGATATAAACTCCTTTTGAGTATTTTCATATTCACTTTATTTGTATCCCCAGCACTTAGCACAATGCCTGACACATAATAGACAATAAATATTTGATTAATTGATGGGCTGATGGTCATATGAATGGCACCAGTCCCAGGATCACACAGCTACCTTTAATAATCACACTGGAATGATGCTTTGTATTTTCTCTCTTCATATCTACCAGCTTCCTATGATGACCTTTTAGTACTCAAAGAGCATTATCCAAGATGTCAGGAGCAATATAGAATATACTTTTTGATTCCAGGTCCGATGAATGAAGGCAAATTTTGGAAGAAGTTAAGCATCAGAAACCAGGCAGGAGTAGAAACAGTAATGTCTTGATCATTGTTAGAGATTAAGCAAGAAAAAACTGAGAAAATTGGAAAGTGGCATGTCCATAGAAATACAGAAAAGATTTGCTGTGGTCAGGGAGTATTAACCAAGTTGTAAAACATCAATATTGAAAGGTAGTATGACGTAATGGATAGAAAGCTAGCCTGAGGATAATTATACCCCATGTTCAAGTCTAGTTTCTGACACATATTGAATATGTAACCCTAGGCCAGAAACTCTCAAGGACTACATGGATATCATAACAGTTATCAATGTGTATTTAGAGAGAACGTCCCCTTCCCATCCTGGAGTCTTCGACACCAATGAAGTCACAGGTATATAAAACAAAAAATAACCTAATATTTGTTTTTTTTAATGTCATTATATTTATTATTCTTTTTGATCCTGACAACTACCCTGGGGGGGTTATGTACTTTCATTATCCTCATTTTATGGAAGAGGAAAGTGAGGTATAGGGTAGTTCAATGAGTTATTCAAGGACATAAATGTACTAAGTATCCGAGGCAGAATTCAAACTCATATCTTACTAACTCCTAATCCTGGGATCTCTCCACTTACACCATATGACTTCTGTGCATAGACAGATGTAGGCAGATACAAGCAGAAGTTGGGATGAAAATAAACTGTCAGGATAATTAAAAAGGCAAAAAAAAAATAGTAAAAAACAAGTCAAAATAAGAGTAGTGCTATCAACTGACTAATAATTTACTGTGCTGTCATTCAACACTGCTCCCGTGACAACATTTTAGTGTCAAGAGATGTCATTAAGTACCAACCCCCTACCTCCAAGCAGATACTGCTGTCAGATGATGAGACTCCTAAAGAATTACGGATGCCTCAAGTAATTAAAGGAATATGAAAAGGGATGCTTCATGTCACAATGCTGCCCAAAGACTACCCACCTTAGAAGTCTGATATACTTCATCCATAAGACATGACCAGAACAATAAAAATTATGTTAACATCATGACTACCAATACCATTAACGTACCACCAGAGTTAGGGTAATTTCTAACAATTCGCTGGACACCTCCACCTGGATATTCTACAAATACTTTAAACTCAAGATGTCCAAAACTTGCCTTATCATTTTTACTCCTAAATCTGTCCCATTTTCAAATTTTCCATTTGCAGCGATGGCACCACCAACACCACCCAGGCACTAAGATTCAGTGGCTTCCTAGTGCACACTATATGAAATACAATTGCCTTATAAGACCTCCTAGTGAAGGTCTTCCACAGTTTCACTCCAACATGCCTTTAAGCTCATTATCTCCTCAGAAGTAATCTGTTTCCTTAAGTATTTCAAGTCAAACTGTTCAATAAACTCAAAGTTTTCCTCACATGTATTACAGTTATTTGCAATTGATTGCTGAATACTGTAATGTACCCATAGGTACATATTATATGTATGTATGTGTATACACACAAATATATATATATATGCATATTTATATAATTTGGCTTTTTTAACCTTCCCAGCACCTAGCAAAATACCTTTTATATAGTCAAATATGTTTTCGTTGGGTTAGGAGGAATAGATTTTCTTCCTTCATGTGCAGATTGTAGCCAATTCAGGACTCAGTAGATAAATCTTAGGGAGTTGCTGAAGGTACATAGATTAAATTATTTGCGGTTGATCACATTGCTAGAAACTCTCCAAGGTAGGATTTGAAACCAGACCTTCTTTGCTCTAAATACAATATCTACCACCCCATTTTGTCTTAACATCTTGCTCACAGTAGATTCTTAAATGTTTATTGAATTCAATCTAATACTATATTCCAGGATTTATTGAATTCAATCTAATACTATATTCTAGGATTTACTTTTTTCTTCTCCCTTTCACATCCCAATAACATCAAAAATCCTCTCCCTCAAATTTCTTATGTTCATGTGTGGGTTCTGGACTACTCACCCCTTGGAATAATTTATAGACTTGGATGGAAACTACACAAGAAACTTCATGACAAAACAAAGGACTTGCTCACATTTTGTTCCAGAGGTGGCTAGTCTATGACTGGAAGTTGTTTAATGACATGATAACTACTACCACCTCAATGATACATATTTATCTTCTTGTTTATCTCAGTTCTAAGGCCATCTAAAAGAGCCAGTCACTTTCACTGACCAATGAGTACTTACTGATTTTTAAAATAAACTGTAATTAGACACTTGAAAAAGATTATCAAATATAAACATAACCATGTACACATAAGAACAGAAAAAGAATTGTCCATGAAGTCATAAATCCCTATTAGGTAAAGCTTGAATTTTAAAAAAATATAATAAATTCAACATGTTAGTTCCAAAGCTACTTAGTTTGTGTCTTCTGTACCTCCTTGTCTCATGCGTGTACTTAAAATGCTTTAATGACTCTCACTTCTTTATTTCTTCCTCCTCCTCTTTCTTCTTGAAGTGAAGTCAAGCAAAGTAAATCTTCCATTGGCCATACCTGAAAATGTATCAGAATCATAGCCTTTTAAATGTATTACTCTATCATGTTTTGATGCTTACCAAAGGACCATTTTTTTCTTATTTTTCACTACCAAAGGACCATTTTTTTTCTTATTTTTCACTCAAATGATCAATCCATTATTGATATTTCTCTTTTGTTACAGTTTAGACATAGGAATTTTTCTCTAAATACTGCTATATGTACATTCTAATAATGTTGCTATTTAATTTCTCCTATTATTTTTAATGATTACTTATTGTTTCTATGATTGATTCTTTTACATTCTTTTTCATTATTTAGGATGGCATTAATTCATCTCCATTAAGATATTTCTTTTAAAAACATTTTGTTTTTCTTTTATTTCAAATTGCCATAACTTCTCAGTAAAACCCCTCATTCCATTTACACATCTATTTTCTTTCATGATTCTTGCTATTATTATTTTTGCCTTAAGGTATGTAAAATATGACTTATTTTCTACATTAATTTATAAATTATCCATGCCATAGCACATGATCAGTTTTCATAAAGGTGTCTTGTTTTGCTATAAATAGGTATACTTTAATATTTTCATTCAATAAATACTAGGGGTCTATAAAATATAATTTTTCCAAGATTTCCTTATTTTTTTCTGTTATCTATATTAAGTTCTGAAGGAGAAAAGCTAAATTCACTTTAAATTATTCCCTTATTATCAAAGTATTTTTGTTCTTTTCAATTACCTTTTCCTGTAAGCATTTGGGAGCAACAATATTTAGCAAAACAAATTAATAATGATATTTTTTCATCTTGCTCCCTTACTCTCTTTTTTCCCTGCTACGTCTTAAAAGTATCAACTCGTAGAAATGTTGTTCAATAGCTAAGATCTCCTCATTTGCCAAATTATGTGGTCCAATTCTACCTCTGACTATCCCCATGATCATTTTCTTTCTCGTTTAACATACTGTCTACTCTCCTCACCTTTCTTGGTGCTGATTGTCTCCAGGAGCTCTGATTTCCCTTCTCCTGAGGTAAGGTATTATTCATGGAAAAATAACACTGTCTACAAGGATCTGATCTCCCTCTGTAGCAACTCCCTACAAATTAAAAATATTATAAGGATGTTTCTCATTGCAGAGCAAACATATCTCTCTCCTCATTGTCATATTCTCCAATGGGATCCCTCATACATTGAACTGAAATCTCCCTTGCTTTTTCCCTTCTGTTTCAACCCCTCCCTTTGTTACAAATTCTCTGATAGCTCCTCTTCTGAGGAGCTATGGAAGTCATCTTCTCTTTATTTTTCAGAATAATTATGATACAAGAAACCTTCTTTTCAATCTTCTATGTTCCTTCTTTCCTTGTGTGTACCCTGCCATTCTACAATTTAGTTCCACAAAATACATTTATTTATCTGGGGTAGGAGTTCAGGAGTTGAGTTCATTTCAAGTCTATATCTCCACCATTATTTTTCAAATTTCTTCAAATTTGGTTTTCATCTTTATTTCCTTATGTACTTTTAGAAAGCTATCTCTTAATGTCTTCTGTTGTTTCTTTTTTTCTTCCCAAATTTAATGAGCACCTTTCTCTTTCTCATTGTTTTTTTTTTAATAATCTCTAAAAATGGTGCAATTTATTTCGCTACTGGTGCTTTTTAAAGGTCCCTGTATATATTTGCCTTTCTTGTGTTTCTGTTGATTGAGGAGCTTATGAACAGAATAAATCTTTTAGCATTCAATTTCTTTTTGCATAGCTGCTTCAAATTCCTTTTTTAAATTGAGTATCCATTTTTGGGGGGGCAGAGCCAAGATGGCGGAGTAGAAAGACTCACATTTGCTAGCTCCAAACCCACAGCCCATAGATTTCCTGTAAAAAGAACTCCTGACAAATTCTGGAACAGTGGAAGCCATACAGCAACACAGTGAAGGAGATTTCCGTTGCAGAGAGCCCTGAAAAACCAACCGCAAAGGTACACCAGACGGGAGCAGAGCCCTGCCCTGTGGAGCCCTCCCCTACCCCTGCCCTGGCCACACCACACTGAGAGGAGTGAGCAGACCCCAGCAGGCTTCAGGGACCAGAATCTCCGGCAGCTGCGAAGGTCCCTCCACCCACAGACGCACAGGTCAGTGAGAGAGATGGGCTGAGAGGGGAGCAGGGTATCTCTGGGACTCGGACCCCCTCGGGAGGTGGCCACTGCAGCAGAGGCTGAGGCAGTTTGGCCAGAGGCTTCCAGAGCAGGCAGGAGCTCCACCAAAGCTCCATTACAAAAGGTCTCTGCATAAACCCCCTGAGGGAACTGAGCCTGGGAGGCGGCCCTGTCCCCAC
>CM053773.1:136448147-136471116 GCA_028658325.1 Potorous gilbertii | reverse complement strand
AAAAAAAAAACCCAAAAAACAAAACAAAACAGACAAAAAACCCAAACCGCTTTCTCCATACTCACAGAGTTTGTGTTCAAATTCTTCCTCTAACACTACCTGTGTGACCTTGGTCAAATCACTTCACCTCCTTGTGCCTCAGTTTCCTTATCTGTATAATAAAGGAATGAGAGCAAATAGCCTTTGAGGTCCCTTTTAGATATGTTATCCTAGGATAGGATAACTGTCCCAGTTTTTTTTTTTTTTGGCATGCAATTTGAGAGGCCACACTTCCAGCTTTCTCTCCTCCCCTTTACCATGTAGGTCAGTTCTTTTTCTAAAAGTCAAGAAAGCCTTCCCTGAGTCTTGACTGGTTCACTGTACCCTGATGACAAGAGAAGAGAGTAGCTTTATATGCAGAAGACGGGGGTCACTTCTGCTCCGGCTGTGTGCTGTATCCTTGTTGAATATCCTCTCCATGCTACAACAAAGTAAACCTCCTTCTGTTAACATTTGAATGACTTATAATGCAGCCAGCCCTTCAGTCCATACGCATTTATTAAGTGCTAGGTACTATACTACGCATTGACGATATTACAAATATTGAAGCATTGACGATATTACAAATATTGAAAAGTCCCTCTCTTCAAGATCTCAAAATCTAAAGGGAGGAGATAATACACAAAAGGAAACTGGAAGGTTGAGGAGGGGAGCCAGCATGGGGCGTGATACAGTCTAGTCCAAAGCAGCTCAGCGACTGAGAAATGAAATTAAACATACACACACACACAGAAATTAAATGTGTTTATAATTCTATGTAACATAAAATTATATATTAATCATTGCATGTAATTATATAATTGTCTCATTTCATTCAAATATCAGACACAAATTAGCAGGCTATGACTGGAGTCAGGCTTGACCAATCACTTCTAATCAGTCTGGTCTTATTCAGATCTATTCTGAATTACCGTTATTCTGTATTTATTATCTCACCTTATTTGCCAATTTTTGACATTTCCCCCCCAACTCTTTATTGCTCACAAATTATAAATTCCAGAAGGACAGGATCCAAGTTTAATTATCTTTGTATTTTTCCCAGCCCAGAATATTGTTTTAGAAAGCATTTTTAAAAATAAATGGTTAATGAATAAGTGAACAAATTCATTTAATTGAATACACAAACCCATAAGACTTCGAGTCAATAAAAATGTGACAAATCCTGACATTTATATTTGAGAAAGGGATACCTTTGCAAACAGACTTATTCAAAGCCTCCTTCATCCATAAGCTAGGAATTCCCTTATATCCCTCATATTCTCTGTCCTCTCCTTCTTCCCTGTCCCCTAGAGAAGAAAATAAAACATCTACTTAGCTTTCAGTTTTGTTAATAGAGTGCCATAAGGGTCAATCATAAATGCAACGGCTTACTTCAACAGGAAACAGGAAATAGAAAAATAGGGAACATAAAGGATATTAACAAGCTAACTACCAGAATTGCCTTTATAAATAGCATCTTAAAAGACTGTCCTAATTTCCTCAAAGGAAAAAAGAGATTGTACAAAATGAAATGCCATGTATCTGTGGTTTAATCAAATAATATATATGGGAAGTTAATTCAAAAATTTCTAGTTGTTAATATTTTTATCACCTTTTTTCTCCAAAATACCAAGATCAAGAAAGAGGTGTTATGGAAACTTAAGGGGCAGGAAGGAAGAAGGAGACATTTTAGGGAAAATAAAAATATTGCCACAAAAAGATGAAGTCCTAATGATTTAATAACGGTGTAGTGTGAGGGGGGTTGGCATGGCTATGAATTCCACTTTACCTTCTTAGAGAAAAGAGAACTCAGGTCTTAAAATCACAGGATAGTAAAGGCTGACAGGTACTTCAGAAATCAAATGATTAAGTCCCTTCCTGTAAGGGAAGTGGTGGAGTGTGGTGAATTGGTCCAACCATTCTGGAAAATAATTTGGTACTATGCCCAAAAAGTTCACTGAACTAGGTGGTTCAGTGAATAAAACACAGAGCCTGGAGTTAGGAAGACCAGAGTTTAAAACTGGCCTCAAAAACGTGCTGATTCTGTGAGCATGAGCAAATTTCTTCTGTTTACCTCAGTTGCCTCAACCGTAAAATTCAGAGAGGGGAAAAACGTATATTTTTACTATTTCCTCCTGTAACTCATTTAACTTTTCCTTTAAGTATTTGGATGCTATGCTCAATATTTCTTCCTTGTCTATGGTACCTTGTAGCAAAAAGTAGTTTCCCCACTTATTTAGTTAGGTCTGTTTTGGCTTTTGCTTTGTCTGAGATCATGATTGCTACCCTTACTTTTTTAAAGTTAGTTGAAGCATAATTAATTCTTCTCAAGTCATTTTTTTTTTTACAGTGTGTGCGTAGGTTTCTGTTTCAAATGTTTGTCTTATAAAGAATATGTTGTTGGATTCTGATTTCCAATCCTTTCTGATATCCAGTTCCGTTTTATGGTTGAGTTCATCCATCCCATTCACTTTCACATTTGTGGTTGCTAACTCTAGGTTTCTCCTCATCCTACATTTTCCCTTTTTATCCTTCTTTTAAAAAAAAAACTCTTTTATCCTCAAAAATTGTTTTGCTCAAGACCACTGCCTCTGTTAATTTGCCCTCTTTTCTAGCAGTCTCACCTCTTCTCTTATTCCCGCCCCTGTTGGGTAAGATAGATTTCAATTATCCACTGAGTATATAGATATAGATATTTTCCATCTTTGAACCAATTTAGATGTGTTACCCACCACCACCATCATTTTCCCCTTCATTGTAAAAGCTCTTCCTTACATATCTCTGTGATGTAAGATAATTTTCCCATTCTTCCTCTCCTTTTCTCTTTCTCCCAGTGCATCATTCTTCCTCTCCTTGTAATAATTTTAGATCATCCCATCATAATCAACTCATACCTCTGTCTATGGATACTCCTCTTAATTTCCCTAATAATGATAAAATTCTTACAAGTATCATCCTCCCATATAGGAATGTCAGCAGTTTAACCATATTAAGTCCCTTATGATTTCTCTTTCATGTTTACCCTTTTATGCTTTTCTTGAGTCTTATGTTTGAATGTCAAATATTGTATTCCATTCTGGTTTTTTCATCAGAAATGTTCACAAGTCTTCTCATTAACTATCCACCTATTCTGAAGGAATCTTCTCTCCTTTGCCTTATAAAATATATTGTAAGAACTTCACTTCTTTAACACTAAAGCTACTAAATCTCGTATGATCCTGACTGTGACTCCACAATATTGTAATTGTTTCTTTTTGGCTAATTGCAATATTTTATTCTTGAGCTAGAAGTTCAAGAATTTGACTATAATATTCCTGGGAGTTTACATTTTGGGATTTCTTTCAGAAAGTGATTGGTGGATTCTTTCCATTTCTATTTTGCCCTCTGGTTCTAGGATAACAGAGAAATTTTGCTTGATAATTTCTTGAGAGATCTACATTTGTTTTTGAGATTTTTTTTTAATCAGGTAATCTAATAATTCTTAAATTACCTGTCAACCTCTTTTCCAGATCAGCTGTTTTTCCAATGAAATATTTCATATTTTCTTTTATCTTTTCATCCTTTCAATTTTTATTGCTCCTTTTTAGTTCATTTTATTTATTTAAATTAATTAATTTATTTGTGAATAGTATTTTATTTTTCCCAACTGTATGTGAAGATAATTTCTTACATCCTTTTTTTTTTTTTTACAAGATTTTGAGTTCTAGATTTTTTTCTTCTCTCTACAGGAATAATCCACCTGTTAGATCTATGAAGAAGGGAAGAATTCTTACCAAACAAGAAACAGAGAGTATTACAAAATGTAAAACAGATAATTTACATTATTTAAAAGGCTTTCGCACAAATAAAACACTTTGATATGGGTTATATGTGTGCAGTTACATAAAACATATTTCCATGTTAGTCACTGTTGTGAAAGCAGAAACAGCCCAAAAGAAAAAAAAACCACAACAAAAAATAAAGTAAATGAAAAAAAGTATGCTTCAGTATGCATTCAAAGTCCATCAGTTTTTTATCTGGGTGCAGACTGCATTTTCCTTCATGAGTCCTCTGTACTTGTTCACTTGGTCACTGTGTTGCTCAGAAAAGTTGAGTCATTCATTGATCACCACACAATATGGCTAACACTGTGTACAAAACTTTTCTGGTTGTACTCATTTCACTTTGCACATCAAATGGAATACAAGTCTTTCCAGGTTTTTCTGAAATCTGCCTGCTCATCATTTCTTATTGCACAATATAACATTATATTCACATAACACAATTTGTTTAGCCATTCCCCAATTGATGGGCATTCCCTGAGTTTCCAATACTTTGCCACCATGAAAAGGGTTGCTATAAACATTTTTATACACACAGATCCTTTTCCCTTTTTTTATGATCTCATTGGGATAGAAACATGGTAGTGGGATTGCTAGATCAAAGGGTATGTACAGTTTGGATGCCCTTTGGACATAGCTTCTAATTGTTCTCCAGAATGTTTAGATCAGTTCACAACTCCACCAACGATGCATGAGAGCACAAGCTTTTAATTTGACATAATCAAAATGATCTATTTTACATTTCATAATGCTCTTTATCCCTTGTTTGGTCATGAATTCTTCATGTCCCCCTAGATCTGACACGTAAACTATTCCTTGTTCTTCTAATTTGCTTTTGGTGTCACCCTTTATATTTAAACATGTACCCATTTGGCTGTACCTTATTACACTGTGTGAGATGTTGGTCTACACTTATTTTGTACCCTATTCTTTTCCAGTTTATTTAGTTTTTTTTTTTGGTCAAACAGTGACTTCTTATCCCAGAGACTGGGGTCTTGGGATTTATAAAACACTAGATTACTATGGTCATTGACTACTGTGCCTTATCTACCTAATCTCTTTCACTGAGCCACCATTCTATTTCTTAGCCAGTACCAGATAGTTCTGATGATTACTGCTTTATAATGTAGTTTGAGATCTGATATTGGTAGGTTACCTTCCTTTGTATTTTTTTCATTAATTCTATTGAAATTCTTGATATTTTTCTTCCAGATGAATTTTGCTGCTATATATTTTTTGGTAGCTTGGTATGGCACTGAATAAGTAAATTAGTTTAGGCAAAATTCTAATTTTTCTTACATTGACTCAGTCTACCCATGAGCAATTGGTATTTTCCCAATTGTTTAAAACTGATTTTATTTTGTGTCTTACAATTGTGTTCATATATTTCCTGGGTTTGTCTTGGTAGTTATACTTTCAAATAATTTATATAGTCTGCAGCTATTTTAAATGGAATTTCTCTTTCTGTTGCTTGTTTCCAGGCTTTGTTGGTCATATAAAGAAGTGTTGATGATTTATATGGGTTTTTCTTATATCCTGCAATTTTGTAAAGGTGTCAGTTATTTCAAGGAGCTAATTATTTGATCCTCTAGGGTTCTCTAAATATACCATCATATCATCTGCAAAGAATGATAGTTTTGTTTTCTCATTGACTATTCAAATCCTTCTATTTCTTTTTTTTTCTTCACTTATCTGTATAGGTAACATTTCAAGTACTATATTGAATTAATAGTGATGATAATGGATCTCCTTGCTTCAACCTTGATCTTATTGGGAAAGTTTCTAGCTTATCTTCATTATGGATAAAGTTTGCTATGGTTTCAGACAAATACTGCTTATCATTTTAAGGAATGTTTCCTTTATTCCTGTGCTCTCTTGTGTTTTTAATGGGAATAGGTGCTATATTTTGTGAAAAGCTTTTTCTACATCTATTGAGATAATCATAAGATTTCTTTTGGTTTTGCTACTGATATGATCAATTACATTGATTAGTTGTCCTAAACTTGAACCAACTCTGAATCCATGATATAAATCTCACCTGGTCATTGTGTATAATCCTTGTGACATATTGCTGTAATCATTTTGCCAATATTACATTCACAATTTTTCATCAATATTCATTAAGAAAATTGGTTCATAATTTTCTTTCTCTGTTTTATCTTTTCCTGATTTAGGTTTTAGCACCATAATTGTGTCATAAAAGGAATTTGGTAAGACTCTATCTATTTATTCAAATAGTTTATGAAGTATTGGAATTAATTGTTCTATAACTATTTGGTAGATTTCACTTGTGAACCCATTTGGCCCTGGGGATTTTTTCTTAGGGAGCTCACTAAAGGCTTAATCAATTTCTTTTTCTAATAGGTAATTATTTAGGCACTCTATTCCTTCATCTGTTAATATGGGTAATTTATATTTTCATAAATATTCATTGATTTTACTCAGATTCTCAGATTTATTGGCCTATAATTGGGCAAAATATTCCCTAATGATTGTTTTAATTAATTTTCAAATGGTGCTGATTTCATCCCTTTCATTTTTGATACTGAACATTTGATTTTCTTTCTTTTAATCAAATTAACCAATGGCTTATCTATCTTATTGGTTTGTGTATTTCCCCCAATAAAAAACTTGTACTGTTGTGTATTAACTCAAAAGTGGTTTTTTTTACTTTCAATTTTATTAATCTCACTTGGTTTTCAAGTTTTCCAACTTGGTACTAAATTGGGGGTTTTAATTTGCTCTTTTTCTAGTTTTCTTAGATGGCTGCCTAATTCATTGATCTGCCTTTTCTTATATTTTGTTGATGTAAGAACTTAGAGAAATAAAATTTCCTGTAAGTACTGCTTTTGATTATACCCTATCAATTTTGGTATATTGTCTCATTGCTGCCATTCTCTTTAATGAAATGATTGATATTTCTATGATTTGTTCTTTGTTCTACTTATTCATTAGGATTATGCTTTTTTTTTAGTTTATAATAAATTTGTAATCTATCTTTCCACTTCATTTGTGTATTTTTATTACATTATGATCCAAAAAGAATACATTTAATATTTCTACCTTTCTACATTTGATTTTGAGGTTTTTATGCCTTAACACATGGTCAATTTTTGTTGACACAATTTTTTGTTAACACATGGTTAACATGTGTTGCTGAAAAATGTGTATATTCCTTTCTGTCCCTATTCAGTTTTTCCAAAGGTCTGTCATATCTAACTTTTCTAATATTGTATTCAGCTCCTTAGTCTCTTTCTTGTTTATTTATTTTTTTGGTTGAATTTGCCCAGTTCTAAGAAGGAAGAGTTGACGTCCTCCACTAGCATAGTTTTGCTGTTTATTTCTTTTGTATCTCACTTAGCTTCTCCTTTAAGAATTTAGATTCTCTATACCACTTGGTTCATTTATGTTTAGTTTTGATATTACTTCATTGTCTTTGGTACTTTTTAGCAAGATATAGTTTCCTTCCTTATCTCTTTTAATTAGGTCTATTATTGCTTCTGCTTTGTCTGAGATCAGAATTTTTTTACTTCAGCTGAAACCTAGTAGATTCTGCTCCAACTCCTTACTTTTACTCTGTGTGTGTCTCTCTGCTTCAAGTGTATTTCTTGAAAACAATATATTGTAGTATTCTGATTTTTCATCCACTCTGCCATCTGCTTCCATTTTATGGGAGAGTTCATCCCATTCACATTCACAGTTATGATTACTAACTGTGTATTTCCCTCAATCTTATTTTTCCTCCTGTTTTTCCTTTCTCCTTTCACCCTCTCCCTCATCACCAATGTTTTTCTTCTGTCTACTACCTCCCTCAATATTCCCTCCCTTCTGTCAATCTTTCCCTCCCCCTTTATTTAATCTCCTACCCTCCTACTTCCTTATTGGGTAAGATAGATTTTTATATTCAAGTGATTATGTATATTATTCCCTCTTTGAGCCAAATAGTAAGTTCGAATGATGCTCATTGCTCACTCTCCCATCTGCCCCTCCACTGAAAGAGGGTTTTTACACCTCTTCATGTGAAATAATTTACCCTGATCTATCTCTCCATTCTTTCTGCACCCAGTATATTCCTCTTCCTTGTCCCCTAATTATTGTTATGCCATTCCCTCAAATTCCCCTTATACACTCTATTCTTTCTAACTGTACTATTATTGGTACAATTTTTTAAAAAAATTCAAATATCATTCTTCCATCTAAGGATGTAAAGAGTTTAGCTCTATTGAATCCCTTATGTTTTCTTTTCCTTTTTTTTACCTTTCTAAGATTCTTTTGGGTCTTGATATAGGAGGTCAACTTTTTTATTCAGTTCTTCCTTTCTCCTTATGAAAGCTTGAAATCCTTCTATTTCATTGAATGACCATCTTTCCCCCTTTGAAGTAACATGTTTAATTTCACTGGGCAGGTGCTTCTTAGTTGTAGTCATGACTCCTTTGCCTTCTGGAATATCATGTTCCATGACTTCTGATCCCAGCTGAGCCTCAGGGCAACATCAGCACAGCACTAGGTAAACACAGCCAGGGTCTGCATCTCCTGGCACAAGAAGTCTGAAAGAGTGTCCCTTCCACCATAAGAACAGAGGTCAAATTTATAAGTAAGGAGAAACCCCAAAAAAGATGAGCAAAAAACCAAAAATTTTGACCACAGAATGTTATTATGGGGTAGTCTACTTGCCAATATAAACTATAGATCTCTTTCTTGGTTTTGTTTTTCCTTGTAGAAATGAAGAAAAAATATTTTTCACAGAAATAAATTAAAATGATGCTTTGTTTTCTAATTATTACAAAAAAGTTTTTATACTATTAGAATTAATTGACCCAAGACTATTTGAGAGATTCACTTGTAAATCCATCTGTCCTAGAGTTCTTTCTTTGTGAATTTTATAGCTTATTCAATTTCTTTTTCTGATATTGCTTTATTTCTATTTTTAGCATGTATTTATCTATTTCCTCAAAGTTATCAGCTTTGTCAACATTTAATTTAGGCAAAACAGTTTTTAATAATTTCCTCTATTTCCTCTTCAGTTGTTTTTGTATTATTCTTTTCATATTTTTTGTTCTACTGTTGAATTCTTGTTTCTGTCTGGCCCATTCTAATTTTCAGGGTGTTCAGTATTCCCTACCTTCAGTTCCAAAGTGTCATTATTTTTTCCTTCTTAACCTTTCCATTTTGTATCTTCTTTCATTTACTCTAGGTACTCCTGTAGTCTTTTTGGCCAGGGTATTCTTACTCTGAGGCTTGACCTGGACTTGTTGTGAGAAGGCTATTTGGGGGCGGTGGTTACCACTTGGGTGTCTCAAAAAAAGTGGGTTTTTTCCCCTGCACTTAGGTCAAGCTCTGAAAATGAAAAATGTGGGCCCAATCTTGAGCAGAGTGGGCCAGACTACCTCTTCTTCAAGGGAGTCATCATATATTCAGGTGCTGGGCTCTGAAGTAGGTTTCCCTCTTAACACAGGGCTCTGGGATATCTCCCCTCTGTAGGATCTACCAGGGATCCACAGTTATTCCATTACCAGGTTTCCACCACAAGTAAGGGTTTTGGGGACTGGATTTTTTCGAGTTTCTTTCTCCTGCAGCTTGGGTTGGGACAATGAACCTTACTGGACTCTGCCTGGAACACCTCAAGACTGGACTTTCTTGGCATGAACCTTGGCAGGTAGCCAATACTTTGGGAAAATTTGAGTTGAAAGTGTCATTCTAGACTCTCTGAGAGGAACACTCCCAGTTTGGGTGGAAGTGTCTAGAGGTGATTCTATTGCTTAGTAGCATGGTGAATCTCTAAGTTTCAATGAAGTAATTACAGGGGATCTGGGCTCCCCATTTGAACTTTCTTCTTGATAATGATAGTTTCTTATGCCTATTAAGACCAATGTTCTTTAAAAAACAAGCTGAGATTATTTTCAAATGTTCTTCCTAACCCCTATAAATAGAACTCAAAGTTGAGCATGGTCCCAAAGTTACTAAACTGTGATATCATTTGATCCAACTATACCACAAGTAAACCTGTACCCTCAAGAAATCAAAGATGAAAGTGACCCATATGTACATATTATATACATAATACATAAAACAAAATATTTGTAAAAGCTTTTTTTTGGTAGCAGGAAAGAGCTAGAAGTTCATCTATTACCTCAAGAAGTATAAGAGTAAATTATGGTATGTGAACATAATGGAATATTATAGTGTTAAAAGTGGATGGTGTCAGAGAAAACTGGGAAGACTTACATGAACTGATGCAATGTGAAGTGAGGAAAAACAGAACAATGTAAACTATAATAAAATTGTTAAAAGCAACATTTTTAAAGGACTTGAGAACTTTTATTCAGAGGAAATATAATGAAGGATACTGCCCACCTCCTGACAGAGAGAAGGTGGATTTAAAATGCAGAATAATATACAAATTTTTGAACATGTTCAAAGCAAGAATTTGTCTTGCTTGACTATTAATACTGGTCACAAAGGTTTTGTGGATTTTTTTTGTCCCAAGGAAGATAGAAGAAAAAAATGCTTATTAATAAAATAAAAACAACAGTATTGTTTAATTTTGTAAAGCTTTATGGACTTAAAATTGTATTTTCCTACTAAAATTGAATCATGGTTATATCAATTTGTAGTGTCTGTGATGAGAGCACTTGAGTCTTAATATTCCTGTATATCAGGAATTGGACTGAGATTAGCTATTCATTCCACATATGCTATGACCAGATGGCTCTAATGGAGTAGTTCTCTATTGGTGTGAGTTGCAATTGACCAGAGACCTAAAGGAAGGAAGCTCTACAACTTTTTCTTGCCAAAAAACGGCACTCAATTATTTTAACTATTATCTTACCAAATCAAACACTCAGTAGTTCTAGAACTGGTATGTCATTCTTAAAAAATATTTCTGAAATTTTAACAATACAGTTTTCAAAATAGTCTTATTGTAATTCTGTGAGTAAACTGTTCAAGTGTTTATGTTGCATGTAACTTTATTCCATTGCATTTTTCAGGGATCAGCAAAGCAAGCATTTATTAAATACCACTTTATGTCAGTTAGTATGTTATACAATGAGGGATGCAAAGGCAAAAATGAGCTAGCTGCAACTCTCAAGAATCTTAAAATTACTTCAAATTTCCTTTGTATTCTATTGGGTTTCCTTCTAAGTTAGTGGTTTTGCTTTATTAAGAGGGTTGCATAAACTAGATTATTAATAAGAATTATTTTTACAAAACCAAAGATTAAAACAGTATTCATAAAGTTTTAGATGCCATTTCTTCACAAAGTCCACTTCCTCATGCTCATAAACACCATTTACTTTGAGCACTCAAAGTCCTCATCTGTGCTGACATTCCCTTTTAGAATTGCCATTTGAACATCTTTGAAAGATTAATTTTAACGGAAAAAATGAGGGAGAAGAGATTATATGTAATCTTCAAGATAAAATTCAATGGAAGTCTTTAAATAATTTTGCATTTTTAAAGTCACATTTGGATGTTAAATATTAAAATATGAATATATTCTAGAGTACTGAAAAATATGTTCCTATATAAGAGATAATACATATAAGAAAGTCACTTCATTGTTATTTCCTTCTTTCCCACAAAAGGAACTCTAGGTATGCAAAAATGTGGAAATATGACTAAGTCCTTTTATGTCAGGACTATCAGCAATGAACTGAAGAAGACCTTCACAGAATGATTTTGTGAGAAAATTAGGACATTGGAGAGGGGGAAGTAAACTAGAGTCATCAGAGGGTGTGGATATTTCAAAGGACATTTCAGAGTATAAAGGGATAAGCTTCCCTCAGCCCCAAACTTTCACTGAGCTTCAATATAACCTAAAAGTGCTTAATAAAAATTAACAAAATGGGTGATATGCTGAGAAAATATTTTAAGGTTTGGCTGGAGTGTTGGGAAAGAGGAATAGGACTGAAAATGTGCCCTTTAAAAAAACAGAATAGAGGAAAGGGCAGGAGGGAAAACAGAACTCTCAGAACCCAAAGAGTTCTGTGGCCAGATTTCATGAGTAAATGAATTTAGATGGAAAAAGTATATTTTTATTTTCAATTATTAAAGAAGGTAATAAAAGTTATTCTGAGTCAATAGGTTTTACGAGACTACCAACAAGGTCTGCCATACAGAAATGGTTAAGCAACCTTGTTAGAGGTTAGATACTGCATACATCTAGACTTTGCTCTGCTCAAAACCTGATGTGGACAGCCCATAAAATACCTGTAAAAAATGACTGTCAATAAATTCGAGAGCAGTAGAAGCTATAGAACAACAGAGTGAAAGAGATCTTCAGCCAAAGGTAACCTGGAAGGCTGACAGGAAAGGTCTATCCCATGGGATGCTGAGCAGAGCAGAGCCCAGCCCTGACCACATGGCACAGAGAGGAATAGGACCAAATAGGCCTCCCCAACAGGAAGGGTCCCAGATCCCTCAACCCACAAACAACAAAGAAAGCTTCAAAGGTCAGTGCAGGAGGGCTTTTCCAGATGGGTGAGAGGGGAGCAGGGGTCCCCCCAGCATTGGCCCCAGGCAGTGGCAGAGGTGACAGCAGCAGCAACAGCAGCAGTGGGTATGCGGGTGGCTACAGTGGCAGAAGCAGCCTGGGTCCATTGTCTAAGCAGCTCAGCTTAAAGCATCTGGGGGAATCGAGCAGGGGAATCTGAACCTTAGCCCTCAGTGGCAGCCCCACCCCCACCCAAAGCCCCTGGGAGAATTGAAAAGCTGATCTGAATCTCAGCCCTGAGCATGGTCCTGGAGGAAGGAGGAGCACTAGGACCCTCCTTTTGATGAAGGATTCTGAAATCAAGTAGCTGACTGGGAAAATGCCCAAAAAAGGGAAAAAAGTACCATAGAAAGTTACTTTCTTGGTGAACAGGTATCTCCTTCCCTCCTTTCAGATGAGGAAGAACAATGCATACTGTCAGAGGAAGTTAAGGCTTCTGCCTCCAGTACCACCAAAATGAATATGAAATGGGATCAAGCCATAGAAGAGCTTGAAAAGTGACTCGGCTTTTCAATATAACTGACCTGGAAAACAGATCCAAGAGAGACAATTTAAAACTTATGGGACTACCTGAAAGTCATGATCAAAAAAAGAGCCTAGACATTATCATTCATGAAATCATCAAGGAAAACTGCCCTGATATTCTAGAACCAGAGGTCAAAATAAATATTGAAAGAACTCTCTGATCACCTCCTGAATGAGACCTGAAAAGAGAAACTCCTAGGAATATTGTGGGCAGATTTCAGAGTTCCTAGGTCAAGCAGAAAATACTGTAAGCAGTTAGAAAGAAACAATTCAAGTATTTTGGAAATACAATCAGGATAACACAGGATCTGACAGCTTCTACATTAAGGGATTGAAGGGCTTAGAATAGAATATTTCAGAAGTCAAAGGAACTGGGATTAAAACCAAGAATCACCTACCCAGCAAAACTGAGTATAATGCTTCAAAGGAAAAAATGATCATTCCATGATATAGAGGACTATCAAGCATTCTTGATGAAAAGACCAGAACTGAATAGAAAATCTGACTTTCAAACACAAGAATCAAAAGAAGCATGAAAAGGTAAATAGGAAAGAGAAATCATAAAAGACTTTCTAAAGCTGAACTATTTATACTCCTACATGGAAAGATAATATTTGTAAGTCTTGAGACTTTTCTCAGTATTTGGGTAGTTGGAGGTATTACACACACACACACACACACACACACACACACACACACACACACACACATAGACAGAGAGTACAGGTTGAGTTGAATCAGATGAGATGATATCCATAAAAAATAAAATGAAATTAAGGGGTGAGAGAGGAAAATATTGGGAGGAGAAAGGGAGAAACGGAATGGGGCAGACTATTGCTCATAAAAGAGATAAGAAAAATCTTTTTCAATGGAGGAGAAAAGGGAGGAGTGAGAAGGGAAAAGTGAAGCTTACTCTCTTCACATATGGTTTGAGGAGGGAATAACATGCTCATTAAATTTGGTATGAAAATCTATCTTACACTACAGGAAAGTAGGGGAGAAGGGGACAAGTGGGGTTGAGGGGGATGATAGAAAGGAGGGTAAATGGGAAAAGGGAGTAACTAGAAGTAAACCTTTTTAGGAAGGGACAAGGTCAAATGAAAGAATAGAAAAAAGTGGGGGAGGACAGAGTAGGATGGAAGGAAATACAGTCTTACACAACATAACTATTATGGAAGTCTGTTGCAAAATGACATATAACATATATATAGCCTGTATTGAATTGATTGCCTTCTCAGAGGGGATGAGTGGGGAGGGAGGGAGGGAGAGAAGTTGAAATTAAAAGTATTAGAAACAAATGTTGAGAATTATTATTGCATATAACTGGGAAATAAGAAATACAGGTAATGGGGTACAGAAATCTATGTTGCCCTTTATGAAAAGAAAGAAGATGGGGATAAGGGAAGGGGGGGTGTGATAGAAGGGAGGGTACATTGAGGGAAGGGGTAATCAGAATGCAAGGTGTTAGAGGTGGAGGGAGGGGAGGGATAGGGAAAAAAATTGGAACTCAAAGTTTTGTGGAAATGAATGTTGAAATCTTAAAATAAATAAAACTATTAAAAATTTAAACAAAAATCTGATGTGATGATACTCATTTGATGATGTTGACTGAAGCTATAATTGATAATGTAGTTAAAGTATGGTTAAGGCTGACAGATGTTTACTGAAAGCAAGATCATTTTTGTAAGTCAGTAGCTAATTTATAAGAATGACTTCTACCCAAGAGAATGCTTTAAAATGGAAAGGAAGAATCTCTCTCTTCTCTCTTCTCTCTTCTCTCTCTCTCTGTCTCTGCCTATCTGTCTCTGTCTACCTCCATCTCTTTCTCTGTCCCTCTCTCTCAGTTTCTGTCTCTGCCTTCTGCCTGTCTCTGTCTCTCTCTACTATACATCTGGAATTGTGATTTCCTCAGTGTAGGTGGTGCAGTGGATAAAGTGTCAGGGTTGGAATCAGGAAGACCTGAGTTGAAATCCAGCCCCAGACACTTATTATCCATGTGACCCTGCATGAGTAACTTAGCCCTCTTTACCCCAATTTCCTCATCTGGAAAATGAGCTGGAGAAGGGAATGGCAAAGAACTCCAGTATTTTTGCCAAGACCCCAAAGGGGTCACAAAGAGTTGGAAACAGCTGAAACAAATGGTGGGAACACTCCCTGTACACAAAGCAGTTAATCAAGCAGTCAACAAACAGCTATTAAGTGCTTATTATGTGCCAAGCATTGCGGAAATGGTCTTCTTAAGGAGTATAGTGACAAGAGAGAAGAGATATAGAATAATAGCTAGCAGCAATGGTTGGATCAAGGGAGTATTTTTAAGGATGTCAGAGACATACATATTTGCAAGCATCAAGGAAAGACTCAGTAGACAGGGAGAAAAAAAATAAATTTTTAGAAAGAGGGGGGATATCATGCAAGAAATTTGCTAGAGAATTTGGGAAAGGATAGGATCAAGAGTTATGTAGAGAAGTTTACCCGCAAGGAGGACAGCCACTGTTTTCATGTAAGACAAGAGTGAAGGAGAGACAGTAGGGGAAGATGCCTGGGTAATGTGAGATGAGTAGGAAAAAAGCCAGACAAATGTCCTCTTTTTTCAGTAAGATATAAGGCAAAGTTTTCAACTGAAAGGCTGGGGGAAGGAGCTGTTGTTGAAAACCTAAGGATATAAGAAAAATTTTGAAATGGATGCTGTGCTGAGGGGGATAGTTAATCAGCTGGGGTGGGGGGAGACACAAAACAATTACTATAGTGAGAATTCAATTAAGAGTGTGTAGAATACAGTTGAAGAGAATCCAATTAGAAGCGTTTTGCAATTTCCTCCAGTTCCATTCAGCAGCATAAAGATAAGCCTACAGGAAGAAGATAACAGTAATCCCAGGTTGGGTTTTGTCCAAGTGTAATCAGTGATAGGACAAGGCATTCAAGGGGTCAAGATTGGGAAGGGAGAAAAATGTATCCAGTGCAAGGTAATATCTGCAAAAGAACTGAGTCATGGAGGGATTGAAGATTATAGTGAGGCCACTAAGGAACTGGGATGCTATAGTAGTTGAGGGACCATCAATACGTATGTTGAAGTGCCTTGGGGCAAGAGGAGCAATTAGAGGTGTGAGAAAAATTACACTGATATCTGGGAGGAAGAAAGGAGAATATCGGGGGAGTTGATAGATGCCAGCCACCGAGTTTTGGATTGGTTGAAAAATATAGATAGCATGTACCACAAAGCAAGAGATTGTTAAGTTAGGAAAAGATTAAATAATAAAAGCCTATGATCAGATAAAAGAATATCAGATTTCATGAATATGGAAAAGTGATGAACTGGAAAGAATCCAGAGAGCAGCGGACATTATCAACTGCCTTATCAACATTGGTTGAAGGAAGTGGGAGTGTTCTGCTCCAAGAAGAGGTGACTCTTAGAGGAGGGGAACTATGTATAACTATATTATGAGTTGTCATGTGGAAAAGAGATTAGACTTGTTATGTTTGCCTCCATAGGGCAAAACTAGAGTAATAATTAGAAGTTACAAGGAGGCAAATGTAGGTTCCATGTCAAGAAAATGTTACTAACCATGAGAGTTGTCCAGAAATGGACTGGACTGCCTTGGGAGGTGTGTTTCCCTTCATTGTAGACCTTCAAGCACAAACTAGAAGGTCATTTTAAGGTTTTTCCTCACATCCAATATAAAACAGCCTTAGTAACTTCTAACATCACACTATTCTCCCCTCTAGGGACAAAGAGAATAGGTCTAGTCCTTTTTTCTACAAAAAGATGAACCTACAAACCCCTGAAGACAGGTTCCTATCTTTGCACCCTAGTCCTTTCCATATACCCTTCAAAGCAATAGAATTGTTTCTTCTCCAAGCTACACATCTATTGAGGACCCAGAATTTATTAAGCACCTACTTTGTTCCAAGAAATCTACTAAGCAAGAGTCTGGACTGGCCGAGGCATCAGGGGACTTAGTCTATCCCCTGCTTGTACAAGGGCTGAGCGAGGGGAGGTGGAACAAGTTGTAGTGGATGCACTGAGTAGTCTGCAGGGTGACCTGGCTGGACGATATTATCGACTCAGTGAGATGACTGGGGCTGTGCAACAGCAACATATCGATGACGACTTCCTATTTGACAAGCCTGTGTCTCCCTTGCTGACAGCAGCAGGAATGGCCAGAGACCGGCCAGATGCTTGAGGAATCTGGCACAACACTGAAAAAAGCTTCTTGATCTGGGTGAATGAGGAGGAGCACACACAGGTCATCTCCATGAAAAAGGGTGGCAACATGAAAAGAGTGTTCAAGAGGTTCTGCTCAAGGAGGTGGAACATCTAATCCAAGAACGTGGCTGGGAGTTCATATGGAATGAATGTTTGGGTTACATCCTGACTTGCCCTTCTAATTTGGGAACTGGTCTTTGAGCAGGCGTATATGTCAAACTGCCCCTGTTAAGCAAGGACAGTCGATTCCCCAAGATCTTAGAGAACCTAAGGCTACAAAAACGTGGAACTGGTGGGGTGGACACAGCAGCCACAGGCAGCACTTTTGACATTTTCAACTCGGATCAGCTAAGCAAATCAGAGGTGGAGCTGGTACAGCTTGTCATTGATGGGGTTAACTACCTGACTGACTGTGAGTGGTGACTAGAGAGAGGACAGGACATTCGTGTGCCTGCACCCATTCTCAACCCCAAGAATTAGCTTTCCAATGACCCATAGACGTTCCCAAGCTCTCAGTCAATTACTCATCAAATACCATCTCCTGCCAACTGTGAATCTGACGCTTGATCCAGTAAAAACCGTCTTGTTATACTCTAAAAAAAAAAAAAAAGAAATCTACTAAGCACCATGTATATGAAGAAGTTCCTTATCTCAAAGATATTACATTCTAATATGTAAACATGTACATATATATGTATACACACATATATACATACACACATGTATACATATATATATATATATATATATATATAAATACAATACAAAATTTTAAAAATGGCATTGGGAGAGAGGCAATAGCAGCTGGAAGAATCAGGAAAGGCTCCATTTAGGACTTAGGAATTTTTCAAGCATGGGTAACAGCCAGAGCAAAGGCACAGAGAGGGGAGATAGAATGTCATTCATGAGGAAGGTCTACATGGATGAAATAGAGTAGTGCTGTAGGGGAAGGAGAAATAATATGCAAGAATTCTGTAAGGAAGGTAGGACTCTTAGGCTTTAAGTGACAAATAATGGAAAGTATATTTGGTCCTAGAGGTAATAAGGAGTCAGTGGAATTCATTGAAGAGACAGAAAACATAGTTTGGCATGACCTTTAGGGAAATCACTTGAGTTGCTATGTTGAAAGTTGGATTGTATTGAAGAGGGTCTTGAGACAGGAAGATCAAATAGGAATTTATTCCAATAATCTAGTCTAAGCAATTAGCATTAAAGTCCTGGAGCAGAATGGTGGTTATGGGAATAGAGAAAAGGGGACCTATGCAAGAGACACTGTAGAGAGAAATTACAAGATTTGGCAATTGATTAGATATGTGGGGTAAGAGTGAGGCATCATGAATGATACCAAGGTTATGAAACTGAATAGCTCTTAAAATGGCTTATTCCCAATTGGTCATGAAAGTTGCAAACTCAAGTATGCAATTAGTTCTTTTGGTTTTTGTGTCAAACTGTTAGCTAATATTGAGTTTTTAATTCACTAAAAAGCATGCCCTGCCTTATTTTGTACTTGTGAAGCTGATTTTTTTGAACCTAAGTATAAGACTTTCATGTATCCCTATCATGCTACATAGGCACTGCTTATTCTTTCTATGTTTATTCTTTCTAACTGGGAATCAACAAGCAAGCATTTATTAAGCGCTTGTCATATGCCAGGCACTGTACTATGCACTAAAAATACACATGCATGCAGAATGCAGAAAGAAAGTCAATGACCGTAAGTAGCTAACAACCTAATAGGGAAAGACAATATAGAAAAAAGAGCTGGAAATTTGGAGTGAAGGATGGGAAGAAATACACTTATGGATAGAAGAAAAGTCCAGATTCGGAAATAGAGCCAGAAGAGGAGTAAAGAAATGAACATGACTGAAATGGAATTTCCAGAAAACAGAGATTCCAGGAAAAACTTACCAATTTGATGAAGTAGCTTCAGGAATGAGGCATTTTTTCAGGGTAAGAAATCTGGAGGCACCAAGACATTTTTTTTTAGGATATTGGAATACAATAGAAATGCCAAAAGAGTTAAGAGCTGAGCTAGAAGAGGATAGACTATAAAAGAGGATAGTGTTTCTTCCTTGTTTGAAGAACAAGGTTCTTGTTCCTATTGCATCCTATGAGGTTGTATAGAGGAGAGAACTAGGTAAAATGTGAAACTAATGGAAATTTGTGCATGTATGTGTACATAGATACATACATGTATACTAACATCACTTCCACAGATTCTGTTTTAAGTGCCACCAATCTAAACCTTTTTCAAATTTAAAAGAAATATTTAGTGATTTTTCACTTATGATGCATCAACTTAATTCTACAATTGAAGCTTCATGTCTCATAAATAATTCTTCTTTATTGGTTTCACATGTCTCACAAGTATAAAACAACCATAAACCCATAACCATGCCTGTCAGTGAATATAATTACTTATTTGATGGAAATAGGATCAATATATTCTATAGATAATGGTATTGCAAATGTATATCCCCTCCTGTTTTTATGAAATGATGTAAGAAATAAAATAAAATAAAATATTAAGTTTTATCAACATGAAGAGTAGTCATCAAACACAAGTATTTTCAGTCAGTGGTGGTCAAAGGCCCTTTCCCCTCTCCATAGCCATTATAAGGAATATCATTTAAAACTATGCTGATTATTTTATCAATCACTTTAGTAAACTTATCTAAATATTATTTTATCAAGTATAAATTGGTATATTCTATTATATAAAAAATTGTTACTAAATGATTAAGTTTAGTTGATGTAATCCCATTCCATTTGACAACAAGGTGATACTCATAAGGAGTTGAGAGAATAATGGGAAGAGGGAGAAAAATATAGAATATCTCAATATGGAGATAATACATTCATAATACATGAAAAAGAACTACAAATTTAGGTTTCCCTTATAATTACCTGTGCTATTACACTGGAGTAATTAAGAACTTTTGTCTATTCCTCACTCATGATCCTGAGTTCATAAAGTTCAATCTATTACCTTTTGTTTTTCCTCCCCTCTTTTCCTTATGTCTCTCATATATTGTCTTTTATTTATAGTTTATTGATGTTTTCTCAAATTTTCTGTTAAAAACACTTTATTGAATCATTCTTTCTTTATTTCATTCATTTTCCATTACTCTCTCCAAACTGAACCCTCCCTTTTGACAAAGAAAAAGAATTAAGAAAAAGTTTCCAATACAGAATCTATAACTGACAATACAAACAATATTCTATGGTAAAAAAAGATCCCTCACCTCCCTACCATAAAGAAAGAGGCAAGTCTGATTATATCTTCTCCATAACCTTCATAGGTCTCCATCTATTCTTAGTCTACACATTTGCATTCCGGAATCAATATGAGTATCATTCTTTTGGTTCTCCTTATTTTGATGTATTTCAATAAGTACAAATCTCATGTTTCTCTGAGTGTCTCACTAATCATTTCTTACTGTACCACAGTGTTTCATTTTATTCTTATGCATTAATTTGTCCATTCATTGCTTAGTTGATGGGCAACCACTTTATTTATAATTCTTTGATGACATAAAGAGTACCACCATGAATAATGTGGTCCATATTAGACCTTTTTTTGACACAGGTTTCCTTGGAGAATATGTGAAATAATTGGATTTTTGCATCAAGGGATGTAGATAACTTATTTACTTTTCTCACATGATTCCAAACTGAAATCCAGAAGAGTAGGCTTACTTCACTGTACCACCATACCACATTAGTGTGCTTGTCTCCCCATTGCATCTCCCAGATTGAATTTTCTTATCTTTTTCCCCGTTTTTGCTAATTTTCATGCTTGTATTATACTTTGAAATTTATATTTTGTATTTTGAAAATCATTCCCATTCTTTGACCACTTATGTACTGAGGAAAGGCTCTTTCTATTATATTTGTATGGGTTGAAATCTTGACTCTCTTTAGACCTCAGGTGACTTTGAACAGGTGTCTTAACCATAATAGGTCCCAGTTTCACCATCTGTTAAATGAATGGGTGGTCCTAGATGACTTCTAAGATCTCTGTAATGTTTAAATCTATAATTCCTTTACATTTTACATATTAGATTCTTACTAATTATATATGATACAAATATTTCCACACTCCATTCATTTTAAAATTTGTAATTTTAAAATTTATAGTTAAAATATTCTTGTTTTGTTAAGATATCCTTTACCTGAATTGTGAAAAATACCTAATTTCATTCTCTTATTTTTAATTACATCTGTTTTTTATATTCAGGATCAATTTGAGCTAATTATAGTCCATGGAATAAGATGGCAAAATACTAATTTATGCCAAATTCATTTTGAGTTTTCTCTGAAATTTTTGCAAAAAGGGAATATTTTCTGGAGTAATTTATATTTTTAGGGCACATCAAACACTGGACTACTACTGTTGATAGCTTCTGTTTCTTACTTATTCAGTTTGTTTAATTGATATTCTTTTCTATTTTTTAACCAGTATCAAATACTTTTTATCGCTACTGTCTTATAATATATTTTAACTTCAGATAATTCTTTGCCCTTGTTATTCACATGTTCTTTCATTAATCATCTTGAGATTCTAGACCTTTTTTTCTTCTAAAGAATACTGTTATTTTCTAAAAAAAAAATCTCAGAAATTTGATTGACTTAGCTTTAAATCCATAAATTAATTTATGCAATGTTATAATTTATACTTATGTTGGAAAGCCCCAATTATGAGCCATGAATCTCTCTCCAGCCTGTCATCTCCAATTTTCATTCCTCTGAAATGCTGGTATTCTGGCTTTTAGATATAGATAACAACATGAAACTAATATTGCCATTAAAATGGATAGTGATAGTGAATATTCAACTTAAGTTATAACAGTGAAAACTTGATATGCCTTGGAGAGCAAAAAATTTTCTATCATGCAAGATCCATGCATTTATAATTAGCAATATAATTTTAAATAATTTTTACAGTACCAATTATATTGTCTTGAAAGTTTGACCCTAGGCAACTGTCTATTTCAGTTGTGGCTAATCCAAGTTTTGCTTCCATCTCTATTTGAATACAAGTGGAATAAGCATTAAAATCCTCATTTTAAAAATAAAGTGGAAATGAGTCAAAAGTTAAATATGTTTCCACCTTGTCATCTAGATGCACAGTCTAAATTAACTTTTGAAATGGTTTTTCAGAATGAACTAAACTTTATGCTGTAAGAATAGTAGAGAGCTTAATTCCTAGATTCTGCTATATAGAAATTGTCCCCTAAGTGATTAAGTTTAGTTAATGTGATTCCACTCCATCTGATACCAAGGAGTTGAAAGAATAATGAGGGGGGAGAAGGAAAATATAGAACTTCCTATATTATGGAATATATATGTACATATATGTATATATCATATACATATCATATGTATTTATGTGTGTGTGTATACACACACACACACACACACACACACATCATACAATCCTGGATTAGAAGGAGTTGGTTGATGGACCATTTATAAGTGGGCTGATAAATTTCTAGCATTATTCACAAAAATGGTCTATGCCATATTACAGAAGAGTAATAGTGCTAATTAAATATTGACTGAGAAATTCAACAAGCTAGTCTACTAATTTATAGAGCAGCCTATAATGCAGCTTGGTATAATAGATTGAAGGTCATTTTTGGAATGAAAAAACTAGATTCAAGTTCTTTTTTCAACATATGCTAGGTGTGAGATCCTGAGCAAATCACTTAACCTTTCATTACCATGTGAAAATTCTCTCATATTATGTTACATATACATTGCTGATCCATTTTGGTGGAGGGAATTTCTATACCAGAATTGCTTATACTGATAAAATCTTTAGTCTGAATAACCAACAGTCAATGGTATGTCACTATGATAGGTAAGATTTGAATTAATTCAATGTACAACTCCCAGAAGAGA
>CM053773.1:136421472-136447647 GCA_028658325.1 Potorous gilbertii | reverse complement strand
AACCCAATTAGGTGAATCCTTAATAAACTTTGTTTTCTTTGGCTTTAAGAAGGCTTGAGTTGAATTCATTCGAGCACAACCCGGATGTCAGAATTTTGGGGTCCACCTAGCACCCACAGACCTCATCTAAATGACATTGGAAGGTGAAAGGAAGTTGTACTTTATTAATTTGTATGTAGTGGGAACAATGAGTAAATAGAGCTGTAACTGGTCCCTCTGGTGCCCCAGAAGGTCCCTTTAGACAGATTCAGTTTGAGGTGGAGACCTCAGACTTTTCCAGGATATAAATCTTCTAGTCTAACCCCTTCATTTTTCAAACAAAAAACCCAAAGGCCTAAGAGGTTACTCTGAGTGAATGGAGAGGCTAGTTGGGGCAAGTGAGGTCTGACCAGGGTAAGAGGGGCCATTCAGGGCTTCTAAATGGGCAAGGGAGGGGTGACATCATTTCATAAATAAAGGATACCTAAGAGAAAGTTTTCTGGTAATAAAAAACAAAATCCCTTTCTGATCTAGAGACTGGACTCCGGAGGGGACATCTAGGTTTCATTGTGGCTAGAGTGCTGGACCTGAAGTTAGGAAGACTCATCTTCCTGAGTTCAAATCTGACCTCAGCCACTTCTAACTGTGTGACCTTGGGCAAATCACTTAACTCTGTTTGCCTCAGTTTACTCTTCTGTAAAATGAACTGGACAAAGATTGGCAAACTACTCCAGTATCTTTGCCAAAAAAACCCCAACAAACCAAAAAAAAACAAAAACAACCCCAAATGGTGTCACGAAGAGTCAAACACAAATGAAATGATTGAATAACAACTGGACTCCTGAAGTCTGAAGACTCAACCCTTTCCCATATACCCTCCTTCACCTCCAAGTCCCAACTTTAGTGAGGAGTCTAAAAGAGACATACACATACTTAGCCCTTTCTCATATCCTTAAGTTACCTTTTTTTTCTGGGCTGTTAGGGACCGCAGAGGGAGAAAGAAGATTCAAAACACACAGGGGATGGGGAAAGGGTGGTGTTGAGCTGGTTGTGATGGGGTTCAGACTCTGGGAACTTCCTTGAATTCTCCCTGAGACTGCCCACTTAACCTGGCTTTTCATACTCACATCTGTGCCCATCATCCGTTACCTCTTGATTGCCCCACCTGCTTCCCACTCAAACCCTCCAATGTCTGATATCTCCTGATTGCCTCCAGCAGCTTCCAACCCTAGACCGGTCTTGACTCCTCAAGACCCTCCCTAAAGCCCTCCTCCCATCACCCTAGGCTATCAGACCTTTCCCAGATCTGTCCTATAGTCTTTTCTGTATGTAAGTTCCATCTTGCCTCCATGAAGGAGCTCAGGTTCAATCCAGTTCAGGCTCTATTTAGCTGAGATACTATCTGGCCTGTTTGTGAATACAAGCATGACAAAAAAATGCTTAGGCTCCTTAGGCGCCGGCCCAACATAGCAAATCTTTAATAAACTTTTTTTTCAGAAGGCTTGAGTTGAATTCATTCGAACAGGACTCAGACTGTCGGTATTTTGGGGTCCACAGCACCCCTAAACCTCATCATTTACACTACTAGCTGAGCCAACACTGAAGGAATGATCAGAACAGATGAGGAGCTGATCTCTTGTACAGTCATCCAGGACTGGAAGCATACACTGCAGCACGTTCAGTGACCCTCTAAATTTTGGCAACATGAGATAAACTGCAAGTTCACTATCCTAGTTAAGACTTAGCAATGGAAATTAACTGCTTTTTCCCATATAACATTTCAATCAATCAATCAATAAACATTTATTAAGGAACTGCCATGTGCCAGGCACTGTGCTGAGTTCTGGGGATACAAAAAGTGTAAAAAGATAGTCCCTGCTTTCAAGGAGCTTACAATCTACGGGGGGGGGGGGGGATGACATGCAAACATATACAAAACAAATTATACACAGGATAAATAGGAATTAATGAAAAGAAGGAAAGCACTGGCATTAACATAGGTTAGGAAAGACTTCTTGCAGAAGACAGGATTTTAGTTGGGGCTTAACGAGGCCAGGGACATCAGTAGTCAGAGTGGAGGAGAGAGAGCATTGAGACATGGTAGATAGACAGGGAAAACACTGGGAGCCAAGAGATGGAATGCCTTATTTGTGGAATAGTCAGCCAGGGGGCCAGTGTCACTGGTTAAAGAGTACACATGGGGGAATAAGATGTAAGAAGAATGCAAAGGTAAAAGGAAGCTAGGTTATGAAGGGCTTAGAGAATTTTGTATTTCATCCTGGAGACAACAGGGAGCCTTTGGTTTTTATTTAGTAGGGGCTGACATGATAGGACCTATGCTTTAGGAAAATCATTTTAGTGGCTTAATGAAGGATGGATTGGTGAGGGGAAAGACTTGATGTGGGCTGACTGACCAGCAGCAGGCTATTCCAATAATCAAGTTGTAAAGTGATGAGTGCCTGAAATGGAGTGGTGGCAGTGTCAGAGGAGAGAAGGGAGCATATTCGGGAGACGTTGCAAAGGTGACATCGGCAACCCTTTGTCACAGGTTGACTATGGGCTGTATATGTGTGAGATAATGAAGCATCCAGGGTGACTCCTAGGTTGAAAGCCAGAGGGATTAGGAAGATTTTGTTGTCCTCTACAGTAATATAGCGAGTAGGAGAGGTGAAGGGTATGGGGGCAAGATAATGAGCTCCATTTTTGGATTTATTGATTTTAACATGTCTACTGTACATCATTAGCAACGTTTGAAAGGCAGTTGGAGATTTGTTACTGGTGGCCTGCAGATCATGTCAGGAAAGGTGAATTTGGGAATCACCAGCCTACACATGCTAATTAAATCCATGGAAGCTGATGAGATCACCCTGCAAGGGAGATGGCAGGAGAAAGAAAATGGAAGGGTCAAGGGATGTGGGTCCTGGTGATGATGAAGAGTAGGGTTATGTAAGAGAAGACAACAGGACAGTTAATGAGATTGTGGAAGGATGAGGAGAAGTCATAATTCTTGGACATGAATAGTACATTTGTTAATGATGGCCAGATCAAGAGTATGACCGTCTTTGTGTATGACTGAGGCCAGGTGGAGCAGTAATTCATAGGAAGTAAGTAGGCTGAGGTACTTAATGGTTAGGGTTATTTGTGGGAGAATCAATATGTATGTTGAAATCTTCTATTCAAATTGCTATTAGAGTATGGTTCAGTTTTGGGGTTAGCTTAAGATGTAGTTACAACAATATTGAGGAAAGGAAAATGATCAGTTATAGTCAAACCCATAACAATGTCACCATAACAGGTATAATCTTTCTTTGATACTTTGATCAATCATAGACACTCCTTCTATGGGAAGAGATGACAATCTGTCTGTCCCTTCTTATCTTGTGTAGTTCTCATGTGTATCTTTCTGTAAATACTCCATGGAGGACTGATCTAATAAGTTAGAATGCTTTTTCTGGTTAATTAATATTTTATGAATATCAATGTTTAGTTGATTGTCATCCCCCATCTTCCCTGTAGAAATCAATCGGTCAAAGCATTTATGAAGCATCTACTATGTGCCAGGTACTGAGAATACAATAGTCACAGCATTCAAATCTTATATTTTCCTAATGATTTCTATATGATTTCTCCACATAAATTTTAGTCATATATGCCCTTCCTTTGTAATGTTATATGTTTCCCGTGTAGGTTAGGTGTGTCTATATGGGAGTGTCAAGATGAGGTTCACAAAGAGACATGAATAAATGTCTCTAGCGTCTTCCTTGCCTGCCCTTTAAGGGAAACTTTGATTTCTGCCTTGAGGAGAGAAGGGTGATTTGAGCCACAAAGCTGGTCATGTGCTTTTCTTAGAAAGGGAGTAGTAGACTAGAATCACATCTATCTGCCAAACTAAATATTGCTAGTCTAGAGGAAATAATTTTTAAGTTCAAGACCTTTTCCTAGTCACAATCTCTTAACAGGGAAGGCATTCTTCAAGGTATATCTGAAAGTGTGACTTCCCTTCCCACCAATTACTAGAATCACATTCATCTGTCACCCTAAATATTGTTAGTCTAGAGGAAATGCTTTTAGGTTCCAGACACTCTCCAGGTCATTATACTCTAACAGAGAAGGAGCACCTCTAGCTATATCAGAAGGATCATCATTACTCATAGTGATTAGGAAGGAAAACCATAAGTTTAAGCCAATGGCAAAGAGAAATCAGAGATGTTATAAAGATTAGAATATACTAGACAATAAGCAGAGCGAATGATCTCTATCACTGGGAAGGAGATATTTCAGTTTAACCAAGACAGAGTCCCCTTTTCGACCCCAATGGGAAATTCCTTGAAGTCGTTAGTGTAGCAAGCTAGAAATAGCAGCATGGGGGATGCACCGGATCCTTTTTCCCCCAGGGTTTTTCTCTTCCTCCAAAGATTTCTCCCTGAAGAAAGCCTGGAATCACATCAGTCTTCTCTCAAATCTGGCAGCCAGAAGATGAAGATATCTCCTTTCTCACATTCTCACGAATGCTATCCCTCACACAGCATGAGGTAGCAAATTCTTATACTCTTCACCCAGGAGGAAAGTCTTACTCAAATGACTTGGGTCCCAGGTTACATATGTTATAACACTTCTTGTACGTAAGATACCACTGATAGGGGTTACAGCCTGCTTATCTTCACTTTGACCTCAATTTGCATTTTTGAGTCCTCTGAGATTGCAGTATTTCATAATTTATGGCTATATAATCTGAAGTTAAAGTTAATTTGAATAAATATTTATTAAGCACATACTATGTAGTAAGGTGCTTTGTTATTGTGCAGTTATTGAATTCCATCCAATTTTAAGTGATCGCGTGGATCTCACTGTCCATGGGTTTTCCTGAAAAATACAATAGTGGATTGCCATTTCCTTCTCCACGACAATAAAATGTGCCAAGCACTTTGCGAAACACTTTAAAATATTCTCATTTTATCCTTATGACAACTCTGAGAAATAGATGTTATTATCTTTTTTACAGATGAGAAAACGGAAATAGAGGGTAGGTGACTTGCCCAGGTCATACAGCTAGTAAGTTTCTGAGGTCAAATTTGAACTCAGATCTTCCTGATTTCATATTCAAGGCTCCATCCACTACATCATTTGGCTCTTTCTTCTCATTTGTGAAGTAGCATGGTATAGGGATAAGAGCAATGGATTTTCAGCCCAAAGACTTGGGTTTCAATCCTGCCACTATGCTTTACTACCTATGAGATCTCAGACAAGGCACCTCACTTTTCTAATCTTTACTGGACTTCTTACCTCACTAGTCTAGTCCAGTTTTTAATATGAGAGGGTTCCTCTACAGGATCTGTAAGGTGTCCTCTAGCTCTAAACACAGGTAGCAAGATTTGAACTCAGGAAGATGAGTCTTTATGTTCAGCGCTCTATCTACTAGGCCCTAAAAGTGTTTCCCCAGGCAAGTTACTTGTTTGTCTCAGTTTCCTGTCCTCCATCTATAAAATGAGCTGGAGAAGGAAAAGCTGGTACCTTTGCCATGAAAACTCCAGTGGGGTCATGAAACATTGGATATGACTGAAAAATTGAACTCTATCTACAGTTTATACTCTCTCCATAATAGTAAATCTCTCCATTTGGGGGAGATGTTGGGGAGGGGGTTGGATAGATGGAATCCAAAAGGAAATATAGACATGATGTAATCCAAACTCTGCATTTTATAGGATGATGAAACAGAGTCTATCAGTGGTTACGTTAAAGGCCCAAGCTCACCCAGAGAGTAACAAAACTGGAATGCCAAAGCAAATCCCCTAATTAAAATCCAGTGCCCTTTCCATTATGCAATGCTCTTTTCCTTAGATTTGATGAAGAAAGTCAGTTTGAAGACAGGAAACTATTTACTCTCAAGAACTACAAGAGTCAGGGAACTTCCAAAATTTTACTTACCAGACTCTAGGACTCATGGGGAAATATAGTCCAACAGCTGCAAAACTCACATAGGGAAAAAGGATCCAAAAGCATTGTACACTCACTAGAGCAATGCAATGAGAGGGGTTTTAGACCAAGAATATTCTCAATGACTTCTCAAAATTTCCATTTCCGGTCTTTTGATTTGCAGTTTTTCATTCCTTTTTGTAAGTTACAGCTGTGTACTTTCGAAGGATCTGCAATTGCATAAGCCACTGTTAATTTTAATGCAACCTGTGAATCATCATGATTAAGGGAACTGTCTCATAGACCTGCTAATTAAGCATTCTTGTCTTTGAGATCCAGGGGAGGAAGCCTTGGCAATGATAGCTGTGCTTGAAAAGGCACTCAGCATCATCTGGCTAAACAAAGGTGGTCCTGGGCATCACAGGCTACTCAATTGCTCTAATGTTCCTGTCTTCCAAAGATTCCTCAGAGATATCAAGGATGTGGACCTTCTTTTGTAAGCCCAATTAGAAAAAAAAACAAAAACATATTGCATTGCCTTAGTGCTCTTTTGAGCAAAGACAGATGAGTAGAGGTCAGGCACATTCAGAAAGTCTAATGAGACAAGATCACCTACGGTGAAAATGCCAAAATAAAGTAGCTTGTTTGGTGCAAGTCATCTCATTCATCACTGTCAAAAAGGACTTGAAGTCCAAAATGCTGCTCCTCAGTGTCTCCTGGATTGCTCAAAATTATTATTTATTAGAGCTATTCTACAAGATGAGGCTCTAGTTCCATGGAAGTTTGGAAAAGATATTTTTTTTATTATTGAAAAGAAATAACTGTAAAATAGTAGTACTTCTTAACAGTTCTAATTTATTTTTAACATCAGTATGTGTGTATGCTGTCTCCTTCGACTAAACAGGCAGGGTTTGTTGCCTTTGTATCTCTGATCTCTAGCATAGCACATGGCGCATAGTAGGTGCTAAAAATTGCTTCCTGATGATGGTTTTAATTTCTTCGTTCTGTAGATGTTTTTAGGAGGCCTCTACCTTTATGTGTTTATGATTTTTGTAGGATTTATCCTCTTGTTTTAGAAATTTGAGTTTGTTCTGTTACTTCTAATTGATTCCAAACTCCATGAATATAGGGATGATATAATGGAAAGAAAAGCGGATTTGGTAGTGAACCTGAGTTGGAGTCCTTCCTCTTCTTATCTGCCTGTATGACCTTGAGTAAGTTACTTCAGCTCTATGGGCCTCATTTTCCTCTTCTATAAAATGAGGTTTGGACTAGAGCACTTTTAAGCTTCTTTTCAGCTCTAAATATATCACTATATAATCTTCTCTTTTCTCTGTATATCCCCATATCTAGGAGTGTTTATGGTCAGTAGCAGTCTGGCCTCCAGAGCTGCAATTAGCCATTCGGGTACCTAGGGCAAACTTCACCAAGCATAACTAGGGCAAAGAACACTAAAGGCAATCATACCTAATCACTGCAATGGAATTGAGCCTCGCTCACAAATCAGCTTTTTAAGACCATATCAGCTGAATTGGGGAAAAGGCCTTGAGCTTTAAAAATCAAGGCACTTTGGGGAAGAGGCAGAGATTCTGGGACATTAGATCAATCTCCAAAGCAGTTGCTTTTTCTCAACCCTGAATAATTTTCCAACACATCAGCACACTGTGATAACACACCAATGGAAGTATGTGAACAGATAATGAATTCAAGGTTCTTAAAAACATATATGGAAGATAGAAGAAGGGCAGGTAAATGAAAATGTATACAAAAGAACATCATGGTCCTGTAAGAATTGTGTCAGGCAGGAATGCAAAAGCTTAGAACAAACTGAGAGAGATAAAAAATTCAACAAAAAGGACTCTTTAAGTTATATCTCAGGCAAAAAAAAAAAAAGAAACATGACGAAGGGTGGATATAGAGATAATAGCAGCAGGAGGTTTTATTGGTAGCAACATCGTATTTGGTGTAAGGAAGTTCAAATCCCAACTTAGCCATGTTATCCTGAGCAAATGATTCAATTTCTTCATCTATAAAATGGAAGCAATACCAGCACCCCCCTCACAGGATCGTGAGAATATCGGATAAGACATATATGTTCATTGCTTTGGATTCCTTAAAAGTGCTGTGTAACTTCTAGTCATTTTTATAATTTTATAATCATCATCATTATCAATACATGATGAAGAGAAGGAAAGATTATTTAAATCTCATTTTGTTTCCACTTTTTCAGTGAAGAATCACGATCGGTTGACTAGGAAAGATAGAGTACAAATGATGAGTAGAAAATAAGTAATGGGTACTAATTTGACTTCAGGAATTTGTGCCAAACAGGGGAAAAAGCTCCATCTCTGGTCCTAAAAGTATTAATCCATATGATTACCGAGCCACTCTCAGTGATCTTTGAAATTAATAGAAAATAGGAGAGGTGATGCAGGACAAATATTTTAATTTTCAAAAAACGGAAGAAGATGG
Source organism: Potorous gilbertii (assembly GCA_028658325.1). NCBI lineage: Eukaryota > Metazoa > Chordata > Mammalia > Diprotodontia > Potoroidae > Potorous > Potorous gilbertii. The sequence goes on along the minus strand of CM053773.1, from coordinate 136,439,283 downwards.
AGTCTACAAACTATAAGTCAATGACTTGGATTTCTGAGAAAATGATAGAATAAAAGGGATGGTTTTGGGTATTAAAAAGGAAACATCACTGAGTCAATGTGATTCAACAATAAAGTTAGCATTTATGTAGAGCTTTGGGTCTAGCAAAGTGCTGCACGAATATTAATTCATTTTTGTCCTCATTGCAATAACCCTTTGAGGTGCTTTAATTGTTCCCATTTTACAGATGAGGAAACTGAGGAAGGCAGAGGTTAAGTGACTTGTTCAGTGTCACAAAGCTAAGTGGCTGAGGCAGGATTTGAACCCAAGTTTTCTTGATTCCACATTCAGCAATTTCTTCACTGTGTCATTTAACTATCCAAAATAAAAAGCAGGAGCCACTGTTGACATGGCTACTATTCTGATACATGATAAGTGTGATAGGTGGTGTATAGTGATTTTAGCAAATCGTTTGATGGAGTCTTTTATGATATCTTGGAAAAAGGAAGACTTATGGAAACTATGATATATGGATGTAGTGGATAGTTGTGTAAGAAATGATAAAAAGGAAGGGTTCAGTAAGCCCTAAGAAGATGTGTTAACTGATGCAGAGTGAAGTGGGCAGAAACAGAACAATTTATATGGTCACGACATTGTAAAGACAAGCAAATCTGAAAGACTTAAGAACTCATCAGTTCAGTGATAAAGCACTATGCTAAAGGACCAAAGATAAAACATGTTGCCTACCACGCAACAGAGTGGTGATGCGCTTAAGAAGCAATGTGACACATACACTTTTTGATATTGTCAGTGTGGAGATTTCTTTTGCTTGACTACATTTATTTTGCTACAAGAATTTCCTTTTTCATTGTGGTCTGTGGAATGAAGAGATTTTTAATTTTTTAAGAAGGAAAATAAAATAATGTTTAAAAAAGTCTTTGGGGCTAGATAATTGTACCATTCGGAGGATTTGGGATTGATTGAATGACCAAAGAGAAGCAATCAATGGGCTGATTTCAACATATAGAGAGTTCTCAAATGGAATCTATGCTTAACTTTATGCTGTTTCAACACATTTATCAATCCTTTGGATAAATGCACTGATATTGTTATTATCAGATGCACATAACACAAAATTGGGAGAGATAGAGATAAAAAAGGATCATGACAAGCTGAAAAATATTGCATTTAATAAGAAGAAACTTAATAGAGATAAAAGCAAAATCCTATACCTCACTTTAAAGATATTGCAGACAAAAATAAGGTGGAAAAAATGTGACTAGAACAATCACTTATTCATCAAGAATTTATTAAACACCTGTTCTGATCTAGACACTGGGCACACTAGATACTGGGGATATGAGAACAATACATAATTTACCTTACTTTTCATTCACTTAGAAAATGACTGTGGAAAAGATTTGGTGACTTATGTGAACTGTAAATACAATATAAGTCAATAGTGACAGCTAAAAAAAAACCTAATTCAATTATAGTGGCATTTGTAGTGATCTAATGTCCAGAATAAAAAAAAAAGTTATAATTCTGCTGTACTTTGTCCTAGTCAGATCACATCTAGAATATTAAGTTTAGCCCAGTGTCACGTTTTAGAAAGAACATTAACAAAATATAGCACATCCTGAGGAGGGTAGCCAGGATGGTAATGAATCCAGAGACCACATCAAATGAGAAGTAGTTGAAGAAACCAGAGTTTAAACTGAAACAGAGAGACCAAGGGGAAACATAATGCCAATGTTCAAGTATTTGGAAAACGTTCATAGGAAATTTGGATTAGAACTTTTCTTCCCAGAGGACACTTAGGTGTAATGGTGGAAGATGTAGAAAGGCAGGTTTAGGTTCCAATAAGAACATGTTAATTTGTAGAAAAGTGGGATGGATCGGCTTGGTAGGTGATGGGTTTTCCCATTAGGAGACAAGTTCCATTGTTGTTTTGTTTGTCCTTTATTTTCAAAGAGAACCATGACATCAGGGAAATGATGATATGACTTGCAGTTAGTTTTGATTTGAATGAGTCTATGCAAGGTCACCAAATTCACTTTCTCCTCCAGAGTCATCTGGGTCCAGTGGCCAGATATTTTATCAGGAAAGCTGGAGATGACTCAGGATGCAGTGGGAGAACCTGGCCCTTTTTATGCTTAGATCTTTTCAGGTATTAGATGGCTAATAACCATTTCATCGCTTGTCCTATCATCCCTTCTGATACTCTATGATTCTTTGGTTTCCCATATATGAAATGTTTGCTTAGGTTGATTCTTCTCTCCATTGAAAAGCCTATTTTGCCCAAATTCAGCATTATTTAAGTCAGTCTCTTCCCCCCACCCCCCACAAACACACTATATATATATATATATATATATATGTGTGTGTGTGTGTGTGTGTGTGTGTGTGTGTGTGTGTGTGTGTGTGTGTGTGTGATTCTAACTACCTAAATGCCTCTCATGGATTCCACCTACATTCCACTTCCACTCAGTAAAATGACAATTCAGTTAGCTTTCTTAAGTCCCCTTCACAGCCATAACACCTAGTACATAAAAATTTGGTCTACCCCCTTCACTTTACAGAGGAGGAAACTGAGGAACAGAGAAATCAAAGATTTTCCCATGTTAACAAGGGGAATAAGCAATAATGCCGGTTTTGACATTGGTATTTGACTCCAGTTCCTCTGATTTCAGATCCAATGCCCTTTACAACATGACACTCTCACTCACTAAGTAGCAACTTGTGGATGGGACACGCATTAAAAAAAAAACTGGGGTATGTCACTTCCCCTTTTTGTACTTAAGTTTCTGTCAATAAAGTAAGGGGGGGTGGATTGGATACCCTCTAAGATCTCTCCTATATCTATGATCCTAGAATCACATATAGGTATGTAAGTGTATGTGTGTGTGTGTATACACACACACACACACACACATATATGGGTGTATCTACATAGAAGATGAGTGTATGAGTACATTGTGCTACTTTTTCCATCTTCTGCTGGCTGTTCACAGTAATCTATCTCTCTGGAAAATACGTCATTCCTGGCCACTTTCATGAGGTTTGTTCTCACCTCAACTTCCTTTGTGATTCCCTCTGCTATTTTCAGAGTCTTCTTCTACCATCACCATTCTGTAATCTCCCTGTCTTTGAGCTTCATTCCAACTCCAGAAAAGAAAGTTCCTGCTACGAAAGTTCTTATCATTTTTACATGGTTCAGCATCAGAAACAGATGTCATTTTGTCAATGGATATGACATTAAAGAAGATTCATTTGCCATCTGCTTTGTCACTACACTCTAAGTTCCACAAAACCTTCCCATCTGACCTACTCTGTGTTGTCTCACCATTTTAGTATTTGAGCCCTTTGAGAAAGAGGCTGTCTTGTTTTTCTTTTCAATCTCCTCAGCTCAGCACAGAGTGCTGTTCATAAGTACTTAATAAATGTTCTTTCTTTCAGCCTTTCCATCTCTCCCTCTGCCTTATTATCTCCCCTACACCACAACTCAAGACATCACCATGCCTTCATCTTAACTCAGCTGTTTTGCTCCATTCTCCAAGGATGGGGTGATATTTCTCCTTGCCAGGACCAAGACTTTTCCTTGGGTCATTGATTTGATCTCCTCCCTCATCTTCTATTAGCTTGCCCTAGCAATCATTTCCTCTTTAATTCATCTTTCATTTTTGTGTATGTGTAGATTACAGATATTCCCATATCTCCCTCATTCTTGAAAATCTGATACTTTAAGTATCATACTATATCTCCCCTTTTCACTATTAGGATTTCAGAAAGAGTTGTTTACTTTTACTACCTAAACTGCCTTACTAACCACTTCCTTTTCAAGTATTTGTGGTTAGGTTTCTGATCCAAACATACAGAAACTCCTTTCTCTATGAATATTAACAGTCTCTTACTTTCCTGTCTCAGTCTTTTCTCAGTCTTCATTCATTCAATAAACTTCTTTTTTGAGTGATAACAATTTGCCAGGCACTGGACTAGTCACTGAGTATTCGAATACCAAAATAAAAAAATTTCTGGCCTTAAGAAGCTTGCATTCTATTAAAAGGAAATAATTTGAACACAGATAAAGAAACATAAAATATTTACAAAATAAATAAAAAGTAATTTATACAACAACAAGGGAAGGGCATTAGCAAAGGATGACAAAGGTCCTTGTGTGGACTATGGCATTTGATTTGAGCCTTAAAAGAAACTAAGGATTCCAGAGGCAGGAGGAAGAAGGAAGTAGTCCTGAAAAGGAAACAAAAAATAGGCCAATTTGGCTGAAATTTAGTGTGTGAAGGGGAGATACATAGGAAACTTAGAGAAGTGGGTGGGAACCAGATAAAGATTTTAAACTCCAAATAGAAGAATCTGTATTTAGTCCTATAGGCAACGGGAAGTCATTGAATCTTCCTGAATAGGGGAATGACATGATCATATCCGTGTTTGTGAATATCAACTTGGAAGCTATATGGAGTATAAATTGGAGAAGAATTAAGGTGTGTAGACCAGTTAGAAGGCTATTGAAATATTTTCAGTGAGAGGTAATGGAGGTCTGAAGTAGGATAGTAGATAATTTAGAGGAGAGAACACAAATGTAAGAGATTGCTGAGGTAGAATTGACAACACATGGCAAATGAATTTAAGGCCATCTACAAGCTGGTTGGGCAGTTAGGTGACTCAGTGGATAGAGCACTGGGCTTGGAATGAGTGTAAGAGCAAGCAAAGGAGCATCTTTTAGTGTTTTTCTGGATTGAGTTTTAGCCAATCAGACCTGGGCATGTGGGCTCTAGTCAATCAGAGGCTGAGTGGAACTGTATATAAGGAGCTGCAATCGAGAAAGCAGACATTGGGAGAGCCAGCATTGGAGGGGCAAGCCAACGCTGAGAAGAAGAGAGCTGAAAGGAAACCTCTGAGGGCAGAGAGGAGACATCTGAGAGTGAAGAGGAAACCTCTTGGTGGCAAAGATGGCAAAGACTTGTTGAAGGAATCTCTGAACTTTGAAAGCAAATAGAGGTGTAGACCCTGGTCAAGAGACACCCTCTTTTTAAAGTTTTCCCCAATGTATTCCCACTTCCATTTGCTACTTTTCTCTCTCTTCTTGGCTTTCTCTACATTTAACTGGCCAATATGATATCTCTCTCTGCCATGCCTAGTATAGTGTTTCCTTGGGGAAGTTATTTGATTTTTGTCTTTGCCCCTTGCATTTAGCCTTCCCCATAGTCATCAAGAAATGTATATTGAAATAAAATGAACTGAATTTAAGAAGATATTGTATGCCCCAGACAAGGCTTTTATCAAATTGTCTTCATTTTTAGACTTCACATAAGAAAGAAGTTTTTAAGAGAAAAAGAGTTTAGGATTAAGAAACAACAGGTAAATAAATGCCTGATGGATTCCCTGAAGTCAGTCATTGATCACATTTGGTAAACCCGATTGTTGTGTGCTGTGTTGTGTTTGTCCTTCATTTTTGAGGAGGACCATGCCATCAAGAAAATGATGGCATGACTTGCACTTGACTTTGTTTTGAGTGAGGAAGGGCTGTGCAGGTCACCAGCCTTACTTTCTCCTCCAGAGTCATCTGGGTCCAGTGACCAGATATTCATCAGGATGACTGGAGATGGCTCAGGATGCAATAGGAGAACCTGGTCCATTTTGACTAAGGCTTTCTCAAGTTCTCACTTTGAATGGAATATAACACCCATTTGGTGAATAGGCCTTTTAAAGAAGTCAGTCAAGAGATGGCCACCTTCACCTTTTTCACTTTTTTTTTTAAATTAAAGGTGAACATCAGACATATCTGGAAGACATAGAACTTAGTGCTAATAACACACATTTGGAGCTAGTTACTAAAGTTCTAAAATCAACCTAAAAATTCCATGGTAGAATGTTCACGATCCTGTCTCCAGCATCATACTAATAGTTATTGATTAAGCTGGGAATTTCAGTCATATGTAGCTCTGACTGTGTCATCCAGTGAAGCAAATACATACGTCATAGTGTGACTCATACAAGGTAAAAAGGAAGATGAGTCATTTCAGTGAAATGTCCTAGATTTATTGGAAATTTGGAACAAACTGCAATAGAGCTTAAGTGTAAAAGAGAAGTTCCCATTTTTCTAAACATCCTACAACAAAGGAATAATTTTAAAGAGATCCTTTGTAAATATAGTCCAGATCTAGGCCCCAGTGACACAGGTTTCTCTGTCACCAGTCAGCTACCTAATTGCAAATTCACCCATTGACTCAGCTGTGCGTCAGAATGGAGTTTATTATATATACAATATAGAAATTCACGAAGAGACCCATCTTGGCTTAAATTAGGCTGTAGTTAAAGACAAAATAATCCCTCTATATCTAAGATGCAATTACTGACGAACCATGAGCCTAGTTTCCCACTCCTTTATGCAAAACCGTTTATTTGATTCTACCCTCTTGATATGGTAATAATCCTACTTACTCTTGGCAGGTTGAGTCTGAGTCATTGAACAGTTTCTTGCTTCCAATCACTCTGTCCCCCCCTTTCCCAAACCCCTGCTGTACAATCTGGAGGCTCTCTGGAAGTGAGGAGAATTCACTGAGTGAGGATAAAGGAGTGAGATATTGATAAAATCTGAAGCCAAGAAGCTAGCTAAAAAGAGGACCAAATATACATTCTTTAAAAACATAGTTTTATAATATGATTTATTTAATTTCTGGTTGATCTTTGTATTAAAGAATTGTTGAAAAGCAGTTAGCCTATTTTTTAATATTATGGGAATGCTATGGATCTCATCCAAATCATAGTTTTCTCTTCCTCTCTGATGTGCTTATCCTCTTTCCCTCTCTGAACGTCATATCATTCATCAAGTTGTTATTTGTTTTTTCTTTCCAGCTTCCCTCTATCACTGAATTTCTGGTACTATTATTACATCAAATCTAGAATAATGTAATAATTTCTTAACCATTTTCAAGGTCTTAAGCTACATCCTAATCCAATCTGTCCTACCCAGAAGACTTTCAAAAACAATTCTTTGAGCCTGCCACCTCCTGAATACATTTCTAAATTTTCAATGGTTCTCTCTTGCCTAATCAGTGAAATCCAAACTCCTTAGCCTGGAATTCAGAATTGAATGATTGGAAGATTGGCAAAATAGATTGATGCTATCTGAAGTAGACCAGCTATATTGGGTTGGGAGAGTTTTAGAGGTGAGGCTAAGGGAAAGAAGCCTTTTTCCTTAGTCTTTTGCCCATTATTCAGTCCAAAAGTGTTGGAATGATGGTTTAAATAAAACTCTGTGTCTGATTTCCCTAGAGCACCAAAGTGTTGGAAAATATCTTTGTACCTACACAGGGCTACTTCAACCAATCTTGTTTCAAATAATCTGTTTCTGTAGCACTGTGTTGTTCCACAGTGACCAGCAGACACTTACTTACTAGTTTAGGATAATAAAGAGCATTGAACTTGGATTCTTAGGGTTTAGACCTGGCTCTGGGGCTTACGCTGTATGAACAGGGAAAAATCCTCTTAATTCTCTAAGGCTCAGCTTGGTTTTCTGTAAAATGGAGAAAATAATATTTGTCCTACCACCAACTTGAGTTCAGGAGAAAGTAAAGCTGTGATGTGGTAGAACAACAATATCTGACATTTATGTAGTACTTTATGGTTTCCAAGGGGTTTTAAAACACCATGTTTTTGGATCTTGCTGACAGCCCTGTGAGTCTGGTGCTATGATTTCTCCTCTTCTATTTCCCCCTGCCCTAATTTTGGAGATAAGAAAAGTGAGATTCAAAGAATTTAAATCACAACCTTAGTAAATATCAAAACCTGAATTTGAACCCAGTTGTTTCTTGTAGCCAAATCCCACATTTTTTACATTATGCCATGACCTAGAGTCCTTGATATGGAGTCAGAAGACCTAGGTTTGTATTCTGGCTTTGTTACTACTTGTATGACTTGTGGCAAAACACTTAATTTTTCTGGGTCATACTTTCCTCATCTGTAAAATGAAGAGAGTAGGTCAAATGTACAAGATTCATCTGGTTTTCATTCTATGATATCTAAAGTCTCATATAACTCTCCATTCTTTGATTTTTCTAATCTTTCTCACAGATATGTGATAGCCCCTCTCTAAGAGAAGGGAAAAGAAAAAGCACTTTATAAACCTTAATTTAGGATGTCTTATTATTAATATTATGGCTATTTTTTCTAATTATAAACATCTGGATTAGTGTTAGTTTCTGCTAGCTAATAAGATTATTAACACTGAATCCAGTGCTCCAGGTTTTAAGTTTTCACTATTAGGAAACATTATTGGGCACTGTATCACAAGGGCAAGAACATGGGAGTCATTTCTTTCCCCAAGGACAAATGCCAATGTCAAGAGGAAAAGCTCTAGGTTCACAAAGGTAGATTAGATTACACAGCATTAGCAGTTCGCTAGCTATGTAAATTGAAATGTCATGAGTGCTTTGGTCATGCTTTCTTATGAAGAACAGATTTTTCACTGCTATTTGCTGAATATATATTGTATTTATTTGTGCACTGATCGTATGTGGAACAAGGAGAATAGAAGATGTTGGGAAGAGAAGCAAAGGATATTTACACTGAATATATAATATATGGAAGTTGATATTTTACTCAGCTGAAAGGAATATAGGAATGAATTTTAATTTAAAAAATTTTGGAATTACAGAACTTTGAGAGGAGGAGAAGGATTTCCCCATCAGAGTACCAAGTTCATCAACTTTGTCCTACAATATTAGTATTGCCATGTCCCAAATAGATACTTCCTTATGATATGGAAATGAGTTCTTGTATTGATTATGCATTTTTGCTTGTAGTTAATGTAATTTTGCTTCTTAGTGGGAAGATCTTTCTCATCCATTGTTAATAAACCCATGTGACCTGCTTAAGTCACATGGTAGCCTGAGTGTCACATGAATCAAGTCATATGGAACAGGAAGGGGTAGAACAGGAAGAGGCAGAGCTAGAGCAGACCTGAGAGGAAATTAGAGAGCAATCAGAGTTGAGAAAGGCAGAAACTAGTGTGAGTGGGAGAGCTTGTTTGTGATTTATTTAAGGGAGCTGCTTTGTGGGAAACCTAGCAGAGGGAAGACTTTTGGATGGTGTTGTCCTCTGCATTGTTATTGTGTATAGATTTTTGTTATTATAATGGATTTGACTTTCTGGTATCTGAATAAATGCTTTGGTTCTGTCTTCCATAGGGAGAGTCTGTTGTATCTTGTGATTCAGAATTGTGCTGGCATATTCATGGCTGCTACAGGTGCTGTCAGTTTCTCATTGGCACTACAGTTCTTGAAAGCCATGTCAGCAAACTAGGAGCAGGTTCTCAGAGGAAAGAAAGAAAGATTTGAGTATACTCAGTGAAAGACTATGAAATTCATCATTGTAGTATTAGTCTCACTACGCATAGAAGGACTCATGAGGAGATGGTTAATCACCAGGAGGTAAAATTTTAAGCTGTGAAATGGGCATAAACACAAAATGATTCTTGGTCCAAACAACATTTTTTACTTTCTTCATTGATGGGCATGGAATGGTGGGAAATTGGGAGAACCTCATAATTCTTAGATCACCTGGTCCAGGCCAGCCCTCTGTGGCTAATGTTTAACGTTGGAATGAAATGAATAACTTGTAGGTTATGCAGCAGTTAACAAAAGGAGATGTATTTAGCATATTACCATAGCAGATGAGGAATAGTGAATGAAGCTATGCATTGAGGAGCACTACAATTTGATTCAGTTGAGCAAAGTTTTCTTGCTTTAGTTACCCATCACAGTCTGCCAGTCAAGAATCAGGGCGTATTGGAACTTCTCTGGACCTTCTGTGCCCAGGCAGTCAGGAAGGGATGTCAATTGCCTAGTTTTTGTCACCTAACCTAATCAAGTCTGAAGATAGTTCTAATTCATTTTATGGGGAAAAAAAATTGACCTAACTTGCACATTAGAATTGAACATGGAGCAACTGATTGGTTTAAGACTGGAAAAGGAGTATGAGAAAATTGTATATTGCCACCTTATTTATTTAACTTACATGCAGAGTACATCTTGTAAAATTCCAGGCTAGATGATTCAAAAGTTGGAATTAACGTTGCTGGGAGAAATACCAGCAATTTCAGAGGTGCAGATGATGCCATTCTAATGGCAGAAAATGAAGAATTAAGAATTCTTTTGATGAGAGTTGAAGAGTATAAAATATAAGCTGGCTTTAAGCTTTAATGTTAAAAAACTGGAGATCATGACAATCTCAACTTCCTGTCAAATAGAAGGAGGAGAAATAGAAGCAATATTAGATTTTATAGTCTTGAACTCAAAGATCATTGTAGATGATGATTGCAGCCATGAAATCAAAAGATGCTTTCTCCTTGAAAGAAAAGCCATGGCAAATCTGGACAGCATATTGGAAAGCAGAGACATCACTTTGCCAAAAAAGGTTCATACAGTCAAAGCTAAATTTTTTTCCAGAACCTATGTATGGGTGTGAAAATTGTACGATAAGGAAAGCTCAGCACCACATAATCAATGCTTTTGAATTGTAGTGCTAAATGAGACTGCTGAAAAATCTCTTAGACAGCAAGGAGGTCAAACCAAATTAATTAAACAAATTAATTTAGACTCTTCACTGGAAGGTTAAATGCTGAAGGTCAAATACTGAAGGTTATTCACTGGAAGGTCAAATACTGAAGCTGAAACTTAAATACTTTGGCCGCATAATGAGAAGACAGCACTCATTGGAAAAGAAACTGATGTTGGGACAAATTGAAGACAAATGCAAAGAGAATGACTGAAGATGAGATGAAAAGATAGTACCATGGAAAAATGAACTTGGACAGACCTTGTGAGATAGAGGAGAACAAAAGGGCTTGGCATGTTCTGGTCCATGGATTCACAAAGAGTTGCATAGGACTAAACAAATGAGCCACCAAGGTTGCATTGCATTGGAGAATTAAAATATTGCTTTCTCCACATGTAACAGCAATAGTTCAAATGAATGGATTAGATTCACAGATGATTAGAAAGCCTGAAAGAATAGAAATCTATTAAGAATCGATGTGTGTGTGTGTGTGTTCATCCTTTGTTGCCAAAGAAGACCATGCCATCAGAGAAATGATGACATGACTTGCACTTGACTTTGTTTTGAATGAGGGAGGGCTGTGCAGGTCACCAGCCTCACTTCTCCAGAGCCATCTGAATCCATTGACCAGATATTCATCAGGATGACTGGAGATGATCCAGGATGAGGCAACTGGGGTTAAGTGACTTGCCCAAGTCACATAGCTAGTGAGTGTCAAGTGTCTGAGTTGAATCTATGTATCAGCGAAAGAAATATCTGCACTGATGGAATCAAGGACCCATCAAAGAATCAACTATGTAAATGGTTAATTAAAAAAATATATTAAGCTAAAGTCATCTATGTTTGCAGTCTAAATTTTAAAAAAAAGAGAGATTTCCTGATGAAAGTACACCTCTTCAGTTATTCACACTATTCTTGGTTTTGGAGAATACGGGATTGAATTTATCAAGGTGTAGAACACTGAAGGATCTGTTGATGAGATTCATGGTCATGCGTTTGGTTTGATGGGCAGGAGAGGAGGGTGTCAGTGCAGGGCAAGTGGCAAGATGTTCAGGTAGTTGGGATATGAGGAGAAGTCTCATTTGGGATGCTACTTCTGTAGGTCAGCAACAAGACTATTCAGCTTCAAGGTTTTTTATAAGAGTTGCAGGACCCAAGAAAATACAATTAAGCTTAAAAAGAGTCACAAAAATATTAGGATCTGATAATAAGAAGTAGAAGGAAAGAAACTTTTGGATTTATACCTCTAAGAGAAGGTGTCTAAGTTTAGCAATAAAGACAGTATGATCTGGTAGAAAAGAAATTGGACTCAGAACCAGGAGATTTGCACTTGACCTTCAATATTTATTAGCTATGTGATTATGAGCAAGTCAACAAATCTCTCTGATTCTCAGTTTCTTTATCTTTAAACTTAGTAATAACTATCCTATCTGTTCCATATACTTGTTGAATAATTAATTTTGCTAACCTCAAAATGCTAAATAATGATATATTACTTTAAGAATTACTTTTGAATTATCCCTCTGCTTACTTTACTTCCCTCTGGAAGATAACTACCACAGGTCCAAGGTACTATGTGAGTCCCCACTCCTAACATTAAACCTTTTGAGTACCCATCAGTTTGCTTATGCTCAATACTTAAGAAGAGGACACAAATAGCTGAAATGAAAGGTGTTTGATGCCTTGATCAAATACAATTTCACATTAGTATGACATCCTTGCACAATGGTGATGCCTTAATTTTCAATTGAAAAGTTTGCATATACAGTGAAATAGATACATGAGTAAATCTGGTAGTAGGACAGAGAAGGCAGAGCCTGAGGAGGCATATATGATAGATAGAACTATATAAAACAAATCCATTTACAACTAAGAAGCCTGAAGCTTTGGACTGTTCATTTTGGAATTCCATGATTGCAAATAATCTTGCCAGGACAAATCTATAATTATCTTCTGAAGTTACCATGAGATCATTGCCTTAGGTGCTTGTTGTTGTCCCTTTCACTGGAGAAAAGATATGATTTGAAGTCTAACTTACATTTCACTGGGAGGCAAACTGATTACAGGGGCAGTAAATCAGTGTATGTTTTTTTTCTAAGAGCCACAAAAAAGAAAAAAATAAGCAGCTAATTTGAGATACCATAGTAGGAGGCAGCATTCAGTTAAAAAGTGCTATGAGCCTTGATTGCTACTAACACAGAGATGTAAAATTTTGTGAATTAATTAATCAACAGAAAAGCATTTATTACGTGCTTAAACTAAAGACTAAATTTGAGGATAATTTCAGAGGGTAGAAGGGGCATTACCATGAAATGGTTCTACTAGCATTTCAACCAGATCTTGAAAGAATCCAGGTAAACAAGTAGGTAGAGGTGAAGAAAGAGAGTCAATGCAAAGGCACAGAGATGGGAGATGGATTACTATGTGTGAGAGACAACTGGGTCAGGATAGCTAGAGTTGATGGAGGTGTATAAAGTGTAAGAAAACTGTAATTGTGGAAGATGACAAGATTTTGAAATGCTTTAAATAATAAAATCTGTTATATTTGATTTTTGAGGTAATGGGGAACCACTTGTGTTTATTGAATGAGAGTGAAATTTCAAAAGTGAAGTCTTAACAGTGACAAATTAAGACTTGATCTTAGAAAAAAATTCTTAGCCATGAGACATGTCCCAAAGTTATAAAAGCCTGACTGTAGGTAATGGTTTCCACTTCCTTATAGATCTTTTAGTCTATGCTAGGGAACCACTTTAAAATAAGTTGTAGCAGAGATAACTTTCTTCTTAAAAAAATTATTTATTTTATTTTTAACTTATAAAATAAAAAAAGCATACATAACAGTAGAATTTAAAAGAAGATGATTGCATTTGAAACTGTAAATCTATTATGTGATACTTACTAGTTCTTTTAAACATATAATAAAGTTATCGTATACATTTTTTCCTTTTTTTTCTTTTCTTTCCCTCCCTACCTTAGAGATGGTGACCGTTAGACAAAAAGTTGTATGTGATATGTATATGTAAAATCATTCTATACATACTTCTGCTTATCAGTTCATTCTCTGGATGCAGAGAGCCTCTTCCTTCATATGTCCTTTGTAGTTAATTTGGGTATTTATAAAAGTCAAAATGACTTAGTTGTTCAAAATTGTTCTTAAAACAATATTGCTTACTGTATACAGTATTCTCTTGATTCTGCTCATTTCATTCTTCATTATTTTTTGCAAGTCTATCCATATTTTTCCAAGATCATCAATTTCATTACTTCTTAGAGCACAGTGATATTCTCTCATGATCACATACCACAAGTTGTTCAGCCATTTCCCTAATTGATGGGCATCTCCTCAATTTCAGTACTTTTTCACCACAGAGAGAGTGGTTTTAAATATTGTAAAATATATAGATTCTTTTCCTTTTTCCTTAATCATCTTGGGAAATATTTAGTAGTGGTATTGCTGGGTCAAAGAGTATAAGTAGTTTAATAACTCTGTGGGCATAATTTAAGAATGCTCTCCAAAGTAGGTAGATCAGGTCACAGTTCCTTCAACAATGAATTAGTATCTCAATTTTTCAACATTCCCTCCAATATTTGGAGCTTTCCCCTTCAATCATTTTAGCCAATCTGATAGCTGTAAAATGATATCTCAAGGTAGTTTTAATGTGCATTTCTCTAATCAAAAATGATCTACAGCATATTTTTATTATGACTATTAATTCATTTGCTTTTCTTCATTGGAAAACTGCCTGTTCATATGTTTTGGTCACTTATCGATTAAGGAATGATTTGCATTCTTTTTTTTTAATATTTGTATTTTATTTGTTTTGACAAGATTCCAGTGAACAAACACACCAAGTCTTCTTCCCCCAAAAGAGTTAAAAAATAAACTAGCGGAAAGAGTGGTTTTGGCTGATAGGGTACATCTCTTTCTTTCTTTCTTTTTTCAAGAGAAAATTGTCCACTTCATTCTGCATTCTGATTCCTTAGTTCTTTCTCTGGATGTGGATGGCATTTTGTATCATGAGACCTTTGGAAATGTTTTAGGTCCTTGCAATGCTGTGAAGGGCTAAGTTTATCAGAAACCGTCCTCATACATTGTGGTTGTTAATGTGTATAATATTCTCCTGGTTTTGCTCACTTCAGTCAGCATCAGTTCAGATAAATCCTTCCATGCCTCTCTGAAGTCTTCCAGTTCATCATTTCTTTTTTTCACTCTCAATAATACATTTATTCATTCCAAATGACTTAGCATCCAAATTTGTAAAGGAAATCCAAGCTACAAGAAGACATAGATAGTAATGCAACAGTGATGGGAGCCCTCTATCAGTTTTAGATAAGCCTAACAGAAAGATAATCATAAGAGAAAATATGGAACTGAAAAAATTACTAGAGAAATTTAGAGGTTAAAGAGTTTTAACATCTTCTAAATGGTAATGGAAAAGAATATACATACACCCTAGTATCATAAAAATTGATCATGTACAAAGGCACATAGGTATTAAAAATCAATTTAAAAAGGCAGAAATAGCGAATCTATCTTTTATAGACTATAACACAATAAATATAGTCATTGATTCAGGAGACACAAACAAAAAAAATGAAGACTTGAAAATGAAATCCTAAATAATTAGGGAATCAAAGAACAAATCCTAAAAACAATCAATAGCAATGTAAAATAAAAGGATTATGATGAAAAAACATATCAAAATTTCTGAGATACCACTAAAGCCGTCCTTGAGAGAAAAATATCTTTACAAATATACATTAATTAAAATAGAAAAATACAAAATAAAGTAAGTGGATATGTATGTTCAAAAAAAATAGAAACTCAAGAACCAGACAAATATAAATAATCACAAAAGAAGAGATTAAAATTTAGAGGTAAAACAGACAAATTAGAAATAAAAATTCCATAGAAATGATAAGTAAAACTAAAAGCTTGGTTTTTGAAAATACTAATAAAATTAAACCTTTACCTAATCTAAATTTTTAAAAAAGAGATCAGAAAAAATGAATCAATGAAATAGAAAATGAACAAGGAGAAACCAAAGCAACACCAGAAGAGATAAAGTATAATAATCAGGACATTATATACAGTTATATGCTGACAAAACTAAAACCACATACGCACACACAAAAAAATAGAGGAATACCTTCAAAAATATATAATACCCAAACTATCAGAAAACCAACTGAAGATCTTAACTAACCCAATATCAAACTAGGAAATAAATTTAGTTGTAAAGAAACCACCAAAGAAAACCATCACTGGTCCTGCTATTTTCACAGGACAATTCTATCAAACTTTAAAAAAACCCCACAGTATCTATACTCACAAATTATTTTCAAAAATTGACAAATGTCCCAAATGAATCCTTTTATGATATATATCCTTAGTCCTTTTCATGCTTCTCTTGATTCTTGTCTTAGAAAGTCAGATTTTCTATACAGATCTGGTTTTTTCCTCAATATGAATGATTCAAAGTTCTCTATGTCATTGAATGACCATTTATTCCCATGAAGTATTATACTCAGATTTGCTGGGTAGGTGATTTTTGGTTTCAATCCCAGTTCCTTTGACCTCTGGAATATCCCATTCCAAGCCCTTAGATCCCTTAATGTTGAAGCTGCCAGATCCTGTGCTATTCTGATTGTATTTCTACAATACACAAATTGTTTCTTTCTAGCTGCTTGCAATATTTTCTCCTTGATCTAGGAACTCTGGAATTTGGCCACAATATTCCTAGGAGTTTCTTTGTTTGGGTCTCTTTTAGGAGGTGACAGGTGGATTCTTTCAGGTAGTCCCATAATGACTGTGACATAAACCAAGTAGTTAAAAAATGAAACCAAAAGTTTGAAAAAAAAGAAGGTAATGTGAAACATCTCATTGGAAAAACAACTGACCTAGAAAATAGATCCAGGAGAGACAATTTAAAAATTATGGGACTACCTGAAAGCAATGATCAAAAAAGAGCCTAGACATTATCTTCCATGAAATTATCAAGGAAAACTGTCATGATATTCTAGAACCAGAGAGCAAAATAAATATTGAAAGAATCCACCAATCACCTCCTAAAAGAGACCTGAAGAGAGAAACTCCTAGGAATATTGTGGCCAAATTCCAGAGTTCCCTGGTCAAGAGAAAATACTGCAAGCAGCTAGAAAGAAACAATTTGTGTATTATGGAAATACAATCAGGATAACACAGGATCTGGCAGCTTCAACATTAAGGGATAAAAGGGCTTGGAATGGGATATTCCAGAGGTCAAAGGAACTGGAATTGAAACCAAGAATCACCTACCTGGCAAAACTGAGTCTAATACTTCAAGGGGGTAAATAGTCATTCAGTGATACAGAGCACTTGCAAGCATTCATGATGAAAAGACCAGAACTAAAGAGAAATTTGACTTTCAAACACAAGAATCAAGAGAAGCACAAAAAGGTAAACAGAAAAAAGAAATCACAAAAGACTTTCTAAAGCTGAACTGTTTACATTCCTACATGGAAAGAAAATATTTGTAGCTCTTGAGACTTTTCTCAGTATTTGGGTAGGTGGAGGGATTGTACATACACACACACACATATAGACAGAGAGTACAGGCTGTGTTGAATCAGATGAAATGATATCCACAAATAAACAAACAAATAAATAAATAGAATAAAAATTAAGGGGTGAGGGAGGAAAATACTGGGAGGAGAAAGGGAGAAATGGAATGGGGCAGGCTATAATTCATAAAAGAAATAAGAAAAATCTTGTTCAATGGAGGAGAAAAGGGAGAAAATGAGAGGGGAAAAGTGAGGCTACTCTCTCCACATATGGCTTATGGAGGGAATGACATGCTCACTAAATTTGGTATGAAAATTTATCTCATACTACAGGAAACTAGGGAAGGAGGTGACAAGTGGGGTGAGGGGAATGATAGAAGGGAGGGCAAATGGGAGAAGGGAGTAGCTAGAAATAAACACTTTTGGGAAGGGACAAGGTCAAATGAGGAAATAAAAAAAACAAGGGGAGATAGAGTAGGATAGAGGGTAATATAGTTAGTATTACACAACATGATTATGATGGAAGTCTTTTGCAAAACAAAACATATTTAGTCCATATCAAAAGTGGGGATGGATAGGGAAGGAGGGAGGGAGAGAAGTTGGAATTCAAAATATTAGAAATGAATGTTGAGAATTATTATTGCATGTAACTTGGAAATAAGAAACACAGGTAATGGGGTATAGAAATTTATCTTGCCCTATAAGAAAAGA
>CM053773.1:136402126-136420972 GCA_028658325.1 Potorous gilbertii | reverse complement strand
AGATGCCAAGATTATCCAATGCATCCCAGACCATCACCAGTCTCCTTGACCTTTGTCCTGCCACTAGACTTTGATGTCTGTGGAAGAGAGTGAAGCTGACAACTTTGTGCAAACTATACCAAATAAATCTCACTCAGGAATCAAATCATCACCCTGTAATGTGGTTGGTTCACTTTGAAAATGAAGGAGAAATAACAACAATAAATTAAACATGACCAAATTAGAACTCGTTATTTTTCCCCATGAGACTTTATCATCCATCTATCTTCTCAATTGCTATAAAAGGGAACACAGTTCTCCTAGTCCCTCAATCTCATAATCTTGGTGTCATCTTTTACTCCTTCCTATCCCTCACTCCCCTCCCTCATCCAATCTGCTGCCAAGGCCTATTGATTTCACCTTTGTGATATCACTCAAATATATCCCCTTTTCTCCTAAGCCAACCCTCTTAGTCAAGCCCTCATCACCTGGAATCTAGATTACTGCAATACTTTGCTAGTAGATCTGTCTGTTGTAAGAGTCTCCTCACTCCAATCCATATTCTGTTCAGATTCAGCCACTAAAGTGATTTTCCTAAAGTACAGGTCTTATCCTGTTAGTCTCCTCCTCAGTAAACTCCAGTGGCTCCTATTGCCCTCCAAGATCAAATACAAAATCCTGTTTGGTGTTCAAACCTTTTGCAACCTAATCTCCTTCTGTCTTTTCAATCTTCTTATACCTTACTCTCTGCCATAGACCTTTTCATCCAGTGACACTGGCCTCCTTGCTGTTCCTTGAACAAGATACTCTTATTTCTCAGCCTCAAACATTTTCTCTGACTGTCTCTGCCATGCCTGGAATGCTCTCACTCCGTATCTCTGCCTCTTGGCTTCCCTGACTTCCTTTAAATCCCATGCTCCAGCCCCCTCAATAGTAATAACTTCTCTCTGTTATTTATTTCCTATTTATCCTCTATATAGCTTATCTGTACATATTTGCTATTTGCTGTCTTCCCATTAGGTTATGAACTCCTTGAGGGCAGGGGTTGTCTTTTGCCTCTTCTTGTTTCCCCATGTGTCTTGCACATGCTTTGCACTTAATAAATGTTTATTAATTGATGGATGGTGTGGTAAGAAAACATAATGAGAAGGGTAGTTTTATTTACCTGCAATGAAAATTATATGGAGTGACATAGGATGAGAAGTCAGGAAGGATAGCTTGGAATCAGATTAGAGAAGGCCTTGAGATGCTTTCTGCTAGAGGGATTCTATGCTTTATCAGGTATGTACCATAATTCTACCCTCCATGATTACTGAAAGAAAAATTGGTCACCTCTTAAAAGAGACCTTTTCCTTCTCCAATCTCCCTAGCTCTTAGTGCTCCTTTCATCAAAATTACTTTGTATTTTCTGTCCATGTATTATAAACAGAATCCTCTAGTTGAATGTAAGCTGCTTGAAAGTAGATACTATTTAATTTTTGTCTTTACATTCCTGAGCATAGCCCAATACCTGACACTTAGACACAATAAATCCTTGCTGATCTGATTTGAATTAAATTGAATTGAATGAATTAGGTTGGCTTGAATGAAGTCCATAGTTGTGTATTCATACAGTCCTCTACAATTTAAGGCTTTAAATTTATCTTAGTAAATAGCTTAAAGTGAAAGAGTTTATTGAACCTGAAAGACAAAGGTGGATTCCAGGTCACCTTCATTCTTGAGCACTGATCCAAAAATAACCATAAGCTAGGTGATGTTTCAGGCATCTTTTCTTCTTCTCCAGGAGCATTCTCTCTGACTTTTTTCAATCCTAAAGAAAGAAAAACAGAAGTGGATAAAATTCAAGTTAAACTTGGATTTTAATTGGACCAATTAACCCATTTAACTTAAGTCAATTCAATCAATCAATAAATGTTTATTAAGCACCTCCTATGAGCTAAGTCCTGGGTTTACAAAAAGAGATAAAAGAGAATCCCTACCCTCAATGAGCTTACAATCTAATTCCTATATTCAAAGAAGAGCCCTTAGAGGTCAGCTGGTCCAATCCTTTCCTTGTAGAGGTGGGTACACATAGGCCCCAAGAGGTTAAATGATTTGCCTGAGGTCACACAAATAATAAATAGAAGATTTTGGATTTGAACTCAGACCTTCAGACTCCAAACCCAGGGTGTTTTCCTCCACATCAGCTATTCCTTATTATTGTTTGATCATTTTGGTAAATGAAACTTCAAAGAGCATCTTGAACTCTACAAAATTTATCAAGCAATTATGCCATAGAAACAGAAGAATATGAGTGCCAAAGTATTAATGAGTTTAATTATTCAATATGAAGGCAATGGATTAAGGTTGGATCATGCTCAAGTTGTGCAGTGTGTAGAATTGGCTTATAGAATCATGGAGCTTTCAGGTGTTTGATTTGAAAGGAACTGCAAAGGGAGATGTCAAAGCTATGGCAGCTGAACAGGACCAGAAACACTGTGAAAAACAGCCATCAACACCCTATTACTTGAAGAATGACTTCTCTGCTTTCATCTTGACATCTCTGTGGCTGAAGAATTGATGGTGCTCTTAAATTGTGCTAATATGAACTATGCTGAGATTTTAGTTTTGGGTGGGAGTCCTAAAAGCTCCTGAAGTTGGTATGCTTCTTATCTAGTCAATGGAAACAAGGTTAAAAAGAAAAAAAAGAAAGAAAACTCACTAAACAGAGTCAAACCCTGGCATAATTTAAATCCTATAAGAAAGCAAATCAAATGGCAACAAGCATTTAGTAGTAGTAGTTCTTGGAAATAATTCATTTATAAAGCTCTAGGCAGCTAGGTGGCACAATGGATAGAGTGCCAGGTCTGGAGTTAGGAAGACTCCCGTCTTCCTGAGTTCAAATCTAGCCTTAGTCACTTGCTAGCTGTGTGACCCTGGGCAAATCACTTAACCCTACTTGCCTCAGTTTCTTCCTCTGTCAAATGAGCTGGAGAAGGAAATGGTAAATCACTTCAGAATCTTTATCAAGAAAGCACCAAATGGAGTCACAAAGAGTCAGAAATGACTGAAATAACTAAACAGCCATAATGTATAGTTCCTACCATGCGTTAGACACTGAACTAAACACTTTACAAATAATATTTATAATATTTTACAATTATTACCTCACTTTATCCTTACAAAAGCCCTGGTAGATATGTGTTATTTTATCTCCATTTTACAGACAGGAAAGTGAGACAAGCAGAGGTAAGTGCCCAACGTCACAAAGCTAGTAATCTTCAGTGTTCAGATTTTAACTGAGGTCTTCCTGACTCCAGGCCCAACACTCTCTCCATTCCCACCTAGGTGCCAGGCATCATGCTAAGTGCTAGGGATACAAAGAAAAAAAAATGATCCCTGACCTATGATTTAATGGAACCTACATTCTGATGGAGGAGACAATATGCAAATAATAAGCTACATACAGATAGTATATATGGGAGTTCATCTCATAAAGAAGATGTTAACCATATAAAGGAAAAACTCCTTGGCAAAAAGTAGTATTTGAGTTGAGAGACCTTCACAATTTCTCTTTACCACCAGGCCCTTAACATTAGTGGTGGTACCTGACATAAAATTCAGACTATAAAAAATTGTAAAACCCTTCATCTTCATACCTTTCCAAACTTTCCTATTGTAAGTAACTATTATTACTTATTACTGTGATAAAATTCAGTTTAACTATTTCTTCAGTATCTACTATATTCAAGTCTTTATGCAACAGTTGGCCTTCAAAAGCTTATATTATTATATATTATAAAAACGAACCCAGTTGACTCTACCATCTGAGACATCAATTATGTGGGAATTTCATTTTCTGACAGAATGTCAAATATAGGCGCCAAACTCTAACTGTAATACAGACCAAGAAATTCACATGCCACAGGGATGTTTAAAGGTCTTCCTCTACTTCAACCCCCTGTCTCTAGAGACTGCATTTGATTTATACTTGCATGAGTATTAAGAGCATGTAAGTGGCTAGGCAATCATTCCCTTTCTCTCCTGTCTTCAAGAAGTATATTGGGTTTGGAACACATCAGATATTTGAAATCTAGGAATACAATTCTTGGGGGAGGGGGTCTCTGGACAAAAGTCACTCTAAATTACTTTTTCTCATGGTTACCTCAACTGCCAAAGTACAGGAAAGAAATAGTCTCACTCCAGGATCTATAAAGAAATAGTGGTTTTAATCTCAACTGGCTTGGCTTCGCCTCATAACATAGGCTTATTACATAAAAGGCAATCATAAATACAAAAAAAAATGTATTTATCAGAGCAAGCAAGTGAAACTCTACTGTAGTGCACCATAGAGGTTAGTTTAGGCAATAGAAAAAATAGCAGTGATCTCTGTGATCTAAAAGTGAAATCAAATCTCAGCTCGACTAGCAAGAGAACCATCTTCATCCCTACCCCCACCCCACTCAGACAATGAGCACTCTAGCAGAGAATGAAACAACATACTGGGGTTCTAGCCTTTTCCCACATTGCTATGGCTACAAGGTGGGGGAGGGAGTGTCTCTCTTTCACCATTCAAAGGTGAATTGACCCTTCTTTTCCTCTTTCTCTCTCCTTTCTCCCGAAGGCCTCTCAGCCAATCAGGAACCATGTTTCTCTGTCTGTAAACAATATCATAGGGCTATCCTGCAGGGAACCCTCAAGTGCATCTGGGCTAGGAAATACAACACAATCCTCCAAATGGTTATTAAAAAACCAGAGCCAGAGCCTTTGTATTATCAACACTACTCTGTATTTTCCAGCAGTCTATAATAAACATTGCCCAAAGAATGAATTCTGTCACTCAAGAAAATCTTTGCCATTAAAACTCTGGGTTGGGTTGGTCTTAGTTATAACTAATGAAACATACGAATTTCCACCAGTCTTTTCATACCAATTTTAAAAAGGTTACATTACAGGATGACTTGCTCTTGCAAGGAAATTTGCAACCCTAAAAATCTATCAGAATTGCTTCTATATGTTGAGTGGATAATTTTAAACAAAAACAACAACAGTATAGATAGAGAATTGACTTGGGTATCAAGAACATATGTATTTAAGTGCAGTTTCTGAAACATATTGGTTGTGTGACCCTGGACAAGCCTCTTAAATTTTGTGTTTTTCTAGGCAATTGTGTATGATTCTAAGTTGAAGAGAAGTCTATTTGCAAAGGGAGTTTGCAAGATTCCTCTATTTGTGAAACCACATGTCCTATCCCTAATAGTAACAACAAGATCTGCGCAGTAACCCTAAAGACACAGAGACTGCATTTCTTCAAAGAGGAGTTGGCCATGAGTTTACCGACTCACTTTGGGGTAACAGATCATCTTTTGGACCACAGTTTCTTCATCTGTGAAATGAGATCAGATCAGCCGACCTGAGAAGACCCTTCCTGAAATAATATCTTATATTTCCAGGTTTATAAATCAGTACTTTTAGCAATGCAGGTGATAGAGAAAGGGGGGAGATATTGTATGCAGCCTCATGTTTGGCACAAAGGAGGGACTAAGATTTGGGGGGGGTGAGGGAAAAAGAACTGCTGATCTGTTCACTGAGGGGAGGGGAGGAGGGAAGATAGAGAGAGAGAGAGAGAGAGAGAGAGAGAGACAGAGAGAGAGAGAGAGACAGAGAGAGAGAGAGAGACAGAGACAGAGACAGAGATGGAACTAGTTGAAGGCATCTGCATGTAATTAATTTTCTAGGGGTTAATTTCAGTTCTTCAAATCATTCAAGTGGTTTTTACCCTCTTACTTTTAGGTCTTCTGAGTGCTCTCCCCTCTGCCAAACCCCAGGGGAGCAATTTGAAGTTATTAGTATCCTGAAGCTTTTCTGGTTCCACAATGGTTAGCACTTTGGTGGTGGGAGGCGTAAAATACACTGCAAGCAATTCTTTGAGCCTGTAGTCCTTTCCTCCCCGCCCCCTTCCAGATGCACGAGTTGATTTCAGCTTGCTTTGGAATCCACTGTAATTGTCTTACATCATTTTGTGATAAAGCCAGAATCAGAGGGGAAAAAAAAGGAAAAAGGGGGAAAAAGTCACAGTGTCCTTGCTTGGGTAGTAGCAGAAATTTTCTGAAAAGCACACAAATGGAAAAGTCTTGTACTCCTCCATGAATTGGAACTTTGCCAAAGAATACTTAGTGAATCAGATTTTATTCTGAAACATTTTGACATTACATCAGGGATCTGTGGTCAAATATCCTTTAAATGGAAAAAAAATAGTGCCTGGTAGAGGTATAGTCTGCTTTGGTCCTAAAGATGAATGGATTCAGGTAAATACAAAGGACCAAAAAGTCCTAACTATGACATAATGATGTTATTTCTTTCTGTGCACAGAGCAAAATACATGTTCAAGATGAAATTAAGAGATACTTAACAAAGTGTGTATTAGGGAAGAAATATTGAAATAGAGATTATCTGATCTAAATCCCTCATTTTATAGATGACAAAACTGAGGTCTAGAATAGTTAGACAATTTGCTCAAGGTCACAAAAGGAGTAAATAAATACATTAATAGAACCAGGATTTGGACCCAGCTCATTTAACTCCAGATCTAGGCCTCTTTCCACTACTATACTACATCAGAATTGCTTTTTATCAACAGAGGACGAACAAAATGACAACATTTTTTCTGACATGAACCAGCAATTTCCTGGTGATGGCTTTCATTAGCTTAACCCCCTACCTCTGTGACTGCTTCCTTTCAGCCTCCTTTACTAATTCCATCCACATCACTCCCATTGTGAGTGGGTTACCCAAGGAGCAACCTGCACCTTCTCTTCTCCCTTTATACTGTGAGTAAGTGTAATGCTAATCAGACATATTAAAGATCTTCCCCATCCATTAATGAGCCTGCTCATTAAGGAGAGTTTGATTAGGAAAGATTTGTAACCCATACATTTTGTTAATGAGGCACTGATTTGCAAAGGTTGTGATGACCTCTGACTCTGAAAAATGTATAGACACTCTGAGGTGAGGTTTTATTGTGGGTTTAGTTTTTGGAAGAAGGCTCATGTGCCAGATGAGACTCCGGGAAGCCTCTGAACAGCTTTGAAAACCCAGATGTTGGTCCTTCTCTCTCTGGTAACTATGTATGTAATGGTCAGACAGTTGTCTGTCTGTTGATCTGTGATGTATGTGTTGCTTACTGTCAGGCAGCTGGAAGTCTGTGGATCTTTATTTCTCTGTATTTTCTCTGAAGTTCAGGGTGCTGACTTTTTCCCCTGAACTAAGTGCATAGTGTATATGTGCTTGATTAAAATGATTGTTGACCCCTCAAAAGTTGCTTTCTTTTTAGAAAAGTAGATCTAAGACCCTGAAGAGCAGGCCTTCCTGTGTATGTTGGGGTGCTTGCTTTTACAGTAAGCACAGTCTAACGGTAATCTCTGCACACATAGCTCCCCATATATTCATATACATATCTATGCATAATGATATGTGCATATAATGGAATATATAATGATACCTGTGTATGTACATATACATGCATGCAGGCACGTGTATTTGGGGGAGGATATGTCCAGCCGCTGTCTAACTCCAATCTCTCTCTTCAGTCTTGCATTACCTATCGAACCTTTCAAACTGGATGCCATGGAGACATCTTAAACTCAACATGTCTAAGATAGAAATCATTCTTTCCCTCTAAGCCTTATTGCTTTTTCACACTTTTCTATTTCTGTTGAAGAAACCACTATCCCCTAGTGTGTCAAATTTATAATCTCAGCATTATTCTGAGCTCCTCACTTTCCCTCACCTCACACATCCAATCAATTACCAAATCTTGCCATCTCTACCTTCATAACATTTTTCAAAACTAACTGCTTCTCTCTACCCATACAATATCACCTTAGTTAAGACCTTCATCATTCCTTGCCTATATTATTGCTACATTTTCCTAATGGTCCTCCCTGACTCAAGTCTGTCACTAATCTAGTCTATCTTATACATTGATTGCCAAAGTAATTTTCCTTAAGTACAGATCTGGCCATTTCAACTTCCCAACTCAGCCAACTCCATTAGCTACTTATTATCTCCAGGGTAAAATATAAACTCCTCTGATTAGCTTTTAAAGCCCTATGCAAGCTGGACCTGACCTATTTTTTTTCCAATACCATTGGACATTACTCCCTGCTTTCAAACACTTTGAAATCCAGAAAAATTGACCTTTTCCTTGTCCCTCCCATGACACTCTCTCTCCTCCATGACTTTCTGCTAGCCTTCTTCCATGAACTGCCTCCTTTCCTTTGCTTCATGGAGATACTTTCTTTTTAAATAAGTGACTCAGCATTCAAATTTTCCTATACAACATGACTGATGTGAAAATATGTTTAACAAGAATGTATATGTAGAGTCTATCTTAGATTACACATCATTTAGGGGAGGAAGGGGGAAGAAGGAAAAGAAAATTTAAAACTTATAGAAGGGAATGCTGAAAACTAAAAACAAATTAAAAAAATAAAGATGTGACTCAATCGTCTAGTACATGAAACCTTACCTGATCTTTCCCCTAAAAGTGCTAGATTTCTTCCTCCCAAACTACCTTATATTTAACTACTTTGTATATTCTTGTATTTGTTAACTTTATATTTATTCTCCATTTAAGTTCTTTATGGATAGTTATCACTTCATTCTTTTTATCTGTGTCCTTACAGCTTAGATCAATGATTAGCACTCAGTATTTATAGGTTGATCGGTATGACATCCATGGCCTTTTCCTTTTTCTTATATAGGTTTTCTTTTAGTGACAACTTGGAACAGACAGTCCATGGGATCTTCTTTTTCCCATTTAGTTAGAAAATCAATAAACATTTATCAAGTGCCTGCTATGTGCTAGACACTGTGCTAAGAAATAGAGAGACAGAAATAGAGGCAAAAAGACAGTCTTTAGCTTTAAGAAGATCACAGTCTAGAAGAGTCAACAAGCAAATAGCTATGTATGAAGAAGCTCTATACAGGATAAATAGGAAATAACTAATAGAGGGAAAGCGTTACAATATAAAGAGACTGGGAAAGGCTTCCTATAAAAGATGGGATTTTGGCTGGGACTTAAAGGAACTCAGGGAAGCCTTTTGGGAGAGATAAGGAGAAAGAACATTTTGGGCATGAGGGATAGCCAGAACAAAAAAGCTAAGAGCTGAAAGACGAGTTAATGAGTCCACAGATGGAAAGAAAACATGAGATAGACTATTTCAATATATAGAACATTAGCCTGGGGTCTTCTAGACCTGGATTGTAATTTCACTGACTCTCAGACAAGTCATAGGCTGGTTAATTAACGCTGAAACTTTGGCCAACTTGTTCATTTTTCATTGTGCCACAGACTTTCCTCCATGAGATAAGGAAGTTCCCTGTACTGTGATGAAATCACAGGTATAGATTTTTTTTAGAGGACCAGTTCTCATTAAATAATATTTCATATGTATATTTAGGGAATGCTTCAGATTGAATTGTTGGGAGTCAGTGATATACAGTGAAAGAGAATGTTGGACTTGGATTATAGAGTACCTGAAGTACAGTTATAGTCTTGCCTCTCTGAGAGTCAGTTTCCTCATCTGTAAAATGGAATAGATAGCCTCAAAAGTGCCTTCAGTTATAAATCTATAATGCCCTAAAATGAATGCATGGTCATATTCTGAAAGTTTGCTCTTATGTTGGTTTTTTTAAAAATTCTTGCTATCAGCTTGGTTCTTTTTCATTTGATTTTTTTTCCCTCCTAAGAATGAATACATAAAAAAATATTCTCAGTATTTTGGTCTTTCTCCTTATTGTGGCATTGGGAACAAGCATTTTTGTAGTCTACTATGTGCCAGGTACTATGCTAAATGTTTTACATATATTATCTCATTTGATCCTCAGAATAACCCTGTTTAAAAAGTACTATTACTATCCTAATTTTACAATTGAGGAAACTGAGGCACACAGAAGCTTAGTGACTTTCCCAGGATCATACAACTAATGTCTGAGGCCAAATCTGAACAAAAACCATCTTAATTCCAGGCCCAGTTCTCTAACCACTGTGCCACCTAGCATTTGTCAAGATTTGACTGTGCCAGCTATCTTTATGTGTTTAGGCTTTATAACATCATCATTTTCTTTTCCACATAGCAGGATTTTATGAAATTAGGGCATTGTAGAATCTTAGTAATATGCCTAGCTTCTTGTATCTTTTGGGGGGGCTATGGTCTAAAACAGTACTTTATGCATAGCTTAATGAATTGGCTTAACTGAACCTGAGGTTTTATTAAATTGCAAAGTTCTAAATCTTATAGCAACAAAAAACTCAGTATCTGCGTTAAGGGGTAAAAGCCAACATGTATTATTAAGACTTTAAAAAATTAGGACAAATTAACCCTAGAGAATGGCTTGAATAAAATGGGGGATAAGGGACTGACATTTCTAATCCAAGATCATATTTAATTACAAATGATAACGTCCTTGGAAGAAAATGTTTCAAAATGAGGACCAAATACATTCATTTTCAAAGGCTCTCCTGAAGACTACAATGAGAAGATTGTTAGTTATGAAATATCCAATATTCATCCACTTTGAATTCTCTGAATAATCAAGAAGGCTTGGAAATGAGGTACACAGCATACCTAAGAAGCAAATAATTTTATGTAGTTTTATGCAGACTTGAAAATTATTTGAGGGAAGATGAGTGTGTAAGCAGGGAAAGAAGACGAGTGAGCAAGAAAAGAGAGGAACAGGACATGCCAAATCATGCAAATACCAAGAGGGGAAGAGGAAGAGGGAAAAGAAGGAAGAGAAAGAGGAGAGAAGAAAGGAGATGAGAGGGGAGGAATGGATGAAAGTTGGAGTGAGAGAGGAGAGGAGGCAGGAAGTCAGTGAGGAAAAGCAAGAGGAAATATGGCATAATGGTAGAGAGCCAGTCATTGATCCAGTAAAATTTGGTTTCAAATCCTCATTCAGATTTGCACTAGCTACATCCATGAGAAAAATCATTTAACCTTTCAGTACCTTTCAGCTAAGACAGAGATTCTTATTCCTTTTTTGGGTGTGTCATAGACTTCCTGGGCAGTGAAGCCTATAGAACCCATCTCAGAAAAATGTTTTAAAGGTACAAAATAAAGAGAATTATAACAGAAACCCTTGATGTTGAAAAAGACCTACCAGAACATTTTCTAAAAAAAGTTCATAGGTTCCAGGGTAAGAGCCTTTTCTCTAACACAAAAAGTTAAAGACAAATTGTAGATCTGCACTGTAGCAGAAATTTTGACACCAGGATTGCCCACACTAATTTAATGACCCATCTGGACACATCAATATAGGCATAAATATATTAATATATCCTGAGAGATATCTAGACAGAAAAATATACAAACATATTTACATAGCTATCTCAATCCTTAACTTGGAATAATTGGCATGAAGTTGGCTTTCCTGTTAAGAGCTGGATTCAGAACCTGCCTTTGACAGTTATAAGATGTATAACTGAGCAAATCATATAACTTCTCAGTGCCTTGAAGGATCTTTTAAGTCTATAATTCATAGAAAAGCTGCTGACCTGTATCAGCAGAGGGAGTTTCCATACACATTTCAATAGAGGTCCAGATCAAAGATAATGTTCATATATGTACATACACATAACTTGAGATCTCTTTTTCTTCAGGTGGTTGGAAAATATAGGAGAAAAAAAGAGAGACAGAGACTGAGATTAGGCAAGGTCTTTTGCAGAAAGTGGGATTTGAGGTGAGACCCAAAGGAAGCCAGGAAGATCAGAACCTGTAGATGAGGAAGGAGAGCATTCTAAAAGTGGGAGAAAACCAGTATGAAAACAGAGTCATATATATTGGAGTGTTGCATGAGAAGAACAGTAAAGACCAGTACATGGAGAAGAATAAAATGTAAGAATGTAAAAGAAGGAAGGGGTCAAGTTACAAATGAATTTAAAAGTCAAACAGAGGATTTTGTATTTTATTCTGGTGGTAGTAAGGATCAATTGAAGTTTATTGAGTGTGTGTGTGTGTGTGTGTGTGTGTGTGTGTGTGAATGTGTATGTAATAGAGAGACAGAGACAGATAGACAGAGATGGTCAGACCTATGCTTCAGAAAGATCAATTTGTTAACTAAATGGAAGATAGACGAGAGTAAGGAAAATACTGAGGCAGGGAGAACAACCTGTGGGATGTTGCAATAGTACAGATATATGATGACTTGGGATGGTCAATATCAGAGGGAAAGAAGGGTTCATAAATGCAATGTTGATGCAACTGTGAACTGGTCAAAGTGTTCTGGAAAGTAATTTAGAATGAGGCTAATAAAGTGAATACAATGTCCATACTCTTTGAATCTGAGATCCCGGTGGGAATTCAAAACAGCACGCTCCCGTGTACACTAAAATATTAATAGAAGTACTTTTGTAGTACAAAGAACTAGACCCTAGGAGGCCATTGATTAGAATAGTTAAACAAATTGTGGTATAAGGATGTAATGGGATATTCCATAAGAAAGAATGAATATGAAGAAGTTAATAAAACACAGGAAGACGTATGAATTGACGCAAGGTGAAGGAAGCAAAATAAGGAAAACAACAAATGCAACAATTGTATCAATTTAAAAGATTATCAATAACAATAAAATCCTGAGAGTAAACACTATGCAATTATAATGACCAAACTTATCCCTGAAGAACTGAGAGAATGTATCACCTGCCCTTCTCTGCAGAAGTAGGAGACTATGGGCAGGGAACACCGAATTTGGTGTCACGCTTGGTCAGTGTATTAGTTAGCTTTGTTGAACTGATATTTTTTCCCTTCTTTTTTTAAACAATGGATGGTTTTCTGGGTAGGAGGGGATATATTTGGCAATTGAGGTTAAATAAAAATAAAAATAAAATAATTTGAAAAATAAACTTTTATTGACATCTTTTTCTTATATCATCATAATTATCTCAAGTATCCTTTCCTTTACCCTTCCCAAAAAGCCATCCCACACAACAAATAGCATTTTTAGAGAAGAAAAAACTCAGCTCAATTGATCAATACCTTAAAAGGGTTCAAAAACATGTGCAATGTGTAGCACCTGTTGACCTCCCATCTTCATGAAAAGGTGGGTTGGGAGTGTCCTCTCATAGCTTTTCATTTACTTCCTGCTTCATCTTTATGATATTATATTCACTTTTGATTTTTTGGCATGTAATCATTCCATTTACACTACATATAGTGTTTTCTTCTCCTTGCTTCTCTGTATTCATCATAGCACAATAATATTTCATTATATTCATGTATCATAATTTATTTAACCATTCCCCAGGTGATGAGCATCTTTGTTTCCACTTTTTTATAATCATAAGAAGTAATGTTATAAATATTTTGGTGTGTATGGGGACTTTCTTCATATTGATGATTCATATTGATATTCCTTGGAATATAAGCCCAGTGATTCAAAGGACAGAGACATATGAGTCACTTTATTGGCATAATTCCAAATTATTTTCTAAACCATTTCATAGCACCACCAACAAGGTATTAGTGTGCCTATTATTCTACAACGCCTCCAACAATAACTATTGTCATTTTTGGCAATTTATGGGGTATGAATTAAAACCTCAAGTTTTTTTAAATTTACTTTTCTCTCATTATTAGTGATTTGGAGCACTTATGTGGTTGTAAATATTTGTGATTCTTTTGAGACCTGTTTTTTTTCATGTCCTTAGAGAACTTCTCTATTGGGAAATGATTAATAGTTATACACATACATACATACATATGTGTGTGTCTGTGTGTCTATGTTTGTGTGTCTGTGTGTGGAGAGAGAGAGAGAGGGAGAGAGAGAGAGAGAGAGAGAGAGAGAGAGAGAGAGAGAGAGAGAGAGAGAGACAAAGAGAGAGAGAGAGAGAGAGAGAGAGAGAGAGAGAGTTATATATCTCAGATACTGAACCCTTTTAAGAAAAGTTTGATATAAAGAATTTTTTCCCCATTTGATCACTTCCCTTCTCATCCTGGGTACAGTAATTTTGTCTGTGTAGAAGTTTTTGGGTTCCATGTAATCAAAGTTATCTGTTTTATCTTCTGTAACTGTCTCTATGTCTTGTTTGGTTAAAAATACATCTTTTATCCATAGCTGTGAAATTATCTTTAATATAAGGGTCATATATTAATCCATAATACAGTGAGGAATGTGATGCAAGATATTGATTTATGTCTAAGCCTAATATCTGCTCAACTACTTTCCAGTTTTTCCACTAGCTTTTATTTTATCAAATAAGTATTTTTCCCTGGGTAATTTATGTTTTCCACTTTATCAAATACTGGGCTATTGAGTTCTATTATTTATAATTTTCCCTTGTTTGTTTCATTGATTTATCTAGTTTTTAAAAAATCAGAAGATTTGGATGACTACTGCTTTGTAATGTAGTTTAAGGTTTAGCAGTATTATTCCCCATCGGTCTCTACTTCTTTTTATCATTTCCCTTTATATTCTAGATCTTTTGTTTTTACAAGTGAATTTTGCTATTATTTTATTAGGTTTTACAAAGTATTCCCTCGATAATTTGATTGTTATAGAATTAAAAGTGCAGATCAATTTCAGTAATATTGTCATTTTTTATTAAATAGGCACAGCCAACATTCCTCCAACTATTTAAAATATTCTTCATTTCTTCAAGTAACACTTTATTTTTTATTTATTCTTTTATGAGATATTTTATACTATTTATATTTATTGGTACTAGGATTTCCCTTTCTATTGTTGCTCTTGACAGCAATAAATTTTTAATGTGTTGAATTGAAGTTTTTGCACTAATAGAAAATAATAGAACTGTATTTCTTTGCATTGGGTCTTTGTTTTTTCATAGGTAAAATGAGGTAGTTGGATTAGATAGCACCTGAAGCCTTTCCCAATTCTAGACCTACAACTGCTATTTGAGGATCTTATCATTTCTTTATTATTTTATAGTGCTCTAATTAATGTATTAATAATAATATAAAGGCCCCCTGAAAGGATTTTTCTGGCTTATTTATTTAGGTAGAAAGTACATACTGGTGCTATAAGATGAAAGCTCATGGCTAACTCTATAGACATTTGTCATCCAATAACCTGACAGATAGCAGATAAACTAAATGCTCAAAGTCAAGTACCTGCAAAGTTGTAGGAATATAGCCAGAATCTAGGCATTGTCTACTAGAGGGTGCTCTTACCACTCTTCCATCTTGTAACCTAATTTGCATGCATCAATTAGATTGTATGCTCCCCTATTTGGTTGTAAACACTTTGAGAGCAGGTACCCCATCTTATTTATCACTGTATACTCCTCAGGAGTCAGCATAGAGCCATGTACAGGAAAAATGCTTAGCAAATATTTGTTGAATGAATAAATGAATTTGTAATATGTAGTTCATACCTTTTAAAAGAGTGAATGAATTATGCAGTACAATCAGTCTATTGCTATTAGAAAAAAATGAGTATTTCCACTTCAGGCTATGAATATTTTTAAACATCTACCTTGTTTTCTTTTTCTTCCTGCCAGGACTGGTACACACAGTTCCTAACTCTTTTCACATTTCTTTGGTGAAATGTGATTCATGGCAGAGGATCAGGGTTTCATCTTGAGGGCTGGGGACTTTCCACTGTCAAATATACATCTGATCTGGGCCTCTGACAATGAGGCAGAGAAGACTTGAAAACAGCAAAGTACTTATGAAGACTGCATTAAAAAAAAAAGATGAAACCATCTCCACTGATCCTCTACAAGTGGTGAAGGATCTCTTTGTTCTAGATATGATAGCAATTAAAACATTTTTAAAAAAATATTTTGGTATGCTGTTAATGTTTTGTTCATGGCTTTTGGACAGCTCCTGAAAACTGTACATCTTTAGTGTGCGGAGAGATGCTAACGGGGATATACATCCAGATGAAGACCCAGGTCCACTGAGGCAGAAGCTC
Organism: Potorous gilbertii; assembly: GCA_028658325.1. Taxonomy (NCBI): domain Eukaryota; kingdom Metazoa; phylum Chordata; class Mammalia; order Diprotodontia; family Potoroidae; genus Potorous; species Potorous gilbertii. Next base: position 136,405,075 of record CM053773.1, on the reverse strand, counting down.
ATCTCCAATCATTCTAAAACCAGCCAGAGGACTCTCAAGGGCTGAAGGGAAGAAATTAAAACAATCACTTTCTCTGTCACTGAATAGCTTCTTTATGGTTTGGCTATTGCAAATGTGCTAGAAAAATAGGTCACAGTACAGGCTCAATTTTATTCTGCCCAATTTGGCTAAATTCACAGTCTTACAGGTCAGCTTGGTACCAGAATAGTGGGTATTGAATTGGTCACTTATTACAAAACATTTCACTTTCACCAGATGCTGAAATGCTAATGTGGGATAAGAACTCTGGGGTAGTTTCCACAGGTAGATTTTTGCTTGCAAACTGTACCCTTTGTTCAGCTAAGTCAAGCTTGGCTACATTTCTCAGTGCTACTTACGAATGGAATAATTTGTCACCCTAAGAAAAGTTGTTGCCTTTTCAAAATGAACAAATGCTCTCCTTTGTATCAGTAAAATTCTAGGGCCTTTGGACTCTTCCTTGAGCTCCCTCTGTTACTCAGCTAACTCTTTCACCCTTTTGCTTGTCTCTTCTATCAGGCTGAAAATGATAGATCATGGGAAATTTAGTTTCTGTATGATATTTGTTCAACCGTGTCCCCCTCTCCCTTTCTTTAAGTTGTTTCCTGCAGGCATGATAGTTTTACAGGTTTCAGCTTGGTATTGTTTTGGAGACAGGAAAGATTCTAAATATGGCATTAACTCATTACACTCACCCTCCCTCAACTGATGTATTGACAAAGAAACTGAATGGTTTGCCATTTCCTTCTCCAGATTATTTTACAGATAAGAAACTGAGACAAACAGGGTTAAGTGATTCGCCCGGGGTCACAACTACACACCTGTAAGTGTCTGGACTTGAACTAAAATCCTCCTGACTCCAGGCTCTGTCCACTGGGCCACCTAGCTGCCCTTCCCCTCAAACCCTCCCTTTCGCTGTTCAGTACATCACCATTCTTCCTCTTACGCAAGTTTACAGCCCACTTATAATATTCATCTTTGCTCTTGTACTGAACACATATCCGTTTTGTTGCTGAGTTCAGTCTCATCTCTTCTACCATCTCCCTTCTCTCCTCTGACATAGCCTCACCCTAACTCAAGCCAGACAAGGATTTTTCACCCCCTTCTTACCTCAGCCAAGTTTCCGTTTTTATCCTAGTTGCATTGATTTTGTTAAGTCAAAAGCTTTTTAAATTTCTTGTAATTAAAATCACGTATTTTGTCTCTAGATATTTTGAGATCACTTCTATCTCTTATTTGGTTAAGAGTTTCCTACTAGTTATAGGGATGAATGGTACATTTTTTTAGGTTTTTATTTAGTTTTGTTTTTAAGGATTAATACATTTAATGAATTTAATGAACTTTTAAATGTTTTTGTTCTTATTTTATGATATCTGATCATTTATCTAAGAATGTTTTGTAGTGTATTTGTTTTTGTAGTGTTTTGTATTGTTATTTTGTAGTGTTAATGTATTTTTAATGGAATTAGTGTATTTTTAATGGCATGTAATGACCTTTCCCATCCATTAATAGGCCTATGTGATACTTGCTTAAGTCACATAAGCTTGAATCACATGAAGCCTGTAGTGGGAAGAGCTTGCTGAACAGGTAGAACAGGAAGAAGCAGAGCTACAGCAGAACTTAGAGGAAGCTGGTCAGATTAGTCAGAGCTGGAAAGGACAGAGGAAGCAGGCAGTTAGGATTGTGAGTGTTCGTTTGTGGGAAGGCCTGATAATGTGTATAGACTTCTTGGTTACCATGATGGATTTCTTTGTTGCTATGATGGATTTGGCTTTCTGGTGTTTGAATAAATGTTTTGGTTCTGTCTTCCATGTGGAAAGTCTGTTGTATTTTGCAATTCAGAATTGCCTTGGCATGGTTATGGCTGCCGTAGGTACTGTGAATATCGCATTGGCACTACAACTGTGTATGACTCAGCACACATTTATTAACTACAAGGGGCTGTGCTAGGGGAGAGGGACAATTAAAAGATGTTGAAAGATCTGTTTGGTGACAAAGTAAGTAGAGCTCTATAGTGAAACAGATCCAAGTTCAAATCCTTCTTCAGATACTAGCTGTGTGACTCTGAGAAATTAAGTCACTTAAACTTTGGTTACCTCAGTTTCCTTATTTGTAAAATTAGAATAATAAAAACAACTTTCTCCCAGAGTTGTGAGGATAAAATAAGAGAAAACATTCACAAAGGGCTTCTAAATCTTAAAGCAATATATAAATACTAGCTATTATTGTGGGAAAAAATAGTCCCTAACCTCAAAGCAACAATCACCGCCTGGGAAAGAAAAATATAAAACCCTGTAGCAAGAAGTGTTCAGAGTAATGGCAGTTATATTATTTATTGAGGATATAAATAAGATAAGCAGAAGGAACGGTTCCGGTTGTTATTACTAAACAAGTTTATGCAAAAGAATCATGTTAATTGTATAATGCAAAAATCTCAGCAGGAGAAAAGGAGCCTAGAACATAGGAAATAAGTTTTTGGTCTATATACATGGTTTTCACTAATATCTGTCATTAATTCAAATTAGGCCTACCTTGAGGGTCTTAAGGAGCCTTGGCAATTGGGAAATTCAATAAGAAAATGCATGTATTGTGTTGTATCTGACCTGGATTATCACAGGTTAAGATTTGGAAGGGGCTTCAGAGGCCCCTGTTCCCACCCACACCTGAACAAGAATTCTCTCTATAGAACACTTGACAAATAATGGTCACTCGGCTTCACTTTGAAGATTTCCACGGAGAGTCAAAGTCCTTTAACCACAAAACTTGGAAAACAGTCAGAATCCCTTAAATGTACACTGCATCTCAAGATCCAAAGAGAAATGGGATCACAGGAGTCCGTGGAATTGTAGACCATCAGAGTTCAGCATCACAATGTAAACAACATAAAGTATCTAAAGATGCTGGATAATACTAGTCTATATATACACATTA
>CM053773.1:136382523-136401626 GCA_028658325.1 Potorous gilbertii | reverse complement strand
TTTAAGATTTGCAAAGTCTTTTATATAATAATCAGGTAGCTAGGTGGTGCAGTGGATAGAGCACCAGTACCAGTGCAGGAGTCAGGAGGACCTGAGTTCAAATCTCACCTCAGACACTTGACACTCACTACCTGTGTGACCTTGGGCAAGTTACTTAACCCCAATTGCCTCATCCTGGGTCATCTCCAGTCATCCTGATGAATATCTGGTCACTGGATTCAGATGACTCTGGAGGAGAAGTGAGGCTGGTGACCTGCACAGCCTTCCCTCACTCAAAGTCAAGTGCAAGTCGTGTCATTATTTCTCTGATGGCATGGTCTTCTTTGGCAGCTAAGGAAGAACACACATATAATAATCTGTTAAAACAACCTTGTGAGGCAAATGTTTGTCATAATGCCCATTTTAGAGGTAAGAAAACTCAGGGTGAGAAGCTAAGTGATTTGCCCATATTGACACATTTACTAAGTGTGTAAGATCAGATTTGACTTTGGACCTTTCAACTCCAGGTTTAACACTATATTCACACAATGCCACCTGGCTGCTTATGAGAATTGGTTGAAGGAACTTGGTTTGTTCAGTATGGAGAAGAAGTTAAACTGTTTGAACCTAAAGAATGGAACTAGGAAATAAGGGTGTAAGTTATAAAGAAGCAAGCTGAGGCAGATACCATGGAAAACAAGTGAAACTGTCCAAAAGTGGAATGAGCTGTCTCAAGTGTCCCCCACGATGCAAATTTGCAAGCAAAAGCTGGAGGATTCTTTTTTTAGGGATACTATGAAAGATATCTTGTTTGGGAATAGCTTAGGCTTGTTGATCATTGATATACATTCAACTTTGACATCCTTTGATTTTTGTGAAATCTTTCATTACAAAACTTTCATGACAACTTTCATTAAAGAAAAATTACTGTATCTATGATTTCAGCAATATAAAGAGCCCTTTGTGAGGATCTTCCCCTACTAATTATGCGTTTCATAGTGTATTGAAAGGAAAAAAGAAGAAAAATCACATTTATGCAGTAATTTAAGCTTTAAGACTTCATGGGTTAATTTCATAAATGAAAATATCATTTAAGTCATGCTTGCATCTGGAGTCAGAAGACTTGAATGCAAATCGGGTTTCAGACACTCCCCAATTGTGTGACCTCAAGCAAATCGTTTAACCCCTGTATTTCCCAGTTTTCTCATCCATGAAATTGGAATAATAGGAGCACCAACCTCCCATATTAGTTGTGAGAATAACATGAGATCACATTCACTAATAATTTTGCAAACCTTAAGGCACTATATAAAAGCTATTTTTGTTATTATTAAATCCTAAATATTATAATACCTCACTTATCTAGAATATGAAACAGTTAAGAGAGAAAGATGTTCTATAAAACTTAATTTTCCAGAAAACTAAAGCTTGCTACTTAATAGACACATTCGAATTTTTAAAAATTTTTGACCATTTGAGATCACCTTGGGATCACCATTTTGTTAACAAAGTGGCCATCTTTCCCAAATGCTTTATTTAATTCCCAGTGTTCTTTTTTTAAAAAAATTATTTATTTTAAACATGATTTCTTTTTAAATTCTGATTCCAAATTCTCTACCTCCCTTCCATGACTTCTGGCATCCACTGAGAAGGTAAGCAATATGATATCAAGTATACATGTGAAATCATGAATACATGAAAAAACATATTTCTATATTAGCTCTCTCTAAATAAAAAGGCAAGACAAATAAAGTGAGAAAACTGCACGTCAGTTTACTCTCAGAGTTTATCAGTTCTCTCTCTGGAGGTTGGGAGCATCATTTCATTGTGAGTCCTTTGGAATTGTGTCAGAACACTGTATTGATCAGAATAGGAAAATCTTTCAAAACTTATCATCATTACAACATTCTTGGTGCTGTGCACAATGATCACCTGGTTCTTCTCATTTCACTTTGCACCAGTTCATAGAGATCTTGTCATATTTTTTTTCCAAAAAATCCCTCCTCCACCCTTTCTTATAGCACAATAATACTCCATCACAGTCATTATGCATTTATTCAGTCATTCTCAAATTGATGAGCATCCTATTTCCAATTTTTGCCACCACAAAAAAGCTCCTATAAATATTTTTTTTCAAATATGGCCTTTTATTTTTTTAAAAAAATCTCTTTAGGGCACAGACTTAGTAGGATTATTATTGGGTCAAAGTATATGCACAATTTAATAGCCCTTTGGATGTAGCTCCAAATTGTTCTCCAAAATGGTAGGACCAGTTCACTATTCCACCAGCAGTTCATTAGTGTAACTATTTTCCCCCATCCCCTCCAACGTTTGTCATTTCTGATAAGTGTACCTCAGAGTGGTTTTAATTTGCATTTCCCCAATCAGTAGTAACAGCATTTTTTTCATATGATTATAGATAGCTTGGATTTCTGCTTCTGAAAACTACCTGTTTATGTATCCTTTTACTTTTTTCAGTTAAGGAATGGATCTTATTTTTATAAATTTGACTCAGTTCTATCCTTAGTATGCATTTGAGAAATGAGACCTCTATCAGAGGAGCTTGCTGTGAAAATTTTGATATTATTTCATTGTCTCTGATATCTTTTAGCATAAGGTCGTTTCCATAATTATCTCCTTTAATTAGATCTATTTTTGCTATTGCTTTGTTTGAGATTATGACTACTACCCCTGATTTTTACTTAGCTGAAGCATATTAGATTCTGCTCCAGAATTTTATTTTAACTGTGTATATCTTTCTGTTTCAAGTGTTTCAAGTTTTCAACAACATATTGTTGGCTTCTGGTTTCTAATCCATTCTGCTATCTGATTCCATTTTATGTATGAATTCCTCTTATTTACAGTCACAGTTATAATTAGGATATATTTCACCTGCATTCCATTTTCTTTCATTTCTTTCTCTCCCCGGTTTTATTTCTATCTCTCCCCAAAAGTCTCTTCTTTCTAACCACTGCCTCCATTAGTCTTCCTTCCCTTTTTATCACCTCCACTCTCTTTTCTCTTATCCCCTTCCCTTCCTATTTCTTTTTTGGATAAGTTATATTTCTATAAACAATTGAGTGTGTGTGTATGTGTGTTTATGTATGTGTGCGTATGTGTTCTTCCCTTTTTGAACCAATTCCAATGAGAGCAATGTTCAAGCATTGCCTTCCAACACCCCCTCGTTTTCCCCTCCATTATAAAAGCTCTCCAACCCTATGCCTCTTTTATGTGAGATAAATTTCCCCATTCTACCTATCCCTTCCCTTTTCTTCCAGTGTAGCCTTCTTTCTTACTCCTTCATATTTTTTTTGGGGGGGGGGGAGATCATTAAAGTAATCAACTCCCACCCATAGCCTCTATCTGTGTAAACCTCTTTTAACTACATAGTAATGATAAAGTTCTTAGGAGTTACATGTATCATCTTTCCATATGGAAACGTAAACTGTTTAACTTTAGCGACTGCCTTATGGTTACCCTTTCATGTTAACCTTTTTATGCTGCTCTTGAGTCTTGTGTTTGAAAGCAAAGGTTTCTCTTCAGCTCTGGTCTGTTCATCAAGACGGCTTGAAAGTTCTCTATTTCAGTAAACACTGATTTCCTCCTTGAAGGATTATAGTCAGTGTTGTTGGCTATGTGATTCTTAATCATAATCCTAGCCCCTTTGCCTACTGTAATATCATATTCAAAGTCCTCTGATTCTTTAGGGTAAAAGCTGCTAAATCTTAGATTCTCTCACACTGGCTCCATGATATTTGAATAGTTTCTTTCTGACACCTGGCATTATTTTTTCCTTGACCCAAGAGCTCTGGAATTCAGCTACAAAATTCCTGGGAGTTTCCTTTGGGGATTTCTTTCAGGTGATTAGTGAATTCTTTCACTTTCTTTTTTGCCCTCTAGATCTAAGATATCCGAGCAGTTTTCTTAAATTATGATGTCATGGATTTCTTTCATTATCACTTTCAGGTATAATAATCCTTATTTAATCCTTAAACTATTTCTCTTCAATCTGTTTTCCAAGTCAGTTGTTTTCCTGATGAGATATTTTTCATTCTTCTATTTCTTTTCATTCTTTTGACTTTGTTTTACTATTTCTTGATATCTTGTGGAGTCATTGACTTCTACTTTCCCAATTTCTACTTTTAAGGAATTGTTTTCTTCAATAAGATTTGGTACCTTCTTTTCTATTTGGCTAATTTTGCTTTTTTTTTAAGGAGTAAAGCTGTGGATTTTTGTACCTCTTTTTATCATTTAGTCAATTTTGTTTTTAAGGTGTTATTTTGTTCAGTATTACTTTTGGTGACATTTTGTATTATTTTTTTTTGTGACTCTTGTACCAGGCTGTTAATTCTTTTTTATAATTTTCTTGCATCATTTTTATTTCTTTTCTTAATTTTTCCTTTACCACTCTTATCTCTTTATCTCTTCCGTGACTTCTTATATTTGGCTCCACTTAACATTTTTCTTTAAGGCTTTGTTAGGGGAGCTGTTTTAATAATGTTATCTACTTCTGAATTTATAGCAGTGTTTCATGGAGATATTCTTTGTTATTGGTACTGTTGCTCATTTTTCTAGCCTATCTTTTGATTTTTAACTTTATAGCCAAGTTGGCCTCATCTTGTGCGGGGAGGCACTGTCCCCAGCTTCCGGCTTTTTTATGCTACTGTTTGCAGAGCTAGTTCTGGGAGTCTGAGAGTTTTTGTTGCTTTCAGAGGGGTGTAATCCTGGTAGAGGTGTGGTCACAACTCTCCTAGTCTGAACTCCTGAACTTTAACCAGGAAAGGCTCTTTTTCTCTTGCAGCTGCAAGTGCTAGCTAGCTTTCCTCTTTGACATTATGACCAGGACCCTGCTCCCTTGTGACCAATCACAAACACTTCTCTCCTCCCTGGAACATAGACTCAGAACTGCATATGGGCAATGGAGTTGTTAGCACCAGCTGTATCCAGTGCCAGGAAAAGGTCCCCTGTAATCTCCTTCTGAGTGCTTGTCCAATCTTTTTATAATTTCTGGACTAAGAGGTACCAAAGTTGCTGCTGCTGCTGGCATCATTGGCTTCTGGGAAGCTCTCCACTCAAATGCCATAGACTTCCTTTGCTGACCTCTTAAGTTTTCTTAGTCCAGAAAAATATCTCACCTTTTTGCCGACTCTGCCATTCTAAAATTTGATTTAAGGCATTATTTTAAAATTGTTTAGAGGAGAATGTTGGAAAAGTTCAACTGGATGGTTGTCCCCAGTCCACCATCTTGGTTCTACCCACAGTGTAGTTTTTTGTAAAAGAAGATATTCAACATATCTTTGCTTAACAGTTCTGGTCATCAACAACACTCATTTTGTGTTATATAATACAGTGATAACCTCTGGGGTTACTGTAATTATTTCAGCATAAATTGAGAGCAGGAAGACCATAGAGTTCTGCCTCCTTATTTTACAGATGTATACAGTTTTTTGTCCCAATAATAGATGACCATGATTTTTTAAAAGCTTTGCAATTTTTTGTCTATTTTTTTAAATCTTTGATTACTTTCAGTTGTCACTTATCACTGTTATCAGTATGATTGTTTATAATAGCCACCCCTGCCACTTCCAAGCCTCTATGGGCTGGGCAAACCTTATAAATATCAATGTAGTGTGGGCTCTGGGCACCATGATGGTGTTCTAAGTATCTTAGTTTTACCTCCCTTCTGGCTTATTTCCCTGCTTTCTGCCTGCCTACTGAAAAATAGGCTATTAATTCAACAAGGAAGTTTAGTAAATAATTTGGCTACGTGTTGATTCTATGCTCCAGTCATTCACTAAAAGGCTTCATTATCCATGTGCATTCAGTATCCATGTATTTATGTTCCCAAATGCCACATTATTTCCACTGTCCACCAGAGGGTGCTCAGCCTACACTTTCAGAATGCTTTTCCCCTCCTACCTTGCTGCTCAAAGAGCTTGCTCTATGGCAATGGTAAGATTAAAAATTCAGCCTGAGGGAAAAGAAAGAATATTTTTCTGAATTTTGAGAGGTGTTAAATTTATTGATATTGTTCATTCGGTAGCTCTGTTCCCCTACCACATATAAGAAGACTGACAAGAATGATGACTAGGTAAAGAAATGTATTTATTCTTCTGCTGTCCAAGAACTTCTTTAGAGTTACCATGTTTTGATAAACTATGGAAACACCAATAAGTCAATAATTTGAGTCCTGAAGATCTTGAGCAGATTTCACAAATGTAAATAAGCAATTGAATCAACAAATGAATAAAGCCATTTATTGAAGTACTTACTATGTGCAAAGTATTATGCAAAAAACCAGTCACCAGAAAAGAGATCACTGGGGAGAACGGACCACTCTCTTCACCAGTAGGAGCAACAACTGCCAACTGTTTGCCACTAACAGAGAGATAGACATAAGAGCCTTTAGAATGGTAACATCTTCCAGACTACAGGTCCTGTTTGTGGTCCAGCCCTCAGGCCATCATATGGGAAGCAACTTCTGTTGAGAAAGGACCAGCTATCCCCATCAACTGCCTATCAATAGCCTCCCCCGGTGCAGACAAGCCAGCCTATCAAAAAGCTGCAAGATATCCTAGGAGAGAGATAAAAGACAGTATGTGTTAGGCAAGTCAAACCACTTAGACCACCTTGCACTATCTCCTCTCCGATGCTGATGGATGCATAAGAGTCTTTGGAGTACAGCTGCTTCCAGTTCAGTGTCCTCCACCATCATCCTGGGAAATGGCTCTTGCTTAGAGGTCACTTAGCAACTGCTCCTACAGGTGCTAGAGCCACAGTTACTGAAGAAAGTTTTGCCAACTACACTGTTAAATGGATCAACCTCAGAAATCAACAGGATTTTATCAATAGAAATGATACTGAAGAGGAAGCATGAATATCTTCTTTGCTGATGTACCTTAAGAACCATGGGACTTTTTCATCTGACTTGTAAATGAAACTTTCCAATTAGGAGATGAGCTCCTTGAGAAAAGGAACTTTTTTTTTAATTTGTAAATTATAAACGTGCTTTTGTATATTATAAATGTGCTTTGCACATACTAAGCACTTAATAAATGTTTTTCTCAATACTCATATTTGCAAAATTTCCTCCAGATCATCAAAACTCATTCAGAATAACCAGATTATTGACCTGTTAGTATTCTCATAATTTATCAAACGCATAGAAACTATAAGAAAGTTGTTGCATAATCTTCCCAACTACTCTTACTGCTCCTGAGGCATGGGGAGAAAGATTAAGGGAAGGAGTTGCATGACAGGAATCCATCTGGTCTAGGTTAGCAAAAAATCAGAGAAAATAGGGGAAATCAGGGACAGGAATCAATCTTTCAGCCTGTTTCCATCAGTGGCTGGAGTTTCATGGCATCATTAATTTGTCTCCTGGGCCTATCCTACTAATCTCACATTTCCCCTAAGGCACCACAATTCCCTAGTTCTGCACTTCCACAATTTATCTTAATTCGCCCTTTGCTGTGCCCACAGGGACACAGTGGCAGTCAAGCAACAACAAGCAACATGCAGCTAGTGGTGGGTGGCCACCAGTCAAAATGGAATAAATAGACTGGGTATATCTGCAAAAGTGGAGAGAAGAGACACTTGGGAATGTTAGGAACTGTATGCCTGTATACATTTCCTACTCTCCCTATTGTCCTGCTGTTCTGTTTCCTCTAGGCAATTGTCAGGGGAGCACATATTTTTTTTACTTAAATAAGCTGGTTATCTGAAACCATGTTTAAAATAAGAAATCACAGGTTCTGAGTGAAGGCAAGGTCTTTGAGATGTCTGTGATGACTACTCAGTGACACAACATCCTTGGTGTAATTTGTGGACCTATATATACTTACATGAGGGTGGAGTATATCTCCTTCCTGGTTCTTATTCTGTTGTAGATATTTGAGGTCAAATAAGTGATCTTTAAATAAGGGCATTAATATTATTTTATATAAAGTCAATGCTTATTATCAACTGTGATCTGTTGATGTTGATTTTCCTTCCTTGAAATGACCTCCTCTTGATTTTACTTCTTGACCATCTCCTCTAAAGGCTGATTAAAACCATCCTCTTTAAGAGTGAAGGACAACAAAAATCATAAAGCTCATCTCTGCCAGATAATCTTTCCTGACCTAACTGACTGTGTCACTTTAGAGTTAATTGTGTATATATTCATTTAGGACACTGGGTTCATATAGAGTTACATGTCATTCCCATCTTCTTCATTGGATTTTATGTAACAGGTCTGTTCTGTATTACTTTTATTGCATTTGCCATGTAATTGAGCGGATCAAGAAAACCAGAGTGGTTTACAGGACAGAGGACCAGACTGGAGGTCTAGAAGACTTGATTTCAAGTGCTGCTTCTGACACTTAGAGGCTCTGTGCAACACATACAGTCAATGGGTATGGTTATGTGTGTTTATCCTTCGTTGATGAAGAAGACCATGCCATCACAGAAATGATGACATGACTTGCACTTGACTTTGTTTTGAGTACGGGAGGGCTATGTAGGTCACCAGCCTCACTTGTCCTCCAAAGCCATCTGAATCCAGTGACCAGATATTCATCAAGATGACTGGAGATGACTCAGAATGAGGCAATTGGGGTTAAGTGACTTGCCCAAGGTCACACAGGTAGTGAGTGCCAAGTGTCTGAGATGAGATTTGAACTCTGGTCCTCCTGACTCCTGCTGCCCCTACGGCTATGGTTACTTACTGGACAAGTCATTTAACCATCCAAGAGCCAATTCTCACAGCACTACCCTGAGTCTTACAGAGAATAACTCCTCTTTCAAAGCTCATATAAGCCTTTATTTCCAACCTCATCTAGAGCTTTGATGAATAAGTAGAGTTTCCCTCTTTTCTCCCCCAAACCCATGGCAGTCCCATTTAGATATCCTCACTCCCAATGGGAATTGAGTCCTATTGTTCCCAAGGCAGTTAAGTTGTCATTCAGATACCCTTAGGCGTCTTTCGGAAAGAACTCTGGGCAGGGCAGGGAAGGACCAGAGCTGATAATTCCTAGTACAGGAAACTATGTAGGGAAAGAGGAAGATTTTTATAATCATAGGATCATAGATTTAGAAATGAAAAGGATTTTAGAGACTATAAGTTCCAACCCCTTCATTTTACATGCAAGGACACTGAAAAACAGAGAAGTGACTTGCTTAGGGTTAGAACTAGTAAGTGTCTGAAGCAGGATTCAAATTCATGTTTTCATGACTAGCATTCTATCCACAGAGCTACTTCTGAAAAGGTATGTTTATATACAAAACGTATTTGTACTTATTCATCACGAGTAGATACAACATGCCATGGAGTCTTTACAACTTCTTGTGCAACCCCTTTAAATATCTTACATTGTAGCTTGCCTACAGAGAACTCAGTAAATAGATATACATAGAATGTTAGGAGTCAGAGAGGCCTTAGTAATTATCTGGTCCAGCCTTATCATTTTACAGTTAAGGCCCATGAAAGCTGATGATCTGCTCAAGGTCATATAGTCAGAGACTGGTCCAGAACTCTTATCTCTTGACTCCTGCTCAAATAAGATAATATTCATAAAAAATTATTGGCACAATGCCTTGCACGTAGTAGGCGCAATAAACTGTTTGTTTCCTTTCCTTTTCTTCCCATCTCTCAACCCTCTGCCTCCTATACTCTGGACTGATTGCCCAGGACCTTTGAAAGTGAAACACTCGCTCTGAAAATAATGTTTTTGGTGAGTCATGCATGTTTACATAACATTTTTGTGACTTTATCAACATTCTTGCAAATGACTCTTACCATAGTCCTGTAAGTTAGATAGCACAAGAATGACTTTTCTTATTTTACAGAGGAGGAAACCAATACCTAGAGAACTGATTTGCCTAAGGTCCTTTAGGCAGCAAGGGCAAAGATAATATTCAAAAGAGAGGCTCTGACTTACAATCTATTCAGCAAATGAGAAGAGCGTGAGGTGACATTATTTATCTTGTGTCCTGAGCCCTGCGGTGGCAAGGCCTTCACTTAAAGAGAGAACATGATTTCCTGGTGCATCTCACTGACATTTCTGATGGTCTCACAACAGTCACAGAACGGATGGCAATCATATTGTTTGCAATAGCAGCATCTGGTGGTGCTTGAATGGAATTGCATACCTAAGTTGACGTTTCTTTTCTTTTTTATTTCCTTAAAATGGTCAACTGTTTCTATTAATGCTGTTCACAGCATGCAGAGAACTGGATGAAAGATGGGGAGGGGAGGGTCATACACATACAGAGAGCTGAACACCTGAGTCTAGGAGGTTATTATTTCACTGACTGGTTATGTGACCTTTGAAAAGTTTTGTTATTTCTCTGGATTTCTTTATGTATAAAAATAGGGGATTGGATTAGATTGTGGGGGTGAGTCTATGAGCATTTTTATTTCATTGTAATTGGTTTCCTTTAGAGTTCTATTTAAAAATAATATTTTGAGAAGGGATTCGTTGATTTCACCAGAATGCTAAAGGGTTTCATAGTAGAAAAACAGTTAAGGAACACTGACTAAATGCTCTCTGTGGTCATTGAAGACAGCAACAATCTATGAGTTATAGGACCTTGAGTTCATATCCTATGTATCAAATTCATTAGCATTATAAATCAAAGGAACTGGGAAGTTTTAGCCTAGAGAACAAAAAAGGGAATGTTAGTGGGTTAAAGAGTAAGGAGAGGACATGACACTATTTTCAACCATTTAAAGGAATGTTATATGTAAGTAGAATTAGACTTATTTCGTTTGGTACCAAAAGACAAAATAGATGGAAGCTGCAATGAGGCAAATTTCATTTTCATGTAAGAAACAGATCCCTTAGGACCTAGGTGCTAGGGACATGACTGAGGCTTATGAGTCATCTAAAGCACCACTCTTAAAAATTAGTGGAATTTGATCTACTATCAAAATAATAAAACCTCTAGACTAAGTGTGCTTTGCATCTCAGACCACTACCCTTCTTTCCTAGTCCCATTGACCCCAGAAAAGAAACCAATGGCTACAATTTCTGCAGAGCTGGTCTAGGTTAGGATGTACCAGCTGGCATCCCGAGGCTCTCCTTCCATCTGGTCATTAGGTTAGCTGCTGTGCTTATTCTGGCTTATCCCTCTAAACCTCAAAACCTGTGTCCCCTAACCTAATCCCTATTTGTCTGGCAAGTAGAAACATACATCTTTTTTCTGATAACAAGAACCAACACATCGAACTGAAAGGTACAAAAAGGGCTTTCTATACATTATTTTGTTGGATACTCTCAACAACCATGAGCTATAAAATATTCTTATCCCCATTTTATAGATGAGGAAACTGAGGCCCAAAAGGAGTTTCATAGTTTCTTAGAGATGCCACTTAGCTGCCTCATAGTATTTTTTCCCCTCCTGAATGATTAATAATTTTATTATGACTTACAAATGATTAATGAAAGGGTGGTAATTTGGCTCTCTCATAGACCAAAGACCCTACCTGGAAGCCTCTTTTTGAAATATTTATTTTATTTTTAATTTATGGAATAAGAAGCATTTCTATAACTTAATATGGTAAAAAAAAAGATGATTGCACAGAAAATAGTAAATCTGTTTTGTACAACATTCTATTTCGTCTAAAAGTATAATAAAGTTATCATGTAAATTCCCTCCCCTCCATGGCGACCATTAGACACAAATATATATTGTATATATGGAATTACATCTATCAAGACTGTAGAAAAGAGTAATAGTTCAGGTAGGATTTTCTAACTCCAAAATTCACTAAAAGGGTTTTTCACATTAAGTTATTTTGAAGCCTCTCAGAGACAGATTTATACCCCCCTTATCCAGGGAGATTTTTTTTAAAGAGATTCTAAGTAAACAGAAAGAAGAGATCTGGTCAAGCTTCCACTCAAAAAAAAATAGTATTAGGTTAAGTGATGAGTATTTGAAAACCATGATTGATGCTTTGTTCCTAGGTATTTATTCTAATTCAAGATGAGCAATAATTTTGGTTAATGATTAAAGTTAACCCATGAAACAAAGAGTCATATTTTCAATAAAAAATTTCAAAATAATACTATAAAAACACATTGTATCTACTGTGTACCGGGCACTGTGTTAAGCACTAAGGATACAAAGAAGAGAAAGAAAAATAGTACCTGCTTATAAGAAGTTCCCAGTCTAATGGGGGCAGACAATACACACAAGGAAACGGAAAAGTATGGAAGAGTAAGAAGGTACCTTTATTTCTGGCCCTTCATGAAAAGCACAGTGCACCTGTTGGGAAATGAAGTGCTGGATAGGCTTCTGAGTCTTTCTGAAAGGGTTTTGGGAGCAGCTTTTTGCTCTACCCTCCAGACCTCCAATCAGAGGGGCAAAGGCAATGAGGATGAGGATGCTGATAAAGTGTCCGAACCAAAGCTGATGAAATCTACAGGACAATTACTTCCCTGATGATGAGATTTTCCTTGGGAAGAGGAGTGAGAAGGAGAGGGATAATGATGGTGGTATGGAAGTGAATGGTAGACTATGTTCCTCTGCATCTACCATGCCAATGGGAATTCTCATTGTTCTGTCTAACGGTAAAGTATCTAGGAGGAAAGAAATATCCCCTCAATTGCTGCTGATCTTTCAAACTCAAACTTACAAAGTGATAGTAAATGTCATAGTATAAAAAATAAGATTTTTTTATAGCATCATTTTACCTCTTTTTTTCCCTGTTTTCTCCTTGAATCCATGTTGAATTATTTAAAAAGGAGGCTGGTTTCTAGTAAGACATTCCAATGAGAGCTCAGTGCACCTAACTACAGTTTTAGGGTATGAATTGACCAATTTATTATACAGGTCACTTGAGTCAAAATAGAAAATCAAGTAGTCAGGGCAAGACAAAGGTCACAAGTAGAACAAAACTTCCTTACAAATTGCCTTCTTTAATCTTTTCTTTTAGCTTGTATTACAGTTTGAAATTGAATAGGACTTGACTAGGACAGAGTTTATAATTTCATACTTCTCAGACTGCGATGTCAGTTCCTAAAGAAAGCTCCCTGCATTCCTAAGGGTCTCACAAAGCCAAAGAAGTCAGGGAACTGAGGCTATTGACACAGGGCAAGAATGAACAGTAATAGATGTCAATAATGACAACTAGCTACTACTTTAGTCTCAATTTGTGATGCCTTTGAAGCCAAAAGTCACCCACACATAAAAACATGGAGTTTAGTAGATGCTTAAAAACAAATGGCATTGTGGTTTGTTAATGATGAAAATGAATACCACTGTCACATTGTGGTAAGGTGCCTCCCAAGGTATGAACAATACATTTCCAAGATGGTAGTTATTACCTATTGTAGTTTTCCAAGATGAATCTGGACTCTAAAATTAACTTTTCATATTATAGGCCAGGTTATTGATTATTTGTGCTGAACCTCCTGATATGGGCAGAAAACGAGCTTGCAGGAGAATTTGATAAAGACTTTTTCAGCCTTATCAATTTTGATGATTTAATCAGTAGAGGAGACCGGAGAAGATTTAGAGCCAAGTGGGAAATACTTAAAATTCTTAATTACAAGAACATTACCACTCTGCAATCATCTTTTACAGGATTCCAAATCAACTCAAGCTATTTTTAGAGTCATTAAAATTGGCTAATTATAAATCAATGCATGAATTATGTTTAGCATATTTTCTGTAATCCAAGAGGAGGTTCATCATTAGACTTATTTAATGCTTAAGGATGGGTCAATGACCCAATTGCTCTGGGGATTTGACCCTTCAGTTCCGGGGTGGAAGGAAGAATCAAAAGGGAAAAGATTTTATGGCTCTTCAGGTAAACATATCTCTACTGGAAATCATTTCTGTAGGGAGAGAATGTAAGGATCAAATTGTTTCTATTGTTGAGGCTATCCTTTCCTTATATAATTCCCTCTTTGAGGAAGAGAAGAGGAGAGCTCCTGAGAGGACTGATGTGGCTGCAAAGGGAGCTCATCAGTGAGCATAGATTTTAAAAAGACATGCAGCAGAGATGCTAGGGGAGGCAGGTCCTTGAACATTACTATAAAAAAAAGAAATGGTTCTATAAGAATACTAAACTAAACATAAACTAATTCATGAACACTAAAATCTGGTATGAGCTGTGATAATGATACATAGTAAGGACCCCAAAATGACTTTTCTATGTCAAGGGGCAAAGAGGGGATCAAGAAAAAGATTGGACCAAGCCTTAGAGAAATAGGAAGACTAGTGGATAAAGAGAAATCAGAGCTATTCAGTTCCTAATTTACTTTTGTTTTCTCCCCAAATGCAAATTCTGTTTAGATGGGAAGTGATTAGTATAAAAATGTTTAACAGGAAACAGAAGCAGCATGGTGTGATGTAAAGGAGAGTGCATTTCAAGTCTCAGGACTTGAGTCCAAATTTTACCTCTGCTTACTATGTGAATTGGGATAGGACTTCTCATCTCATTAGGTCTAACTTTTCTCAGCTGTACAATAATAGATTTGATTTATATCAGCTCTGAGCAGTACAATAATAGATTTGATTTATATCAGCTCTGAGCAAGGGTGTAGTGGAGACAGCTCCAACTGACTGGAGACACCCAATTATTTAATTTTCAAAGTAAGCACCTACACCTTACAGGCTTAACATATTATTTTGTTGATTTTCTAGATTTAATAGAAAAATATTAATAATGCAGATTAAACTTTAAAATGTATTATATATACTTTTTTTAGAGAGCCAGTTATTAAACATTTACTAGCATACCACTGTTTCTAAGGTTCGTTCTGCTCTAAGCCTTTGTGCCTCATATTCATTGTCCATTAGGGTTGCTTGGACTCCCATCCAGAATTTTCATATCTATTTGTTGTACTCCCCAATAAAATAAAAGTCTTTTACGTGTATCAGTGCTCCTTTATTTTTACAGTTGAAAAAAAAATAACATTCACTCAAGTTGTTGAGTAACATGAGAAATTAAAGACCTCCTTCAGTGGTCTTTAAATTTCATATATGTAGCTAATTAAAATAAGCCCTTCCTGATATATGCATCAGTGAAAGCCCAGTGAGAATGGAAGTGACATTGAGAATTCATTAGTCAGATCTATTTAACTCCTGACTTCTCCTCAGAGACTGATAGAAGAAATGATCTAATTAGAGAGATCTGTGTCTTTTAGCGAATTACTTGAAGTCACTAGTGTCCCCCATAGGTATGGAGTTAAGTCACTGCAATAGTCTTTAAATAATAGTAATAAAGGTCACATTATATTACACTCCTTTAAAAGATTTTGCACAAAGAACCTTCAGGTTTATATACATAAATATCACGTTTCATGGAAACATTTCTTGTAGAGATGACTCCAAGAACAGAACCACTGGTAGGTTTTCCCAGCTGAAAAGGCTTCAAGACTTTTGGGACTTCATATATTATCCATGATGTCAGCTGTGTAAAGATGTGTAAAGATGTGCAGCACCATTTAGCTGTAAGTTCCTTGAGGGCCAGGTTTGTCTCACTTTTGTTCCTGTATTTCCAGAACCTAGCATACTGCCTGGCAGATAGCAGATGTTAATAAATGCTTGTTGCTTACTCAATTGGTTGGCTGCTGACCAGAAAATGCAATAGATGAATGATGATATTGATGAGGGTTGGAGGGGGAGAGTGAGACCCCCCACTAAAGACCAGGGTAGAAGGGGCAGATCACCTAGTGGACTCAAGCATTCTGGAAGTCAAGGTGGCAAAGATTTATTATGCTTTTCAGCAGGCAAGAGTTCTTACAGAACCTGCAGCCTTAGAGGGGTATAGGTAAAGTATATTAGGTATAGTATATCCTATAGTATAACCTTAGAGGGGTATAGGTAAAGTATATTAGATATAGTATATCCTATAGTATAACATGTGCCGAGTCTGTTGACTAGGTGATTCAGCTCGGGATTAAGGGTGGGATTAGGGATTGGCTAGTTTTTAAAGGAACATGCATTTTTGGTATCTACTGCACACCCAGAATTCATTGGGAAATAGCCCAAGGGGGCACTATATGGAGGTGTGGTTTTAGTCTTGAAATGTCACTAAATCAACTAACAGTCAGGACTGACTAAGGAATACCAAGCTGCTCTCACCAGTGTCACATTAGACAAGATAATATAATGGATTATATGTATGTCTAAGTCTAGGATACATGTGATTAGTCAGTGAGTAGTAAATGTTGTTATGACTCAGTACACAGCCAGCTCAGTCGGTGCACAACTGATTCAACCTAGTAACTTCTATAGGTGCAGCTGGCTACTTAACAGTAAGGGAGGTAATGGTTGTTTCTGGGGCAGGCTGTTCCTGGACTGGGGAGACACCACCTGGAATAATGTTTTGAGGTTGGAAAGAAATGCAATTTTTAGAGAGAAATGTGATTTTCCAATTGGAATCCAAGCACCCCATCAATAGCAAAGGTGAGGGATAAAAGATCGAGAGTTCATGTGTGGTTATAAACCATAGGAAGGCTTCCAGCACGTTGAGGATGCACTGTGTGGGGGGATTGTTTGAAAGACAGGGACAAAATTCCCATAGTACAAAGAGGCATGAAGGATTTGTGATCTCTGTAGATGGATGGAATGTCCACACAGTACTGCCATAAATGCATTGATTTACTGAAGTTCATATTACATTACAAGATAACCTCTTCGTTCTATTTGTTCTTCATATTTCTTTTCATTAGACTTCATCTCTATTGTGCATGTAGGAATAAGCTCATCCTCTTCCCTCTCGTGTTTCTCATACTTCGGCCCCTGCCATGATTCCTTTCCACCTCAAGTCAAGAAAAATTCTTCTCCAACACAAAGATGATCATAAAAATAACACCAGCAATAATAACAGCTGGAATTTATACAGCACTCGAAGATTTGCAAAATGCTTTATATTGTCTATTACCTCATTGAAGCTTCACAACAACCCAGAATCGTTCACAAAGCTATTAAATTGATTTTTTTTAAAGTGCATGTCTGATCATTTTATTTTCCTGTTCAATAACCTTCAGGATTATTAACCTTATTACCTTCAGGATCAAATATAAACTACTCTGTTTGGTACTAAAAGTCCTTTACAATCCAGCCCCTTCCTCCCTTTCTGGGCTTATTGCAAATTGCCTCCCATCAAGAACATTGTATGCCAGTCCAACTGGCCTTCTTTCTGTTTCTCATACACAGCCAGGTCGTCATCCCCACCTTTGTGTCTTTGCACTGGTTGCCCCTCACGCCTGGAATACGTTCTTTCCTCTTTTCTGTCTGTCAAAATCAACATCTAATCCAGGGGTGGGGAACCAGTAGCATTGAGGCCACATGTGGCTTTCTAGGTCCTTGGGTGCAGCCTTTTGACTGAATGCAAGTTTTACAGAACAAGTCCTTTTATTAAGTGGATTTGTTCTGTGAAGTTTGGGTTCAGTCAGAGCCACACTTTAAGACCTAGAGGGCCACATATGACTTGGAGGCTATAGGTTCCCCACCTTGACCTAGCTTAAGCACCATCTTCTATAGGAAGCCTTTACCAATCTCCTCAGTTGTGAGGGCTTCCCTGCCTCCTTCGCCAACACCTTAACCAATTCAAGTTTGTACCTTCTAGTTTCAGAAGAGTTACCTAGAGCCTGAGCCATAAATCCAGTAAATATCAGAATAGCAGCAACAGCCACAATGATTAATATTTAAATGGTAGTGATTATGTGCACCATGCTAAACATTTTACAAGTATGGTTTCATTTGATTCTCATATTAACCCTGGGAGGTAGGCACCAGTATTTTCTTCATTTTACATCTGAAGAAACTTAGGCAAACAGGTAAAGTCACACAGGTAGTAAGTGTCTGGGGTCTAATTCGAACTCAGGTCTTCCTGACCCCAGGCCCAGCAATCTATTGTTGCACCTTGGTCTTCCTGATTCCAAGGCCAACTTGCTACCTTCTATGCTATGGAGCAACACGATAAATGTGTAGAAACCATAATTGCTTATGTTTGTCTCTCTGTATGTATACATACATGTGTATGCCAATAAATAGTCATATATTTAAACATAGTCATACATATACATAGCCATGGATATGTTAAGTTTCTACTCCTAGCATTTGGGATAAGAATATGAATGAATTTAGTGCAGAGCAGGATTTTAGAAGTCATCTATTCTAGTTCCCTTATTTTACACTTGAAGAAACTGGTGGGTATGAAAGGAGGGCAAATGGAGATACCGAATGATTGGATAGTCTCTTTTTAAAGGCACTTATTTTAAGACTAGGTCTGTGTGACTAAGGGTCTGTTAACTTGGGTTGAAAAATGTTTTGACATCCATATTTCAATGTAATTTATTTACTTTGTCATCCTATGTACTTAAGCTTTTCTGAGAAAGGGTCTATAGGCTTCATCAGATTGGGTTCATGGCACACAAAAAAGATTATGAACCTCTTACTTTAAGAAGAAATGGAAGCAATATTGTTAAAATGGTCAAATTATCAATATGTATTTTTTTTGTTCTTCTGCTGTGTCTCACACTTTCATGACCCCATTTGCGATTCTCTTGGCAAAGATCCTGGAGTAGGTTTGCCAGTGTTTCTCCAGTTCATTTTACAGATGAAGAAACTGAGGCAATAGGGTTAAAGTAACTTGCCCAGGGCTACACGGGACAAGCAAGTGTCTTTGGCCAGATTTGAATTCAGGAAAAGGAATCATCCTGACCTTAGGCCCAGCAATCTATCCACCAGCTGCTCTGGTAAGTAGAGCCTATTATATGACAGGCACTGTGCTAAGTAATAGGGATATAAAGAAAGACAAAAAAATTTCTTTCTTCCAGCAGAATTTAAGATTGCTTGTATCTTTTAATCTTTGCTTATAAATTAATCATGTGTACTTGATGTGGATATAAACGATGCACGAAGGGTTAAGAGCTACTTTGTTGCTTTGTGAAGTGCAATAATAACTTGAAGGTGTCCTGAAGTTCTTTCCTCCTTATCTTGAACTTGTACCAAAAGAAATGCTTTTGTCTCCCTCATCCTATGTTATAAAATCCTTTCTTATTTAGTCTTTAATATTTAACACCCATAAAATCCTCTAAAACTACATCATCATTCTGAAACTTGTATATAAGCATATCCCAAATATCAGGGTCTCACTTATCTTTCTTGCTAGAAGACTCATG
>CM053773.1:136347913-136382023 GCA_028658325.1 Potorous gilbertii | reverse complement strand
CAGTATTTTCCTGGGCTCTGGAAGCATTGCTCAGAGCCTGTGGATGGAGTGCAAATTAGCTAACAAATCCCATCATCCCTTATCTTCACTTTTTTAATTGATGCAACAAATAAGAAAATGTAAATGTAACAAGTTGCAAAATCATGGTGTATAAGACATGCAAAAAGAGAAGAGGGAAATCTATCTTTACTCAGTGGAAAAGAATATTCAAATTACTTTTTTTTTTTCAAGAGGATTTTACCAAGGTTGGAAGGTAAACAACTAAGAGAATATGCTTTAATAAATGTGCATGAGGATGTCAACTTTCCCTTACTGTACCGCAGCTTATTGCTTCCGATTTTTCTTCTTGTTGGCTTAGCATCACATTATTTATATATGGCTAAATTTGCTCAGTTGAAACCAAGAGGGGATTTAGGTAGACAGCATATGCAAATATAAATTAGAAGTTGGCAGAGATTTCTCTTTATCTTGCTTGCTTGCTTTTACACTTGGCTATGAAATTCATGGGTGGTTGCTGAAGCAGATGCAAATTTCTAGTTTGCAGTGATTCACTTATCTACTAGTTAATTTGGTTAATTTCTTAACATCCTCAGACTGGTTTTAGTGTCTCCCTTCTTCCTTCTCTTCTCCTCTTCCAGAGTGGTTAGAGGGTTTGTGATCACATTATACAAAGACTGACAGAAAACTCTTAGGCTCATAAATCTCCTGGGAGGGGCTTCAGATGCCATCTTGTGAAGTCTTCTTATTTCACCGACGAAGACACTAAGACGCTGTCCATGGTAATAGGAACTGAAGGGACTAATAATGTAATAATAGCTAGCATTTTATATAGCACTTATCTCAATTGATTGTCACAACCATCCTGAATGAATCCCATTTTACAGAGGAGGAAACTGAGGCAAAGTGACTTGAAGTGAGTTACTTAGAGTTACACAAGTAGTAAGTGTTTGAGACTAGATTTGAACTCAGGTCTTTTTGATTCCAGGCCCAGTGCACCACCTAGGTCGTATTTGAACTCAGAGCCAGTGCTTTTTCAACTGGACCACGATACCTTCTTTTTATGTCTGTCCTACAGAAAAGAAGATAAAGGATAAATATGATAGCCACTTTTGAGTGTTTCCAGAGTTTGTGAACCAGAAATTCAACTTTCTCTTGTTGGCCTCGTTGGTCAGACCTAGGAACAATAGTGAAAGATTAGCAAAAGAGATTTCAACTTTATGTAAGAAGACAAATTATTAAAGGTGACATGACCCATCTGAAGAGCTAGTGAGTTTCTCATTGCTGGAGGTCTGCAAATGAACACTAGATAACCCATTCTCTAGGAATGTTATAGAGGGGATTCATATTTTATATAAATTTTGAACTAGAACTTCCCTCAGAAATTTCTTCCCACTATAAAAGTTTTGAAATTTTGACAGGGTAGAAAAGGATGGCAGAGGGGAGGCCAAGGACATAACCTTGAGGGTACACCCCATGAATAATAGATATGAAATCATGACAAAGATTTATGGCCATTTACTTGCTAGAAAATTTTATGCAAAAGTGTTGTTCCATTTCTACTCATGACCTGTCCACAAATACTTTGGTGCTTTCATGTCAATTACACACTCTCTGCATTAAAGTTATTTATTTCCCAAGCAGCTGATAAGAAAGGCAACAGAATGTGAGTAGAAACCAAGTTGAAAATTCTATTGTACTTCAAAAGGATAAAATTTTCCACAAGTCTGCACAAAAGAGGAGCATCTATCTCCCCTATTCAGTAGTATTAGAGAAGACATTTTAAAGTAATTGTGATATTGCTATAGGAACAGTGTAGTGACAGAAATAGTATCAGACTGGAGTCAAGGGGCAGGAAGATCCAGGTTCACAACCTATTTCTGCCCCTTCTTAATTGAGTGGTCCTGTGAGTTACTTAGCCTCTACATATCTCAAGCTTCTCTAATAAATTATGGATAAGGTACAATTTCCATTGGTATAGGAAGTTCCCATACCTAGAATTCCCCACCAATCCTTCCTCTATACTATAATACTGCTATAAAATCATCAATAGTCTCTTGTTGTGCTTATATGATGATCAGGAATTTAGAACTTAAGGAAAACCTTTTCTCAGTTATCTACTCACTCTTCTATCTCTTAAATGCATTCTTTTAAGATCACAGCTTCTCAATTTGGAACCATGTTCAAAGAGGTTAAAAAAAAAAACAACTGTATGCATGTCCTTTGATTCAGCAATGCCACTACTTAGTCTGTATCCCAAAGACATTTTTAAAGCTGGGGCAGGTGAGGGGGGGGGGCAGGATGGAAGGGGTTAAAAAGACCTATTTGGGCAAAAATATTTATAGCAGCTCTTTTTTGTGGCAGCAAAGAATTGGAAATTGAGAGGATGCCCATCAATTGGGGAATGACCAAACAAGTTGTGGAGTATGATTGTAATGGAATACCATTATGGTATTAAGAAATGATGAGTGGGATGATTTCAGCAAAATCTGGAAAGACTTACATGAATTATTGAGGCTAGATCTGAACTCAGGTCCTTTTGATTCCAGATCCAGTGCACCACCTCGTATTTGAACTCAGAGCCCGTGCTTTTTCCACTGGATCACAATGCCTCCTTTTCATGTCTGTCATGACATAAAGCAAAGTGGGCACAACCAGGAGAATATTGTATACAGTAACAGCAAAATTGTACAATGACCCAAGATTATTCCAAAGGATTCATGATGTTAAATATTATTGACATTCAGAGAAAGAACCGATAGAGTACCGAACTCATGATCTGAATGAAGATCAAAGTATACTATTTTTCATTTTTTTGTCGGGGGGATTTTTAAGGAAGGTGTTATGTCTTCTTTCACAATATAACTAATACGGAAATATGATTTGCATGATTGCACATCTCTAACCTCTATCAAATTGCTTACCATCTCAGGGAAAAGAGAGGGAGAAAGAGAACTTGGAACTCAAGCTTTTTAAATGAATGTTGAAAAATGCTTTTACATGTAGTTGGGAAAAAATAAATATTATTAAAGTAAAAAAATAAGATCATAGTTTCTCATTTAGTTCCTTGGACAATCCTTGTTTTCTTTATTCTTTCTTGGAATCATTTTGACACAATTCGTTCTTGAAAATCTCTTATTCCTCTTGATCTGACTCGCCTAAGGTCTTGAAGTCCTGAGACCCTATTTATTCTGTCTGAAGCTATTGAAGCATATTCTCACAAAGTCTAGAGTACATATTTCAACATATTTGGTATTCTCCTTCTCTCCAGGACTTTAGGATGGCATGAGTGCTATGTCCTCAGGCTCCTTCAAAATTCCATTTCACTAACCAGTCCTTTCTTATTAGTAAAATCAAGTCCAGAGTAGAATTTCCCTTCATCAGCAACTAGATCTTTTGAGAGATGAAATGATCGGCCAGACAGAGAAGGGATTTCTTGACTGCTCTGCTTATGTTGCACAGAGATCTCCAGAAGAAGTTCTGATTTCTGAAGTTTCTTAGTCAAATTTGATATTGCCTTCCTACAGGCTGGATCTTCATTAAATTTCAATTTACTATCTATTTCTTCCAGTTGTGTTGGTGGTCTGTTGCGAACTACAATGCCTAGAAGACTATTTAACAATTCCTTTTATTTTACTGTACCCTCAAAAATATTGCCTTGTACAAAAAAGGTCACTACTATCACACAAGTCATCTCCTTGGTTTCTCTTTCCATTGAATGTTAGCCAAATGCTCTCCAAAAGGTTTCATCGTACAAATTTATAGATTTCCTTACAGAAAAATATCTTCTTGATATAAATTCTATCACACCATCTTCTCTATCTTATTTGTTCTTTTTAAACTTAAGATGATTATTACTTATTCTATACATGAGTTGAATATCAAGTCTCAATGACACTTACTAGGTCAAAAGTCCCTCATAATAAAAGATAATAAGAAAAGACTTCAAGTTTCTAGCTCACTTTGATTATTACACATAATCGTACATAATACCCATGGTCAATGCTAATAAATATCTTTTCTTCCCTATTTCTGATAATTATCTCCTGGGAAATATTAATCGCCTTCCTTACTACTTTCCTCCTTTGTCATATTTGCTTCTCTGTGTCATATAGTCTAATAGTTGTTCAGTGATTTGTTTTTACCTTCCTCTTATTTTTCTCTTAAAGCTTATTTGATTAGCCAGTTCTTGGTCATTTTAACACATACTTCATCCCTGGCCAACAGTTCACCAATCCTTCACCTTACGGTATGATCCAGAAAGTGCTATAGAACCGCCGTGACAGAGTAGATATAGATTTGTTGTTGTTCAATCATGTTTAACCCTTTGTGATTCCCATTTGGGGCTTTCTTGGCAAAGATACTGGAACTGTTTGCCATTTCCTTCTGCAGTTGTTTTATAGATGAGTAAACAGAGGCAAAAAGGGTTAAAGGACTTGCCCACATTCACACAACTACTAAGTGTCTAAAACTAGATTTTTAACTCAGATCATCCTGACTCCAGGCCTGGCACTCTATCCATTGTGTCACCTACTTGCCACAGTAAGATAGTGGATCTCCAAATCAGAAAGACCTTAATTCAAGTTCTACCTCTGATACACATAGGCTGAATGACCCTAGTTAAGTCACTTACCCTTTCAGTGCTCTAGTCAACTTTCTAAGACTATAAGTTTCAGAAATGGTGCCAACCTATATCAGTAGCATGAGTGTCTTTCCTGGGAGTTCCCTATACCAATAAAATCACTGAGCCAGTTCCTATCTCCTGTCCAGGAAGTCTAATGAAAGAAAGACCTTGCTTAGGAAAAAAATCCTTAAGATGTACTGCTAGGAAAACTCTAGGCCTTCTCCCCTCTTTTCATAGGTCTCTTTTATCTTCTGTCTATTTCTTTGCTACCTCCATTACAGGATTATATAAAAATGTGAGTAGAATAGTCTCAGTTACTACAGAATCTAGTCAACTATTCTTTCCAGTTATGGTTACTTATAGTTAAGAAGCAATTAAAGATATCTGGATGCTACAGTGAATAGAATGCTGGACTTAGAGTGGGGAGTGGAGGGAGACCCAGAACTATGTAGTCATATAACAGGGTACAGTGCATCAAAATCAAGCCTCATTAGCCTCTGAACATTGTCAAGCCGTTGTAATCTTCTTTTGCCTGTTTTCAAAATTCAGATCCCCATCCCTGAGACTCTAGACCCTGAGAGGTGTGCTTTCCCCTCTTTGTTTAGCACTAGGTCACCTGGATATTTCTTATCTAATGCCTAATGACTACATGTCAATGACTGCCCTGTCTTCCCACTATCACTTTCTAGCCCTACTTTATTGAAATCCAAGCTCCTGGAGGGCAGGACTATCTTGTTTGATTATGTTTGCATTCTCAACACTTAGCACAGCGCTTGGCACATAATAAGGGCTTAATAAATGTTTTTATTCGTTTATTCCTTTTTGACTCTGACATATTAATGGGCTCTTCGTGTCCATTTTTCACACCAATTCTGAGTAAATCTGAATGTGCTATCATCTAGGCCATTTCTTTCCATCTTATCTACAAGGATGGTATAAAATAGCTTTCATCTGAAATCAGTGCATGTTATGGCTATAGACTTTTTTCTGATCTACGATTCTAGTAATTCTGGGATGGGTATTATAAGACAGGTCTGTTGACTATATAAAAATATGATAAAAGATAAGTATTGTCTATATAAATATTTTCCTTTGTTTATTCCGTCTTCCAACATGGCAAAGTAATATTCATCTCTTTGAGTTCCCCAACTAAGTTCAAACACAATTTTCTTTAAGTTCATATTTACAATGTTGCTCTCATTTTCAAGACTTAATCCTAGGATTTTTTGAAAGAATAAATATACATTTCTCTTTCCCCAGATAGCACATTAATTACTAATCATGTGATTTTCTAAAGACTCTTCACTAGGTAGCTGAAACTGCCTAAAGACCTCTGTAATCACAGATAAATTAGTCCTGAGATTGGCATTGTGACTGCACTACTGGTGCCTACAGTTGGGATACTGAAGATAAATGAAATTCTGTAGACTTGAATATAAGAATATGCCTTGTCGATCTTAACCCTTTTATCTCTGAGACTTCCCCTCTGGTCTTTCTATTCCCTTCTCAGGTCCTCCCCTTACGTGAGATGACTGCTACTAGTTCAGACTGGCATTAGCTACACTTCACTCCCTAATCTTAGGTCATGTTTTGACAATTGCCTAGTAGTGTTCCCACAACACTCCCCTTCCCCTCCCTTCACCCCTAATGTCTAGTTTTGAAACCATGATTTCCGCCATTTTTCCTGGAAGAGGTGTATTAATCCACTCTTTCATGGTCTCTCTCACCATCCTAGTACCTCAGGACCAAAGTTCCTCTTTCATGGCACCACACTTTCCTATTTATGTAGTCTCACATTAGAATGTGGGCCTTTTAAGGGCTAGGATTGTATTTACTTGTATATTTGCCCAGGGCTTATCACATAATGAGTGCTTTAGATCATTCACATAAAATAAAATTGTAGAACTAGAGTAGATGTGATTGAAGTCACAGGTGAGAGAAGTATACTATTTCAATTTACTTTTCCTATCTTACTAAAGGCTAAGTAGAGCCTTTAGATCAATTGTACCATGAAGGAGTCACTGAAGAGTGGAAATACAACGGAGAAAAGGAAAAATTGGAAACGCAAAATTATGCCATATAGAAAAACTAAGAATTGAGTTTTAAAGGATTGGTTTGGTTTTTTGTTTTTTTAAAACAACAGGCTCTGAATCTCTAAGTACACAAATACCTAATATATGGTATTTTATTGAATTGCTAGTTGTGTGTTTTATCATAGAACCAATGATTCTCATTTATAGGAGTCTTCCATGTTGCCCAGACGAGATTTCTGAGTTTATTAAGGAAAAAATCACAATTAATCTGGAAGCTGTTGCTATATACATGTTTATATTATCGTTATATAACAGTGCGCAAGCATGGTGGAGATGTTTACAATTCATGAGTCTGGGAACTAGAAATTGTTATGGCCATGGATCCTGGGAAGCTAAACTGTAAAAAAGAACATAAAAACCCAGGTTACATACAAAGGCCATATTTGAATTCATATTTGAATATTCTATCCAATGTACCATCTAGTTTCCCCGTTTGGTAACCAATTGAAAATCACTTGGTAACTATTTGAAAAAATAATAAAGCATATAAATTGAAAGAAAAAATAACAATTTATTTCACTCTTAAGTAACTACAACTAATTACTAATTTGTTCTGTGAAGTTTGGATTCAATCAAAGAGTCACACTTGAGGACCTAGGGGGACACATGTGGCCTCAAGGTCACAGGTTCCCCACCCCTGAATCTACCACCTTCATTTGCTGTTCCACAGAATTTCCACATTGATTGTCATAATGCAAAGATATGGCATTAACAAGTGAGATAGTTTCAGACATCACGCTATAGTAGAAAACACAGGTTAAAATATATATATATATTTCAAATATTTGAACATAATATATCATAATCAGATGTGGAAACCATGACCCATCTTGAGTTCAAACTTTTCTTGGTGTCCACCATGCATCATGAATCACTGAGTCACCCTCAAAAAAAAATTAAAATATCCTGAGGAAATTTCCCAAAATTTCTGTGTTCCAATGGTACATCGTTCAAGTCTCAGCTTTAATCTCTCCCTTGCAGAGATGAACAGGGACTAAAAATCAGTCCTGGCACTGGAATCCCACAATCTATATTTAAGCATCAAAAGCCAAAACTGAGCTTTGACCTTCTACTGACACACCTTCACCTCGAACTAAGAAAATGCCCCATGTTTCACCTGAGGGGCAGGGGTTGGCAGTCAGGCCAGTTTTATTTGAAGAGCAGTCACAAAGTGAAATAAGGAAGATAGAGATAATGAGATAACTAGATGTTCATCTTCAATGCATATTTCTGCTAAATAAATTAAGCCTTGGCCTCTTGGTGGGTGGAGAGATCCTAATGGTCCAGTAAATAAAGGGAGATACTTGGAGGACAGTGGCTAATAGTATATGCTATTAACATATAGCTCCACATGCATAAAACGCAGGGCTTGGAGTCAGGAAGCACTGAGTTCAAATCTAACCTCAGACATTTACTAGCTGTGTGATCTTGGGCAAGTTACTTCACCTCTGTTTAACTCAGTTTTCCCATCTGTAAAATGGGGGTAGTCGTAGTATCTTCCTTGAAGAGTTGTTGTGAGCATCAGATGAGACAATTATTGTAAAGTGCTTGGAACATAGTAGGTGCTTTATAAATGTTAGCTATTTTTATTACTTTGTAGGGTTCTTTTGACTAACAAATGAGATAACAGACTAAAAGAAAACCCTTAAAGCATCCTATAAATGTTTCTTTCCTGTTACAGAACTTTTCATTGTTGTTGTTGTATCTAAGTAAAAATTGAATTCCTGCTAAGGGATTCTCTTTCCTTCTGCATGCATTAGGAAATGGCAAGATTTTACTAATTGCCAGTTAAGAGCAGTTGAACAAACTGCATTACACAATCACCAGAAAAGGTGAGAAGCATGACTTAAATAAATAAGCCTTATTTAGGAACCCTAGAGATTAAACATACATGGAAAATAAGCAATATGCCAATTAAGCATAAGGTTTAACCAAGAGAACCACCAAGTGCTATAGATTTTCCTTCAAGTAAGTAAGGAGGGCAAGAGGAATTCTGAAGGTACCTACAGAAATTATCCTCTTTCTCTTTCTTCCAGTGCCAAATGATTCCCATTTATGTCCAAAGTGCAAGTGCAAAGTTCAATCCTTTCGTCATCAAGAGAAAATGAAAGGACTGAAGAAATGGATGTCAACTCTTGAAATTTTCATGGAAAATAAAAATATTCCTTGATAGAATGAAAGAAATACTTCAAGAGAAAAACAAGATAAGAATGTGAAAAAGTAAAGAGGAATTCATGTCTATGTTATACTGTTTTGAGCAGGTGGAATGATGTGAAACAGGAGGAGAAGAAAGAAAATTGAACATTAAAAAATATGGAACAGACTTACTGGCAGATTAGTGCCATGAGAAAGTTTTTCAACTGACCCTATTTCCCTTCTCACCTTATTAGTAACTCAATGACTACATAGATTCCCCATTATAAGTGCTTCTTCTCTGCTCTGGGAGGTTTTATTCAAAGAATCTATAATACTATCTATTTTTTTTTAAGTATTGAATTCCCAGTCAGAGAGAGTGTTCTAACAAAACACTTGTGTTAAGTCTCTCTCTTTTTTTGTTTGATACTTTTTTCTCAGTTACCTTTTTCCAAGCGCACTTTCAAGAAAAGCACCCGTAGTAGCAAAGGACAAGCTAATGCAGTTTATATGAAGTAAACATCTAAAATAAAGAAATGCAAAAAGTCTTTCGCTGTGCCCTTCTTAAAAGGTTTCAGGCTTTCAAGAGAAACCCTTAAGGGAGAAATGAGATAGAGGATTATTGCAAACCTAGAGTTCCAATCCTTTTGTTTGGGGTATCTGCCTTTGCTTATAATTCTTTTCTCTCATCTTCATGAGGCTTTTTTACACCCTTTTCTTCTCTACTTCTATGTATCTTGTATATGTCTCATAAGAGGGTTTCTCTTTTTTCAGTCTGACTTCACTTTGGACTAACATTCAAAGATTACCCAAGAGATAACAGTCAATTGTTGTGCTTTTTTCTTAATCACATATGGATCGGATTAGGACCAGGTGGTCTTCTTGGTGGCTTTCAATTATAAGAGTCTATGATAATGAGTTCTACAGAAACTTTTAACTAGCTAAATATCTCATTATCATGATTTTGACCATTTGAAAAGATTTCTGTGGGTTCCTGAGTGCTGATACCCAGGAAATAGAATCTTGGACAATCCATGAGCTGCTCCTTGATTTTTGGGAGCCCAATGCTCTTTGATGTCATTCATTTGCCCTGCCTTGCTCTACTCCAATCTCTGTACTTCATCTTCATAAAGAGGTTGCTTTTAGGACTGTAGACTCCCACAAAAGCCAACTGGATTTAAAATATAAGCTTCTAAGGACAAGACTATTTCACTTCTGTCTTATCCTCAGTATACAGCATAATGTGGGGTACAAAGTGAGCTCTTAATAATTGTTTGATTAATTGGTTTTACATTGCTTTCTTTTCAGGTTACAGATTCTGTGCAAGCCACTTGATTTCTCAGTGCTGTAGGCAACTCCTTAAAACTATAAATTTCAGAGAAGGTACAGATTTGGATTAGTAGAGGGCGTTTCCTCATTTAAGAATGATAATGAAAAGAAAGCTAACAGCTGGGCAACGGTATAACAAAGCCACCCTCAAGGGAACCAGTGGACGGTGGACTGCAGAGAAGACTGGAGAGTAGTTTTGAAGACCTTTATTTTCTATATGCTTGGTTTTTTCCTGGATATGTCTTTAGTTAAACTATTACCAGTGATTTCTGGAGTCATGTGTCCATTTGCTAGAGTAGCTGGCATATATAGATTACTCAGGTTGCAATTCTTTATTATTTCATAAAGGGAGAAGATGCTGATATCAGTTGATGCCTTTCAATTCCAAAAACTGCTGAGAAATAAGACATCCATCCCTTGTAAGTGGACATATGGTTTGATACCCTCCCAATTGCGCCCAATCCTCCCTGGCGCAACACAGCAGTGTGAAAATGCTGTCAAAGACTGATCTAGTGTGATAAAAATACTATACCTTAGCCACAGCAGCATTATATTATGAGTTCTGTCCATGCCTTCTACTGTCGATATATCCCAGCTACTTCTTTCAGGAATTAAATGGCCTGAAAGCAGCCAAGAAAACACTAATCAAAATGACATCTTGTCAAGCATAAGACTGAAGGTATTGATTTATATTTTTTATCAAATTAAACTCTGTTGCTTTTCTGGAACCTTTGTACAACAATATCAACTGGTCAGCAGCAAAACTCAATTGACTTATCCCTAGCTAACCTTTCTTATTTAGGGATTTAAAAAAAAAAGAAAAGAAACTTGCAAAGTCCTAACAAACCATTTTTATTCCCATCACTGAAGAGTTTGTTGCAATCAACACCAGATTAAAAACAAATTATTTAGAAAGGTTTCTCCTCACCAACAAAGATGCTTATGAAATGAGTTTTGACATCACAATTCCATTTAGTTTTTTATGTTGCTTCAGAGGGAACTCCAAATTTGAGAGAAGAAGCAATAAAGTGGCTGTTGCAAGAAAATATCAGGTTAACTCAGCTTTACACTTCAAATCTGAGAAAAAATAAATTGAACTGCTAGGATCTGAGCAATACACAATTTTGGATGTAAAAATACTGCAAGATAACAATGCAAAACAAATACTGGATCAGCTAGGGTTCCAGTTCTTGACCAGGCTCAGCCAACAGTCTTCTAACTCAACGTGCCTGTCAGGCTAATTTATCCACATGGACTTTCTATCTGGTCTCTTCATTCCATTGCACAGACTGTCTCTTATGCCTGGGATGTACTTCCTCCTCACCTCCTCTGCTTAGACTCAGCTGAGATCCTGATTTTACCAGGCCCCAACGCTCCTCCCCCATTACCTTGTATCTAATTTGCATATTATGTATCTAAGATTGCAAAAGAAGCTGCATAACATAATCTATAAAGAGCACTAGCTCTGAGTTAAGAATTGGGTTCAAGTTTTCCCATTGACACATATTGGCTGCGGGATTCTGTGCAAGTCACTTGATTTCTCAGTGCTCTAGGCAACTCCCTAAAACTATAAATTTCAGAGAAGGTACAGATTTGGATTAGTAGAGGGAGTTTCCTCATTTAAGAGTTCCCTTTGTCAAAGAAACCTTAGGTTCACTCTCTATCTCTTTCCCTTATTTTTTGTATGTTTTGGACATAAGAACAGTACATATGGGTATAGTACTTTGCCATTAACCAGCTATTTCACAGATACTTCATTCATTTCATTTGATTTTCACAATAACTTGTGAAAGAGGTGCCATTATTATATCATTTTTAAAATGAGGAAACAGGTTCAGAGATGGCAAATAGTTTCCTCAAGGTGGCACAGCTACTAAGTGCCTGAAGTAGAAAATCAATTCAGATCTTCCTAGGTCCAAGTCTAGCTCTCTCCTGTGTTGTGCCCCCTTGCCCATGTCTACTTCTAAGTAGATATGTCATTTCATGTAATAGAATATAAACCACATGAGAGCAGAGACAGTATCACTTTTGTCTTTTAAATACAGTGGCAAGTGTCATCTCCTGTTGGTGTGTCTCAAACCCTAACTTCAATACCCATCTTCAATCTTACAGCTACCTTTCAGATATCTTGAACAGAATGTCCTATAGACATGTCAAAGCCAACATTTCCAAAACTGACCTCATTGCCCCTAAACCTTCCTCTCCTCCAAAATTCTGTTACTTTTCAAGATGCGACCCTTTTCCCAGTCCCTTAGGCTCACAACCTTGGTATTATTCCTGACTTCTCACTATCTCTCACCCTTTCATACCCAGTCTGTTGCCAAGGTTAATCTATTTCACCTTTGCCACATTTCCAGAATATTCTCCCTTCTCTCCTCAGATACTTCCACCACCCTGGTGATGGCCGTTATCTTTTCATATCTGGACTATTGAAATAAATAACTGGTTGATTTTCCTATTCTAGTCTCTCCCAACTCTAGCACATCCTCCCCTCAACTGCCAAAGTGACTTTCCTAAAACATAGTCTGACCATGCCCTACTCCTTCAACCCACTCCCCCACCCCTATTCAATAAGCACTAATGGCGCCCTATCATCCTCATGATTCAACACTGAATCCTCTGTTTGGCTTTTAAAACCTTTCATAACCTAACTTCCTCCCTACTACCCCATCACCTTTCTTATCTTCTTACATTGGTATGAGGACGTGTGAGGATGCTGTTTTGCTTTGGCCCATGTTGGTTATCTGTGCCCACATGAGTCCATTTAGATGTGGCTCACAGGAAAACAAGAATAGATATTTTTAGCATCCCCAACTCCCACTCTTCTCCAAAGAAGATTTTAATTCCTGACAGAGAGAAAACAGGAGGTTGGGGGCCAGAGGGTAGCTACTCAGCTTTCCACAGAGAGAAAAAGGACTAAGAAAGATTTAAGTTTATCTGTTCCCCTAAAATTGTGTCTAAGGGAAGTAATTTTTAGGTTCAAGCTATACTATTCATCACTATCCCTTAACAGGAAAGAAGTACCCCAAGCTATATATCTAAGACCTGACTTCCTTCCCACCAAATGCCAGTTCTACAATGAATATACAAAGCAAATATGCCCATAATGCAAGCTAATAGCAAAACAGAAATCAGAGAAAGTGTCCATTGGAAAATGTATATCAGACAGTTCAGAATGAATGAGCTTTCATTGGGAATAAGAAAACTCAGCTCAGTCAAAAAAGAGAGAGCTAAGACCTCACCTAAGGGGGAATTTCCCAGTGTCTTTAGGGTAAAGAATATGATAGAAATCACGTTAGCTTTTTCCCAGAGCCTTTCTTTTTCTTGGGAGATATGAAGAGAAATTGAAATGGTTCATTTTCTTTCTCAGTGTTGGATACCTAAAAGACCATGATTTTTCTTCTCTTCATATCAACACAAATCTGGGTTCATGCAGGCTTAGAGCCTTGATCTCATCGAGGAAGAGTGACCCATAACAGGAGATTTTAGGCTCCGATTACACACATTCCACCTCCACTCCCTACCCTAGGTACATTTTAATCCAGTAACACTGGTAACCTTGCTGTTCTGTGAACAAGACAATCCCTTTATTCATTGCAGGTATTTTTTTTTAAATATGTATTTATTGATATTTTCTGTTTCTTACAAGTATTCCATGTATCCCGCTTTCCCCCAGAGGGCCATCATTGTATGACAAATAATATTATTTTTTGGAGAAAGGAAAAAATCAGTAAAACAGATTGATACATTGAAAAAGTGTAAAAATTTGTGCAATGTTCAATACCTGTGGACCTCTGACCTCCAAGTATTATGTTCTCTCAGTTACTTTGCTCTTTTTTTTAAGGTGTCACTCTTCCCATTGGCTCTCTTTTCCTTTTCCTTGATCTCCTCTTATTTGATATTCCTATTTCTTCTCCTTTAGCTGGTTCTGTTCTTTAGTTTTTTAATTTCATTTTTGCTGCCTCTTTTAAAAAAAAATATCTCTTATTCTCTATCCATCTCTTTCTGTTTACTCTAGACCTTCACTCTCTGATTCATGACCCTGCTAATTATCTTGTCTCCCTCTTTTCTCTGTACTCTTCATGCAGTCAAAGCTTCCAAGATATCCATTCTAAGATCTCTTCTCTAGACATTTTCTGATACTGCCTTGTAGGGCTTGCTCCATGGATTCCCCTTTTCCATTTTGTCATACTTGAAGAACAATGCCAATTATTGCAGATGTCAGAGAGGACATTACCCCATGGGGTCTTTCCCCAATATATCCTTGATCTATACCATCTCTTTTTTCCCTTTCTTTTCTACATTTCCCTACAAATTCTTCTTTGTCCATGCATTGCTACTCCTCTGGTTGCTGCTAGGGAATTCCAACTCCCTCTGCTCACAGGACAAGAAGACTTTTCAAGCATCAAATCCTCCAGGCTTCATTCAGTGTAAGATCTTCATTTCCTTTAGACAATAATTTCTCTTCATCCACAGGAGCATTTATCAATGCTACCTCCTCATCTCCAAAGTAAGACATTCATTTCATTTATTCCTCTGTAGGCTCTTCTCTTTCTGAGACCACAGATTTCATTTTCTCCTCATTGCCAACCCTTTGTGTATCACTTACTGCTCTCTATCTCCCTGATTCCCTTCCCCTTTTATGTATTCTCCAATATTGTAACACAGTTAGTCAAAAGAAGCATTCACCTGTAGGTAGGGTATCACCAGGGTCTGTCCAAAATGCCCTGTCTACCTCTTTATTGTTATCAATACCAGATTTTTTACTTCACTTTTGTCTCCTTCTGTACATTTAGACAGAAATCTCTTACATGTCATTCTGTTGTCACTCTGTTACTATGGCTATCCTTGCCTGCTGCATTTGTACATTCCTCCTGCATCTCTATTGTTTAGGGTATTTAAGAGGCAAATAATCTCTTCAGTTTTGGTTTGCTTTCTTACAAAGTTTTCATTTTTTTTGTTGCCATTGACTATCTTTTTTTCCTCTATAGTTAAGCTCAGAATCTGGGCTGTATCCTGAGCTCCCTTGCTTTTCAGAACACATTCCATTCCCTTCTCTCTTTTATAGTGGGTGTGGAATAGTCTTGCATTATTTAAATGTCCTTTCCATTGTATTTGAAGGTCTTTATCCAGATGGTCTACAGAACTCGTTCTGGAATTGAATTGTTAAATTTAACCACTATATGTCTTGAAATTTGCAGCCATGTGTTTATTTGTTTCTACTGCTGAACTGAATTCTTTCAATTAAGATTTTTGTTTTCTATATTTAGAATTTCTGAGTGGTTCTTTTTTATTATGTCCTCCAATATGACATTAAGGTTTTTTTGTCCTTTTGCATTCTTATGGAAGACCTAAGATCCTTAGGTTTGTTTATGCATCCTGTCTTTGAGTTTACTGTTTCTTGTTTGCATAGTGAACCTGTTTTCTTTAAACATTCTTGTTTTTTGCTTCTCTTCTAGAATGCCCTTCAGTTCTATGTATATATATTCCCCATCTACTGTTCTGTCTTTTGTTTCTTTGGTGAGACTTGCCATTACAGATTCAAGTTTTTCAAATCTGCTCATTATTTTTGCTCTGCCAGATATAGATTTTGTTCTCATTTTTCTCAGTTCTCTTTTAAAACACTCAGGAATAGCATGTTGTGGGTTCATGTTCTCCTCAAACTCCACAGGGTCCTGTGTTTCATTCAATGTTATATAATTTTGCTTTATTTTTCAGTATTCATTCATACATGCCTGAACTCATTCAGTAGATACTGAAAATACTTCTATAGTTACTGTTTTTCTATTGATTTATCTATTTATGTTTAAGGTCTTAAAGAGTTTTCTTCTTCCTAAAATCTTTGATACTTTCAGTCTTTTTCTCCTTTATTTTCTTTATCTCCCATTTGTTGACTTCCTTTTCCATGGTTGTTTCTTTGGGGTCTGGATCTCAAAGTGCCACAGCCTCTTTCTGCACTGGGCAACTGATGGTCTACTAGCCAAAATCTGCCCCAAATGACTTTTGAGTAGTAAGAACTGGTTCCATTTGGATGCTGTGTTCTTCCCTCTTGCTTGGTGGTATGTACACAGCTCCCTCCATGCCCAATGTCCTTTCCTGGCGATTGCTCTGATTCTTTCTGTTTCTCAGGCCCATCAGCAGCAGTGAAAGTTCAGCGCTTTACACTGTTGTTATCTCCAGCTTGCCACACTAGACAGACTTTTGTTCATTAAAGGCTATGGTCAAGCTGGCTATCAAGGATTGGGGAAACTTCTGAAGACTGGAGCAGGGGTATGTCTCTGTCGTACTGGAAAGGTAGGGGTAATAGGGTGCAAGGGTGGGTTTTAATGTAAGCCTGTGTCATGTCTTTGAGTCTAGTAATATTCAGTTTTAGGGGTTCTGAGACCCCAAAATAGTGACACATGGGTCCTGTCTGAATGAGTTCAACCCAAGCCTTCTTTCAACCGAAGAAAACAGAATTTGTTAAAAATCTGTCATATTGACCTGACTCCTAAGGAAGCTAAACATCTGTAACACTAATGTAAACAGACCAGATTGAATCTGAGTCCTTCATGGAAACAAGATGGATCTTCTATACAGTAAGACCGTAGGAGACATCTGGAGTTGTGTAATGTTAATGAGATTTATGTTAATGAAAAATCTTCCCTTCCCATTAATAGACCTCACCTGGAGTTCATTAAGGGAAGTTTGATTAGGAGGAGGTTTGTTTTGTAGGAAGGCCCACACCTTTTGTTAATTAATGAGGGATTGGGTCAAAAGAGATGTGCCCTCTATATATACTCTGAGGTAAAGTTTTGCTTTGGGGGCTTGGAATAAGGCTTGTATGCCAGGTGAGATTCTGGGTAGCCATGCCTTCCCTCCCCTCCACCCCCTTCCAAAATCTAGATGTTGGTGCTTCTCTCTCTGGTAACTATGTACACAATGGTCAGACAGTTAGATCTGTCTGTTGATCTGTGATGTATGTATCACTTATGTTCAGACAGTTAGAATCTCTTGCAGTGGACATTATTCCTCCCTGGGCCCCTAGGTTGAGAGATATCTGTTGGGTTACTGGACAGGGTTGGATAACCTGCCTAGTAACAGGTTTTGTTGGGCCCCTGTCAAAATGTTATTCCCCTTTGGGTTGTGAAATATCTGATGAATTGTTAACAGTCATTTTTTGTTTAGTCCATTTGCGTGGTAACCACCTGTGTCCCCCTAACGTTAGACCCCCATTGCCAGGTAATCACCTTCTGCTGAGCACCCCCCCTTCCTGACAGCTACTCGATGTTGAATGACAACCAGTCTGTGATTGGTCCCTCTCCTGGCACCTGTTTTCTGTTGGGTTCCTTTGCCTAGTAGCACCTTGACAACCACCTTCTGTTTGGGGGTTCTTGCCTAGCAGCAAGCCCCCCTCTTGCTCTCTCTGAACTCTGTTGTGGAAACTGCAAGGCTGTACAGAGTAGTGCCGAAATGCTTAAAATGCACTCACCCACCTCAGTTCGGGGCTGTCTCCTCTGGGTCTCTACATGAGGCAGCCACCAGCCTGGCTAATAAATAACGCTCTCGAAATTCCTAATTAATTTTGCTTGTGATTTATTAACTCCGTCCATTTCACTCTGTCTGTTGGTCTTTATTTCTCTACTTGTATTATCTCTGTCAGTGAGTGTAATTAAAGTAGATTGTTGACCCATCAACAGTTGCTTTCCTTTTAGAAAAGCAGATCTAAGAACCTATATAGCAAGCCCTCTGATTTATCCTGGGGTGCTTGCTGCTACAGATAGGCCAAGTAGTCTGGGGTGATTGGAGGAGGGATCTAGGGAGGATCTTGATGGGAATGGCCAGTAGATTGAGGTCACTAGAGGTTGGAGGCTTAGAAAGAATCAAGGGTAAGAAGTAGCTTGAGGTGATCTAGAGGTAACAGACAATGAAGGCCTAGTCTAGGTTAAGAGAAACAGAGAATTGAGCCTAGAGATAAT
This sequence comes from Potorous gilbertii, assembly GCA_028658325.1. Taxonomy (NCBI): domain Eukaryota; kingdom Metazoa; phylum Chordata; class Mammalia; order Diprotodontia; family Potoroidae; genus Potorous; species Potorous gilbertii. The sequence goes on along the minus strand of CM053773.1, from coordinate 136,363,889 downwards.
GAAAGACCAGTGGAGGGGATTATAGCCTCAGGTGATAGCCAGATCAACTGGGAAGGTTCAAGGGCCTATATACATATATACGTGTATATATATATTTTCAAGGTTCCAGATCCTTTATACCCTCATTAGTACAGTCTTGATGTGGGTAGCATGGGAGGTGGGGTGGAATGAGGTTCTGAGTAAACTCATGGTCAGTGAATATCGCTTCCTAGTTTTTTATTTGATTTCCTTTAACCTTCTATAGGATTCTGAGTGACCTAGATCCTGGAGACAACTAAGATGGCTTTATTTTGGGCCCATAGTTTCTTCTTTGCAGAGGTTTTAGAGGCCATGGAGATTAGAGTAAATGTCTGGTCTGCCATCTTCTACTCTAGACATTTTCACTGGCTTTTTCCTATTCTTTCCTAATGTCAATCTGACTTCCTTCAAGTTCTAGCTGAATCCACACCTTCCACAGGAAGTCTTTCCTAATCCCCTAGTGGGATTAGTGCCTTACCTCTGTTGAATATTTCCTACTTATTCTATACATAGCTTGTCTATATATAGTGAATTGCAGGTTCTCTCCCCCATTAGATTGTGAGCAACTCAATAACAGAGACCATGTTTTGCCTTTATTTGTATCCTAAGCACTTAGCACAATTCCTGTCATATAGCAAGTGATTAAAATAATTCTCTCATCTCTAGGCTTTCAAGGCACCACTATCTTGTGATTTTCCTATCTGACCATTTCTTCTTGCTCTCCTTTGCTGGACCCTCAACCTGGTCATGTCCACTAAGAAGTATGAGTATTCCCCAGGATTCTGTCCTGGGTCCTCTTCTCTTCTCTCTCTTTACTACTTCATTTGGTGATTCAGAGATCTGTGGATTTAATTATCATCTGTATGCCAATGAATCTCAAATCTACTCATCCAGGCCTAAACCCTTCACTGATTTCCAGTCTTTCATCTTCAAATGCTTTCAAATTTCTTGAACTAGATGTCCAGAAGACGTCTTTGAACCTACTATGTCTAAAACTAATCTCATTGTCCTTTTCTCTGTACCTTGCTCCTTCCAAACTTCCTTTTTATGGTCAAGGGTACCATCCTGCTCCTAGTCCCCCCCAGGATCATAAGTTAAGTCATTCTGGACTCCTCACTATCTCTTAACCTCCCATATCCAATCTATTTCCAAGGTCTGTCCATTTCACTTTCACAACATCTTTCAAATAGCACAATGCCTGGCATATAGTAGTGTCACAATTCAAATTAAGATAAATGGAGGCACAAAGTTCTGAGTATGTTCAATTTATTGGCAAGGCTAGCAATTACCAATAAAAAAGTTCTCTCAGATCCTTGATCATTCAAAATACCACAAGATGGGACTTGCTACCTTTCCTTTCCTTCACATTTGAAGCTCCCTCTTGAGCTTGTAGAACTTGTTTTGGGAAATACAAGACAACAAAGAACAGGAGTTATCATAGATGGTAAACGATATGATTGGTCATATGGCTTATAGCATCATAGGTACGAGGAACAGTATGACTGACTGGAAATTGTGAATGAGTGGCTAGAATAACCCCTCCTTCCATCTTGTTTCTAGGATATGTTCGTTGTTTGATTCCACCAGCAAGGATAGTTTAGCAACAGGGGACCAGACTACCTTGGATAACAGACCAGACTTCCAGACTCCCTCACTTGCATCCTTCAGGGGTAACAGATTTCTTTGTGGCAAGAATAGAACAGTGATTAGCAGGAGATCTGAATTTCTAAACTTAACTCAGAGATAATGAGTGATTTACAGGAAGGCTGAATTTCCAAACTTAACTCTGAGACAAACGAAACATGACTTCGGCAGTTACAAAAATGTTGGCAATGATACAGAATGAAAGTAATTACAATAATGGAGATGATATCAATTTTATTTCCTCATTGGTGCTTATACTTGCTTATTAATTCACTAAATGCTTATTGACTGGTTGTCATATGATAAGTGCTTCTTAAATTGTAAAGTCTACCTGATATATAGTAGGAATAATAATTTTTTTAATTTATTATTTGAGTCAGGTTGTAAAAGAATTTATATGTAAAATACAACATTTTATATCGCATCCTGGAGGCAATAGGGAGCCACTTGGATTTTTTGAGTAGGAGACTCAAAGGAGTCAGGAGACTGTACTTTAGGAAAATAACTTTGGCAGTTGTGTGAAGGAAAGATCAGGGTGGTGAGAGATCCAGATAACTATGCGAAATAATATAAAGGGAAGAGAAAAAAGCCACTAGAGAGTCTTGTGGGATTCCCAAGCTTAGTAGGGATGGGTTGGATTGGAGATCCAGGAAGGAGAGACATGGAAAGGATGTTCAGAAAGACAAGAAGAAAACCAAGAAATAACACTGTCACAAGAACCTGGAAAGGAAAAACTATCCAGATAAGGTTATCAAGTGTCAAAGGCTGTAGAAAGGTCAAGGAGATTCAAGACCGAGAAAGAACCATTAGATTGGCCTATTAAGAGATCACTGGCCACACTGTACTCTCCTCCATGGGTTCTGGGATCCAGAGACACTGGTCTCCTTGCCTTGACTCACACAAGATGCCTAATTGACTGCATTTTTTTCAAGCTCTCCCTCATGTCTGGAATGCTCTCTCTCCTTGTTTCTGTCTCTTGGCTTCCCTGACTTCCTTCAAGTCTCAGCTAAAATACCAAATTTTTCAAGACTTTCTTGGTCCTCTTTAATCTTAGTGCTTTCCCTCTTATAATATCTCCATTTTATTTTGTGCATATTATGTTGTTCATATTTCTTTATGTTGTCTCCCCATTTAGTCTCTAAACACCTTCAGAGTAGGAATTGTTTTTCTCCTTTCTTTGTATCCCCAACACTTACTACAGTGCCTTGACTTGAACAAATACATACAGAAAGGGAAATTAACAGGATCTAAATGAATTGTGCTGATCCTTATAGTTTTTAAAAGACAAGGTGTCAATGACATTCAAATTACCACTTATGCTCATAAATTATTTATAGTTTATATATTTATTATGTCTTATAGACTTTATTTAGTTCTAAAAGCAAAAGTCCTGGATATTACACAGATTTTTTTAAAAAACAATGTCCCCACTAAAAACAACAATGTATTCCAAACTTAATATCTTTATCAAAGACAATAATGCAAACTACCTGATAAAATGGAGGTTATATTAGGTTTCTTTTCATGTAAATTATACCATAGCATTAAGATGCAACTGATTCAATAGACACCTCTCTCTTGATTCCGATTAACTTCAATGCTAATCATGTCCAAAGAGCCAAACATAGAGAGCTGTGATTATAATTTATTTCTTTTCATCAGTGCTGTCAGATGAAAGCAGTCATCTGGAGATCCATTTACATTTATTAATTAAAGAACAACAAAAAATGCACATCAGCTTACTTAAGCTCTTAAATAAAAAAAAAAAGGTTCAAAAGTTCATTCTTATAACATTGTCATTCCAAGGGGAGGGGAAGGAGGTGGCTCACCTTTAAAAAAAGTTAGTATTCCATCTATCTCTATAGTAACCTTTCCTTTGTATCCCCAACACCTATCTGAGTACTCAGCATACTGCAGGTGCTTAAAAAATCTTTATTGAGCTGAACTCAGACTGAATGAATAAGATGGATACCAGAGGAGAGGAGACAAAGAGGGGCCAAAAGAGAAGATTCTAACTTATACAGAAAGTATTTCTGAAAAGACAATACAGAGTACTACAGATAGCATTCCTGGAGGTCCTGTTGGATCTTCTTATTGGGACTCATTGAAATGCTTGATTATGGAGAGAGAAAGAGAGATAGGCAGGAAAAGAGATGCATGTTCTATGAGTTTCTGAGTTCCCAAAGTGAAAGCAAGTGAGCTTCTGGAAAGAGAGAGTACCATTATTTATTTTTGTAATAAAGAATCACTTGTTTGTTATGAATACGTACATGCAGAGACATACATTAGTTACCATTGTTGTGTCCATGTTGAGAGTCACATAACCTCATTTATTTCACTATATTTTTAAAAATTTATTTATTTATTTTTAGTTTTCAACATTCATTTCCACAAAATTTTGAGTTCCAAATTTTCTCCCCATCTCTCTCCTCCCCCCACCCCATAATGCCTTACATGCTGATTACCCCTTCCCTCAATATGCCTTCCTTTCTATCACACCCTTCCCTTCCTTATCCTCATCCTCTCTCTTTTCTTATAGGACATGATAGATTTCTATACCCCATTACTTGTATTTCTTATTTCCCAGTTGTATGCAAAAACAATTCTCAATATTTGATCCTAAAACATTGAGTTCCAACTTTTCTCCTTTCCTCCCTCCTTCCCCACCAATCCTCACTGAGAAGGCAAGCAATTCAATATGGGCTAAATATGTGTAGTTTTGCAAAAGACTTCCATAATAGTCATGTTGTATAAGACTAACTATATTTCCCTCCATCCTAAACTGCTTCCCATTTATTCTATTCTCTCTTTTGACCTTGTCCCTCCCCAAAAGTGTTTACTTCTACTTACTCACTCTTCCCATTTGCCCTCCCTTCTATCATCTCTCCCACCTCACTTGTCCTTTTCTTCCTACTTTCTTGTAGTGTAAGACAGAGTTTCATACCAAACTAAGTGAGCATGTTATTCCCTCCTTAAGCCAAATTGGAAGAGAGTAAGCTTCACTTTTTCCCTCTCCCCTCCTTTCTTTTCTCCTCCATTGAAAAAGCTTTCTCTTGCCTCTTTTATGAGAGATAATTTGCCCCATTCCATTTCTTTCTTTCTTCTCCCAGTATATTTCTCTCTTGCCTCTGACTTTTATTTTTTTAGATATCATCCCTTCTTATTCAACTCACTCTGTTCTCTCTGTCTATATATATGTGTATATACCTCTGTGTGTGTGTGTGTGTGTGTGTGTGTGTGTGTGCATAATCTCTCCAACTACCCAAATACTGAGAAAAGTCTCAAGAGTTACAAATATTACCTTTCCATGTAGGAATGTAAACAGTTCAACTTTAGAAAGTCCCTTATGATTTATCTTTCCTGTTTACCTTTTCATGCTTCCCTTGATTCTTGTGTTTAAAAGTCAAATTTTTTATTCAGTTCTGGTCTTTTCATCAAGAATGCTTTAAAAAGTCCTCTATTTCATTAAAAGACCATTTTCCCCCCAGTTTTGCTGGATAGGTGATTCTTGGTTTTAATCCTAGTCCCTTTGACTTCTGAAATATCATATTACAATCCCTCTGATCCCTTAATGTAGAAGCTGCTAGAACTTGTGTTATCTTGATTGTATTTCCACAATACTCAAACTTTTTCTTTCTGGCTGCTTGCAATATTTTCTCCTTGACCTGGTAACTCTGAAATTTGGCTACAATATTCCTCTTTTCAGATCTCTTTCAAGAGGTGGTTGGTGGATTTTTTCAATATTTATTTTGCCCGCTGCTTCTAGGATATTAGGGCAGTTTTTCTTTATAATTCCATAAAAGATGATGTCTAGGCTCTTTTTTGATCATGGCTTTCAGGTAGTCCTATAATTTTTAAACTGTCTGTCCTGGATCTATTTTTCAGGTCAGTTGTTTTTCCAATGAGATATTTCACTTTGTCTTCTATTTTTTCATTCTTTTGATTTTGTTTTGTAATTTCTTGGTTTCTTATAAATTCATTAGCTTTCATCTGCTCCATTCTAATTTTTAAAGAACTCTTTTCTTCATCCAGATTTTTAACTTCCTTTTCCATTTGGCTAATTGTGCTTTTTAAAGCATTCTTTTCCTCATTGGTTTTTTGGACCTCTTTTGCCAATTGAGTTAGACTATTTTTAAAGGTGTTATTTTCTTCAACAATTTTTTGGGTCTCCTTTAGCAAGCTGTTTCATGATTTTCTTGCTTCACTCTCATTTCTCTTCCCATTTTTAACTCTGCCTCTCGTACTTGATTTTCAAAATCCTTTTTGATCTCTTCCATGGCCTGAGATCATTGCATATTTATTTTGGAGGTTTTGGATGCAGAAGCCTTTCCTGCCTCTGATGGTCAGAATATTTCTTCCCCATCTGAAAGGATGGAAGGAAACACCTGTTCACCAAGAAAGTAACTTTCTATAGTCTTATTTTTTTCTTTTTTTGGGGCATTTTCCCAGTCAGTGACTTGATTTTTGAGTCCTTTGTCAAGAGGAAGGTATACTCTGGGCACCTGTAAGTTCTCAATTTCTCCAAGGTGGCACAATTAAGAGAGAGGTGTTTACTCCTCTGCTGACCTGCACACTGGTCTGGGAGCAACCAAAAACTTTTCTTCCCAGGATCTGGGAGTAGAATTCCCTCTCCACAACTGCCTCTAGTTCCACCACCCCGGGATTGATCTTAGGGCTGAGATTCAGAACAGCTGCTCAATTCCCCCAGGGGACCCAGGATGAGGGCTCCAAAAATGGATGCTGCTGCTGTAGTGGCAGCAGCCCTGGGTCCAGACCATGCTCCCTTCTGGGTGAAGGATCTTTCTCACTGACCTTTGAAGCTGTCTGTGGCATCTGTGGGTTGAGCAATGTGGGAACTGCTGCTGCTGGTGGCTTCCCGAAGTTCCTGTCTCCATTGCACCATGTGGCCCAGGTTGATCTGTGCTCTGCTTAGTGCCAGTGGGATAGAGTCTTCCTGTTGGCCCTCAAGGCTGTCCTGGCCTGGAAATCTCTTTCACTCTGTTGTTCTATGACTTCTGCTGCTCTAGGATTTGTTTAGAGTCATTTTTTACAGCTATTTTATGGGCTATGTGCGGGAGCTTTTACAGGTCTGTCTTTCTATTCTGCCACCTGAGATTGAGACAATACCCATCAAATGGGGAATGAATCAAGTTGTATTATATGATGGTGATGGAATAGTAAGGAATGATGAGCCGGTTGATTTTAGAAAAAAAAAACATGGGAAGACTTGCCTGCCCCATGCTAGTTCTTCATAAAATAGTCTTTTTGACAAGTGTAGGTTTTGCATTCCAACAACGTGGCCAGCCCATAGGAGTTTGCTCTCTGAAGCATAGTTTGAATGCTTGGCAGTTTGGTTTGAGTAAGGACCTCAGTATCTTGTACCTTATTCTGCCAGGTGATCCTCAGAATCTTCCTAGGACAGTTCAAATGGAAGCGATTCAATTTCCTGGCATGGCACTGGTAGATTGTCCATGTTTCACAGGTATACAACAATGAGGTCAGCACAATGGCTCTGTAAACCTTCAGTTTGGTAGCCAGTCTAATACCTCTTCTCTCCCAAACTTTTCTTTGGAATTTCTCAAACACTGAGCTACCTCTGGCAATGTGTGCATCAACCTCATTGTCAATGTGTACATCTCTGGAAAGTACACTACCAAGGTAAGTAAACTTATCCACAGCATTCAAAACATCTCCATTTGTTGTAACTGATGGTTCCATGTATGGATGGGGTGGTGGTGAGGGATGGAGCACCTGTGTTTTCTTGGTATTAATTTTTAGGCCAAAATTAGTACACACAGCAGAGAATTGATCCATACTTTGTTGCATCTCAACTTCAGAAGCTTCACTGAGTGCACAATCATCTATCTGCAAACAGAAAATCATGCACCAACACTCCTTCCACTTTGGCCTTGGCTTGCAACCCTTTCAAATTGAAGAATTTACCATCAGTATGGTAGTTTACCTTGCTGCCATGTTCCCCCTCATTGAAAGCATTTGATAACATGGCTGAAAACATCATGCTAAAAAGCATGGGAGCAAGCACACAGCCGTGTTTCACTCCACTAGTGACTGGGAAGGCAAGAAAGCATTGTTCACTACCCAAAACCCGGGCAAACTTGCCATCATGAAATTGATATACAATATTGATGGACTTCTCCTGGCAATCAAATTTTGACATAATTTTCCATAAGCCCTCAGGTCCAACAGCGTCAAAGGCCTTGGTCAGATGTACAAATATTGTATACAGAGTTCTTTTCTGCTCCTGGCATTTCTCTTGGAGTTGTCAGGTGGCAAACACCATATCAACTGTTCCTTGGCCCTTTCTGAAGCCACACTGGCTCGTAGGTATGTGACCATCTTTCAGACAAAGGATTAGTCTATGAAAGAAGACTCTAACAAGAATCTTGCCATCAATGACTAAGAAAGAGACCCCTTTATAGAGATGGACAATGGAGGCATCCTTGAACTCCTAGAGGGGGATAACCTTCTCTTGTCATATAACCTGGAAAATTTCATTCAGCTTTTGTGTGAGCAATGGTCCCCCTACCTTGTAAATCTCAGCTGGAATAGAATCAGTACCAGGTGCTTTGCTACATGAAAGGAGCCTCATGGCCCTCAAAACCTCTTTTTCAGTTGAAAGTTCAGCTAAGGAGAGATTGACTTCAACCTGATTTAAACAGTCAATGGCCTCAGCATTGATTGATGATGGTCTGTTGAGAACACCATGGAAGTGTTCAGCCCATCTCTCTAGGATCATGTCCTTAGCACTAATCAATGTGGCTCCATCAGCACTCACTGTAATATCTACCTGTTGCTCCTAGTTCTACCTTCTGGGACCACCAAGCAGAACAAAACTTCTCTTCCACAAGATAACCTTTAAAATCCTTGAAATTCACCAGGTTGGTACCTCTAACTATCCTATTCTCCAAGCTAATATCTCTCACTCCATCAACTGAAAGCATATGACTAGTTTCCAATGTCCCTCATTTCCCCTTTGGACCTTACCACCTTATTCCCCTTTTGGGCCTTTCTTTCTTAAATTGTGATGCTTGAGTTTCGATTCAGATATTTTCACAGAGTTGCCAACTCATACAAATTTTTCTTGCCACTATTCAAGAGATTTAGTCAACCAGGTCTAGGCAGGGGCTTTTCCTCAAAAGGAAAATTAATGGAATGCTAGAGAAAACCAGTCAATATCTTTTTGTAGCTACTTCTCTAATGTTTCCCATTTATCCTAGATATTCATCTGGGGTTCCTTCATTAATCAGATTATTCAGCCTCTTTGTTATGCTTGGGGCTAGTTGTAAATACACTATGTGGACATGAAGCAACAAAAATTTATTATATTTTCATTGCAACCTCCCTGAGCATGCTTTGCTGTTCTGGATGGCACAGATTCATAGAATTATTTTGGCTCCCTGGTGGTATTGCACTGGGAGGGAAGATGCATTAAAGTAAACTATTCAGAGGGTAATCCAATTAATCTAGGAGGTTATTGTGCTCTATCATATTGTGCTCTATCATAATGCAAAGAAATTTCCTACAGCCTCAGGGGGAAAAATAGGACAATTTTAATGCAGAATTTTTTGTTTCTGTCATTGGGTTCATAGTGGAATAGGCAAATAACTTAGGCAATTTACTCAAGAGGGAAAATTAACAGACAAAATTTCATAGATAGAACTGGGTTCCATGAGAGCTAAGAAAGAAAGGCAAAGAATGAAGATCTAAGACATTTCTAATAGCAGAGGTCAAATTATAACAGAATTATAACAGGGAAGTGTGCTGCCCATACCTTCTAGTAGGACTTGGGACCTAGGACCTAGCCTTTTGTCTTGAATGAATGAAAAAGGCTTGACTTGGGCTCTGAAATAAGCACTGAGAATTCTATGGCAAATTGCCAGGTAGTCTCTGCCCTTAGGGAGCTTATATTCTAATAGAAGAAAACAATATACCAGAGATAATGCTAGCTAGAGAAAGATACTTTGGTCTCTGAAAGAAAGGGGATGGTGATTAGATTCATTTGATAATTGATTGACATAGCCTTTTCAGGAATGGTAGTGGTGGTTTGGTTTCCACAACTAGAGGTGAAAAAGAGGGGTGTTAAAGAGAAGCAGAACAGGTAGATGATGGGGAGCAGGTTTCTGGCTCTGAGATGGGCTAAGCATGGTAAACACTCACCAAGCAGAAGAACAGGTCCCCAAAGCCAGAGGTGGAGGCCAGAGTGCAGGAGAGAGGCAGGAGTAGCTACCCAGGAAATAGTTGTGTCATATTCCTCATAATCACCTTGCCAACAAGTGGTTAAGTTGTTCTTAAGACAGGCCTCTGGGTTCTAAAGATTTGAATTCCCAATTTGACTGATATTAAGGCAAACATATAGAGGGCTGGAAAAATTCAACAATGAGAAAGATTTATGGCAAGTATATAGACAGCTTTTAGTTTGTTTTAAACTTATGGCCCATCTTCAGGGACTGCCAGAAATTTACTTTTCTTTGTACAATGAACTTTGCAGTATAGTAGAAAGTAAGAGAATTAAATAGGTTGCTAGTATTTGTTAAAATAATGTTTTCTAGGAAAAAAATTGCTTTTCCTTTGAATTCTGTTGGGATTATTTACATAACTATGACTTGCATTTGTGATCATTTTATCTTTCAGAGTGATATGGAGCTCGGGAATGGTTGCTCTTTACCTGATTCTCACTGAAAAGAGGGAACAGTTTGTGTCAGATTAACTTCAGTGTCTTTTCTCACAGGCTATTACCTGATAGGTCACTGAAGGCTATGGATACATATCTGAATTTCATTAAAGTGTTTGACAAAATCTCTCTAGAAAGTTTTGCAGATAAGACACAAAGGTATGGACAAGAGAATGGCACAGTTGGGGTTGGATTCAAAGCTTGTTATCCAATCAAACATCAAGGGGGCTAATAATGAATGGATGCCATCACTGGACATATGACCCTAGGGAAGTAACTTAGTCTGTTTACCCCAGACCATTCTTTCTATGAGTTGTCGAACAGGTACTGACTTGGGTACATAGATGGAGTTTCTCACTGGGAGGTCCCTACACAGATGAAATCATGAGTTCAGTTTTGAAAAAATCATTTTATTGTGATTTGTTGAGTCTTTCCTCAACTAATAGGTACCCACTTTGTTTCTAGTTCTTTGCAGCACAAATGCTGCTATAAATATTTATGTACATATGGGTCTTTCCCCTTTGTTTTTGATCTCTGAGGTTGTGTCAAAGGATAGTTTAGTGAATGGAATGGATATGTTTTTAAATTGTTTTTTGGAATGGTTGAACTGTTAGTATGCGTATCTTCTCATAACTTCTATGATAACTGCCATTTTCATTTTTTGTTATCTTTGCCAGATCCATCATTGCAAAATGACAACTCTTATTTCTTTTAATTTACTTTTCTCTTATTATTAGTGATATGGAGTATTTTTCCTAAGGTTGTTGATACTTTGCCTTAATTAATTCATTTGAAAGTTATCTATCCATACTGTTGGACCACATATACTTTGGCTTTATAGGCCATCTCCACAGAGGAGAAACCAATTAATAAGTAATACTAATAGTAAAAAGCAATTGAAGAATAAGTTCTCTGTAGGGAAGTACCTACATGAGTTGCTAGCTATAATAGGGAATGGAAAAGAATTCCTCCCCTCAGCCCTTTCTCCAAAGGAGAAGAATCCAGCTGACAGTTAAACAGAGACATGATATTTGAATTACAAGTGACATTTAATTCACAAATGGAGGGAAAAACCAAGTTCTCTCTGGTGTGCTATAATCTCATTAACTAGCCTTATCAGTTCTTGGTCAAGGGGGAAGGTCCAATCTTCAGCCTCTATCATTTTCTGGAATGGAAACTCAGTCTCAAAGGAAGGGTCAGAGAAGTTGGTCGCCATAGATCAGGCATTCTCCTTAACCTAGCCCCTCAAACATGGTAAGGAATTAGAATAGTTGTTCTTCCTGGCTCCTAGTTTTCCTTTTCCAAAAGCCTCCAAAAGTAATGCAGAAGTACAAGAATTCTGGGATGGTCTACTTGAGCTTTGTCTCTCTAAAAGCATTATCTGGGTTAGGATCCTATGATACCAGGGCTGCAATGAAATGATGTTTCTTGTTGCCTTAGGTACATGATGAAATTAACTTCTCTAATTCCTTTTATCTCTCTAAGGAAAAATTATTAGCAGCCTCTTCTATTTAACTGCAACTTCATTATGTCTTCTGGTTTCTTTTATAGCAAAAATGTCAATAAGGATGTGATTCAATTATTCCAGTCACATATCCACTCCAAAGTCATTGGACAAGTCACAAATTTAGGGAACTGACAATTAAATTTAGGTTTGTAGATAATCTAAAACCTGTGTGAATCTGCCCCCCTTTTGGCCAGATGATGGGAAATATACTGGATAACGACTATTTTCTTTTTTTAATCTGGTGCATAGGTTGCTGAAGCTTATCTGTGATAATGAGCCTTTCCCTACAGAGCAACGCTTGTCTTCTGAAAACAGAAACAGTCTGGACTAGACTGCAAGCAAAGTCTTTTCACAAAAGGTTTTCTTCCTTATTGAATGAGATAATATTTGTAAAGTCCTTAGCATAGTACTTGGCATATAATAGGTAGTTAATAAAACCTTTTTCTCTTTCCCTTAAAAAAAAAAAACCACTCTAATATCTCACTGCATTGTAGGAGAAATCCTGTCTTCTCTAAAAATATATCAGCATAGACAACCTCTGACCAATTCTAGCATGACAACTTCTAGCTTTATTGAATGTGTATTTTAGATTATTTTCTTTTTATATTATAATTTCTAATTATGTCTTTAGGGGATCAAGAATTCAAATTTCTCTTCTAAGATTCCCTTATTCTAATCTTAGTAAGCAAGTTATCACTCCATTTAATCCCCAGAGAGTTCAATTAAACTTGTTCTCTCTGAACCAGGTAGTAGATATAATAAATTATAACATGAACATGAATCAAAACTGTTGGTTTTTTTTTTTTTAGTTTTTCATTATTCTGGGTGGCATCTGCTGATGCAAAATTTCTGCAACTCAGTCAAGCGTCCATTCTCTACGCCAACAATTCTTAATCACTTTACATTGGTAAAACATTCTTATTATTTGTTTGATTGCATGGCACCTAAAGGTGGTCTCATACATCTATCCTCCCTGACATCTCTACCACCTCCTTTCCATCTCTTCTCCAAGGTGCTATATGGCATAAGCTTAGGTTTTTTTTTGTCTTATGCTATTGATGCATTTTTGTTTTATATCATGTTTCTTTCTAAATATTTCTCTCTCCACTTTCCTACCTTGTCAGCTATAACTAAGATTTTAAAATAGAGATGGGGAAAAAGCAATTCAGCAAAACCTACCAATCAACTCTGTCTGACAATGCAGGCAATATTTTACATCCATCGGCCCCTACCTCTGTAATGAAATGATGCTTGCATACTTTTTTCTCACTCTTCAACTTTTGGGAATGAAGCTTGGTCATTACAATGACAAAACATTGAGTTTTACTTTTTTTCGTCTTTGTTGTTAGACACTGAATGTATTGGGTTTTTTAGTTCTTTTTATTTCACCCTGTATCTGTTCGTAGGGATAGAGATAGGGATTGAATCTGTGATTGCAAGGGGTAAGAAAATTCTTGGATGAGGCAAATCCCATGAAGTTGGACACCTTATCTGCAACTTGCATTGTTCAGTGCTCAGAACATTGATAGATTAAGTGATTGGCCTAGGGTCAAACAGACAGCAGTTTCCAGATGTAGAACTGGAACCCACATCTTCCTGCATATGAGGCCAGCTCTCTATCTGCTACACCATGGCATCAGTTCATAGGGTTTTTTCCTTTGTTTTTTAATGAAAGAGAATTAAAATCAGTTCATTTTCTTAAGAATTTCATAACGCCCCCTTTGAAACCATGGAGCCACTTTATGGATATAAATCCAAATGGGAAAGGACTCTTCTCATTTTGTCTCATTTTATCAGTTTCTGTGCTAGTTTATATTCCAGTGAAAATAGAAGCATACCTTGGGCTTTTCCACTTGACTCAAAGTCTCTTCTGCAGGTTCTCTTAAATATTCCTTTCTTCCCAAGATGATTAATGGGCCCATAGAGTTCTCCAAGGAATACCTGCGAATTGACTTCCCTCAAGACTAAGATCCTCTGATTTTAATTGCATTCTTCCAGCAATCTGGCTCTCCATTTATTTGTACACAGACAAGCTTCCCTAAGGCTAGGAGTTTTAAGGAATTTTAAAATATGTCTTTTTGATCAGTTCACCAGCAATATTTTTTCTTCTGGTAAAGACTTGCTTTGTTTTTTACATAGCTCACACTCAGATTTGTTTTTCTGTAACATTTGATAGTTTTTTTTTCATTCTCCATATATACACTTTAGAAGTTTTCTGGCCTTTTCAGATCATTTACCGTGTTGTTGTTTCCTCTGCAATATAGCCTTTCCAGGGTGTTATTTTCAGGATGCACTGTCTTTTTCTCCTTATGCTATTTCCATTTTCTTTAATGATTATCACAGCTTTATGGTGGGAAAAATTTGCTAACTAGGAAAATTGATTTCATAAAACATAGGGCATCATAATTAAATTAAATAGAAACTAAGAGATTGGATTACTCTGAAGATAGGGTGGGTGGAGTTCTCTTTTCTCCTAGCTCCATGTTTTATCAATGCAGTTTGGGGATGGTAAAGTTAGCACATCCTTGTTTATTTACGCCCATTTTTCTCACTTACATTCAACTTTAGTTCTAACTTCCCAATGAATTATTATAGGCCAGATTTTTAATGAAAATCCAAAATAATATTGGACCAATTGTTCATCAAGTTGAGATACCTCTAAATTTGGCTTGAAATCATCTTTCCAGACTTAGAGCTAAAATGCACATCTAGTTGGGGTTTTTTTTTTTGTTTTTTAGTAATTTCTTGATAAGAAATCAACAAGCATTTATTAAGCTCCAACTACATGTCTCATGGGAGATGCTTGATTCTAGATAACATGACTACAAGAAGGACTTTTTCTTCCTTTGTTTCCCCCCTCCCTTTTTGTTGCCCTGCTAATGCTGCCAAATCTTGGCAAGCAACATTTTATTTGCTCATATACCAAACATAGGGGAGTGTGGGATGCTCTGACTTTTTAAAAATTCTGGCTTAAAATGCGCATGTTTCACTTGAATTATACCATTATAATGTCTAGTATGTCATAGATACATGATGAAATTGATAATATGATATTATCATATTGTTTTTCTTCAACTTATTTAACAGTGGTTATCTTTGACTGCAGGACTTTTCACTAATGTATTAATTTCTGACCTTCCCCAGTCACCCATTCTTATTGCCCCATGATATTTGTCTTCCTTTCCTATTTTTAAGGAAATCTTGTTTGTTTAGCTTATGGCAAGGCCAAAAGATATTTGTAAAGGTTTGTAAGATTATCTATCTATCTATCTATCTATCTGTCTGTCTGTCTGTCTATCTATCTATCTTTCTATCTGTGTATATGCATGTATATGTGTGTATATATAGCAGTCAAAAAGTATTTATTAAGCACTTAAAATATTCCAGAAATTCTTTATAACCTCTAGCATTATAAAGAAAGCAAAACTAGTTCCTGGTTTGAAGAAGTTCACACTCTTAGAATATCCCTATAAGATGTAGACAGTTTGAGGCATGGCATTAGCAGCTGAGGGAGCAAGGCTTCCTACAGAAGGTTGAATTTGCGGTATGTCTTAAAGGAAGCCAGAGGAGCTAAGATGGAGATATGAAGGGTGAGCATCTAGAGGCATGAAAGACTCATGATAAGTAGAGACATCAACGAAGTATTACTTGAGAAAACAGAAACTAGGCTATTGTAATGGATTTGCAGATCATATAGGAAGGAGTAAAGTGTAAGAAGATTGGGAAAGGTAGGAGGGGGCCAAACAAGAAAAAGAAAGAGTCCGTTAAAAAGAGGGATCATGGGCAAGTTAAAGAGTATGGGATCTTTCTTAGTTTTGCAACATCTTTTAGTGGGCGACCCTAAGGAGAGCAGGTTTTTTGCTTCAGTTTAACAATCTGCAAGATCGGTATAACTGTTTTTATTCTGGAAAGATCAGTGGGGTTGAGCCTAGATTCATATTCAGGAAAGTGCCCCTTATTATCTATATGGCCTTGTGCTGGTTTCTTAATCTCACTGGGTTTCAGTTTTGTCATCCGTAAAATAAAGAGATTGGATTTAGATCTAGATTATCCCTAAATAAATCCAATGATCTTATAAATAATTATATATAATATATAATATTATAATATAATAC
>CM053773.1:136329658-136347413 GCA_028658325.1 Potorous gilbertii | reverse complement strand
TCAGGGGGTTTATGCAGAGACCTTTTGTAATGGAGCTCCTGCTGAGCTTCTGCCTGCTCTGGGAGCCTCTGGCTGCAGCTGCCTCTGCTGCTGTCTCCCGAGGGGGCCTGAGTTATGGAGACACCCTGCTCCCCTCTCAGCCAGTCCAGAGGTCTCTCTCGCTCACCTGTAGCACCTGTGGGTGGAGGGACCCCGCAGCCACCAGAGATTCTGTCCCTGAAGCCTGCTCCAATCTGTTCCTCTCAGGACTGCGTGGCCAAGGTAGGGCTGGGTTCTGCTCTGGTCCCGTGTGTGACAGACCTTTGGTGAGGGTTTTTCAGGTCTTTCTGGAACAGGGATCTCCTCCACTCTGTTGTTCTATGGCTTCCACAGGTTCAGAATTTGTTAGGAGTTCTTCTTTACAGATATTTTATAGGCTGTAGTTTCGGAGCTAGCATAAGTATGTCTTTCTATTCCACCATCTTGGCTCCTCCCCCTCAATATTCATTCTTTTCAATAAGATTGCCCATATTAACAAAAGGGGAAGTAATAAACCTAAATAATTACAACTCAGAAAAAAAAAATTGAAAAACCATCAATGTACTCCCTAGGAAAAAATCTCCAGACCAGATGGATTTACAAGTAAATTCTATCAAAGATTTAAAAAACAACTAATGCCAATACTATATAGATTATTTGGAAAAATTGGCATGGTCCCACAAAATTCTTTTTATAATACAAATATGATACTGATACTTAAACCAGGAAGAGCCAAAACAGAGAAAGAAAATTATAGATCAATTTCCCTAGTGAACATAAATGTGAAAATTTTAAATAAAATATTAGTAAAAAAAGATTATAGCAACTTATCATGAGAATAATTCATTTTGATCAGGTAGGATTTATACCAGGAATGCAGGCCTGGTCCAATATTAGGTAAGCTATCAGCATAATTGATCATATCAACAACAAACATGACAGAAACCATATGATTATTCCAATAGATGCAGAAAAAGTTTTTGATAAAATACAGCACCCATTACTATTAAAAATACTAGAAAACATAGGAATAAATGAAGCCTTCTTTTTTTTCCTATGGTGCCAATTTTAAATAGATTTTATTCTCCAGGACAAGAATTGCATTTCCACTTGTTTACAGCACTGATAAAGTGCAATGTTGTTCACTTCTCTTCCTCTGCACACATTCAAGTATTCAGAATGCCCAGATTTACACATTAGCTTAAATGTTACTTTTAAACTGCTGCTGCCTTGGCTACAAATTTGAGTCTTCCAGTTTTTGGAAAGCTGTGTGGAAAGCTCTTTCTGTTGTTTAGTCCACCTCTTCAAAGGTGGGTCCAGAGGAAGCACCTCCAGATGGGGCTGCTCTACCACCTGGGAACCCATCAGCCATGTCTCCTGGCACACTCCCTGTACTCTGGTACAGCTTGGTAATGATGGGGTTGCAGACCTTCTCCACTCTTTCTGTTGATGCTCAAATCTTCCTTCTCAGCAGTCTGGTTCTCATCCAGCCAGTTGATCATTTCATTACATCTGTCAAGGATTTTCTGTTTGTCTTCATCACCAATTTTGCCTTGAGGTTTCTCATCCTCCATGGTAGCTTTCATGTTGAAAGCATAAAATTCAAGAGAATTCTGGGAAGACACCTGGTCTCTCTGCTTCTCATCCTCAGCCTTGTATTTCTCAGCCTCCCGGACCATTCACTCAATGTCTTCCTTGCTCAGATGTCCTTTGTCATTGGGTGATGTTGATCTTGTTCTCCTTGCCTGTCCTCTTATCCACAGCAGAAACATTGAGAATGTCATTTACATCAATGTCAAATGTTACTTCAATCTGAGGAATACCTCTGGCTGCTAGGGGGATTCTTATGAGCTCAAATTTGCCAAGTGGGTTGTTATCCTTTGTCATTGCTCTCTCACCTTCATAAAAGTGGTCTGCCAGTGGGGATGGCGGTATTATGTTTGATCAGAACAGTCATAACTCCAGCAGCAGTTTCAATTCCAAGGGAAAGAGAAATGACATCCAACAGCAACAAGTCCTGCACATTTTCAGATTTATCTCCAGACAAAATGGCAGCCTGGACAGCTGCACCATAAGCAACAGCCTCATCAGGATTGATTCTTTTGTTAAGCTCCTTGCCATTGAAGAAGTCTTACAGAAGCTTCTGGATTTTGGGAATTTGAGTGGATCCACCCACCAGGACAATGTCATGAATCTGTGATTTATCTAGCTTAGCATCTTCTAAGGCCTCTTCCACAGGGTCCGGTGTGCCACGGAAGTGATCAGCATTCAGCAATTTGAAACAGGCTCGGGTGATTGATGTATAGAAGTCAATACCTTCATAGAGGTAATCAATCTCAATGCTAGCCTGGATACTAGAAGAGAGGGTGCACTTTGCATGTTCACAAGCTGTGTGAAGATGATGAACAGTCCTCTTGTTCTCATTGATGTCTTTCTTGCTTGAACTTAGCAATGAAATGGTTGACCATTCAGTTGTCAAAGTCTTCCCCACCCAAGTGGGTTTTCCCAGATGTGGACTTGACCTCAAAAACACCATCTTCAATGGTAAGAATGGAGACATTGAAAGTACCACCTCCAATGTTAAAGATCAACACATTTCTCTCAGTACCAACCTTTTTGTCCAAGCCATAAGCAATAGTAGTAGCTGTTGGCTCATTGATGATTCAGAGCACATTGAGAGCAGTGATGGTTCTACCATCTTTAGTGCCCTCATGTTGGGAATCATTGAAATAGGCTGGTACTGTGACTATAGCATTTGTGACAGTCTTCCCAAGGTAAGTTTCAGCAATTTCTTTCATCTTGGTCAAGACCATAGAAGATACTTCTGGGCAGAAACTTTTGGACTCCACTTTGTACTCCACTTGGACCATAGACCTGCCTGCATCATTCACCACCTTAAAAGGTCAGTGCTTCATGTCTGACTGCACAACTGCATCATCAAATCTGCAACCAATCAGACATTTGGCATCAAAAACTGTGTTAGTGGGGTTCATTGCAATTTGATTTTTTGCAGCATCACCAATTAAACGTTCTGCTGGTGAAGGCAATGCAACTGGGAATAGTCCTGTTTCCTTGGTCATTAGCAATGGTCTTCACTTTCCCATGTTGGAAGACTCCCACAGAGAAGTAAGTGGTGCCAAGATCAATGCCAATTGTGGGTCCCTTCGACATGGTTGCTGGGGAGTCAGGGTTTGTAGCTGACCACTGTGGAGAAAGAAGGGTTGCTGCTGCTCTGAGTAGATAAATGAAAGCTTCTTAAAATAATAAATAACATCTACCTAAAACCTTCATCAAGTATGTGTAGTGAGGATAAGCTAGATGCATTTTCAGTAAGATCAGCAGTGAAACAAGGATGTCCCTCGTCACCACTATTATTCAATATGGTACTAGAAATGGAAATTGAAGGAATTAGGATAGGCAAAGAAGAAGTTATCGCTATTTGTAGATGATATGATGATACACTTAGAGAATTCTAAAGAATAAAGTTAAAAATTAATTGGAATAATAAGCAACTTTAGCAAAGTAGCAGGGTATAAAACCCACATAAATCATCCTTATTCCTTAATGTATCCTATATATTACTAACAAAGTCCAATAGCAAGAGGTAGAGAGAGAAATTCCATTTAAAGTTGCTGTGGACATTATAAACTATTTGGGAAAACAAACCCAGGAACTATATGAATGCAATTACAAACATTTTTCACACAAATAAAGTCAGATCTAAATAATTGGAAAAACATTGGTTGCTCGTGGGTAGGCCAAGCTAATATAATAAAAAAATGACAACTTTACCTAAATTAATTTACTTTTTCAGTGCCATACAATCAAACTACCAAAAACTATTTTATAGAGTTAGAATAAAATGAGATATAAATTCATCTAGAAGAATAAAAGGCCTGGAACATCAAGGAAATTAATGAAAATTAATGCTAGGGAAAGTGGCCTACCCATGCCAGATCGCAAATTGTATTATAAAGCAGCAATTATCAAAAAACACTTGCTACTAGCTAAGAAATAGAAAGGCAGATCAGTGCAATAAATGAGGCACACGAGACATAGTAGTCAATGATTATAGCAATCTACTGTTGCATAAACCCAGAGACCTCAGTTTCTGGGATAAAAACTGGGACAAGAAACTTTTAGTTTCTGCATCAATTGAAATAATCATAAGATTTTGACACTGATTTGACATATCCCACTATTTGGAAAAAACTCCTGGGAAAATTGGAAAATAGTAGGGCAGAAATTGGGCATAGACCAACATCTGATACCGTATGTCAAAATAAAGTCCAAATGGATGTATGATTTAGGTGTAGAGGCTGATACTGTAAACAAATTAGGGGAAAAAGGAATAGTTTATCTGTGAGATTTAAGGAGAATGGAGGAATTTATGACCAAACATGAGATAGAGAAAATTATGAAATGTAAAATAGATAACTTTCATTACATCAAATTGAAAAGCTTTTGCATAAACTAAATCAATGCAACTAAGATTAGGAGGGAGGGAGAAAACTGGGAAAGAATGTTTACATCTACTGTTTTTGCTTAGGGTCTCATTTCTAAAATACATAGAGAACTGAGTCAAATTTACAAGAATATAAGTCATTCCCCAATTGATAAATGGTCAAAGATCCAAACAGGTAGTTTTCAAAGGAAGAAATTAAAGCTATATATATGCATATGAAAAAATGCTCTAATTCAGTATTAATTAGAGGATGCAAATCACAACAACTTTGAGGTACCATATGACACCTAACTGACAAAACAGGAAAATGAAAAATGTTGGAGAAAATGTGGGAGAGTTGGAACACTAATTCATTGTTGGTGGAGTTATGAGCTGATTCAACTATTCCAGACCACAATTTGAAACTATGCCCAAAGAGCTATAAAACTGTGCCCCAGCAATATTGCTTCTAGGGCTTTATCCCAAAGAGATTATAAAAATGGGGAAAAGACCCTCATGAACAAAAATATTTATAGTATCTCTTTTTGTGGTAGCCAAGAATTGGAATTTGAGGTTATGCCCATCCATTGGGAAATGGTTGAAAAAATTGTGGTATATGAATGTACTGGAATACTATTATGCTATAGTAAGAAATTATGAACAGGCAGACTTCAGAAAACACTGGAAAGACTTATATGAGCTGATGCTGAGTGAAGTGAGCAGAGTTAGGAGAAAGAACACTGTTCACAGAAACAGCCACAATGTGTGATGACTGATATTGATAGACTTAGCCCTTCTCAGCAATGCAAGGACCTAAAACAATTCCAAAGGACTCATGATAAAGAGTGCCATCCACATCCAGGGAAAGAATCATGGAGGTGGAATGCAGAGTGAAGCAGACCATTTTCTTTTTTGTTTTATTTTGTTTTTTCTTTCTCATGGGTTCTGAATTTTGTTGTAATTCTTCTATGCAACATGACTAATGTGAAAATGTGTTTGATAGGAATGTATGTGTAGAGCCCATGTCAGATTACATGCTGTCTTGGGGAGGTAGGAGGAAAAAATTTAAAAGTTATAGAAGTGAACGTTGAAAACTAAAAATAAATAAATGGGAAAAAAAGAGATAGAATATCTTTATCAAAAAGAGGTTATGTGAAGTTACTCTCCATTCTTTTTTTTTGTAGGGTTATAAGTCTGATAGGCCAAGGTATTGTCAGAAATAAAGTAGACCATAATTTAAGCAATACATATGGCAAAACTCAATTCTTTTCTTGTGGGGGGAAAAATGAATAGACATGAGAGAGATGATAGTACATATAGTTTCAGATAAAAAAAAGTGTATTTATTGAGCACTATGTGCCAAGCACTGAGCTCAGCACTGAGGATACAATTATAAGCAAAGAGACAGTCTCTGACCTTAAGGAATATATGTATATATTCACATATACATATATGTTTGCATATATGTATATATAGGCACATATATGTATATATTTAAATAATAATTTTTCTAATTATATATAAAGACCATTTTAAACATTTTTACAAAATTTTGAGTTCCAAATTTTTCTTTCTCCTTCCCTCTCCTCCTCTCTTCATAAAATAATAAGGCATTCGATATAGCTTACTTATGTGCAATCATGTAAAGCATATTCTAAGTTGGTGGAAAACAGAGCTAAAAATGCAAGGGATATACACATCACAGGCACAGTGACAAAGTCTACAGAGTCAAAAACTGAGCTGGGGTGAGAAATAAAGAATGACTAGCCTGGACTCTTCCTCAAAATGAACGTTCTGGGAGGAATTCAAAACTGGGAAAAAGTGACCACAAGAGTATGGGATATTATAGGGTGAGAAGACCACAGAGAACAAGAGAACTTCCACATTCAGAACTGGTTGAAATCAGGACCCAGTGAAGAGTCATTAATAGGTCAATATCATCTTGGAAAGACATCTCTAGTTGAGCATCTCAGTGATTTGTCCTTACCCCTATACTATTTTACATTTCTATCAATTCCTTGGATAAAGATGGGACGATTGTGCTTGTGAGATATGCAGGTCACACAGAACAAAGAGGGATAGCAAACATGTTCAATGATAGACTCAGTCTATAATAAGGGGATGAATATAATAGCATCACATTTTATGGAGTTAACTGTGAGTCCTTCACTTGTGTACAAAGAATTAACTATTCATACATAGGTAGGGAGGGATGATTCAGAAAAAGGTTTGGTGTAAATGCACACACACACATACACACACATATAAAATGACTTTAATTCATAGACTTCTGCTTAATGAAACTGTATACCTATGTATGTGTATGCATATGTGTGTATATGTATATATGTATGTGTGTATATGTACATACGCACACACACACACACACATATATATATTGAGAGAGAGAGAGAGACAGAGACAGAGAGAGACTGAGAGAGACAGAGAGAGAGAGAAGAGGGAGTTAGTAGACTGCATACTCAATGTGAATCAATAATGTGATGTGGCAGACAAAAAACATAAATGCTATTTTAGGTTGCATTAAGAGAGACTTATTGTATAGAACCAGTGAGGTGATGCCCAGGTCATACTTCATCTGAATTGCTGTGCTAAGTTCTGGGTACCACATTTCAGAAAGAGCTTTGACAAGTTGGAGAGTCCAGAGGACAATGATGAGGATGCTAGAGGCTATTTCCTATAAGAATTGCTAAAAGGAAAAGGGGATTTTTGCCTTGGAGAAAAGATTTAATAGGGACACAATAGCTATTTTCAAATATTTGAAGAGCAATTATTTGGGAAATGATTGGATTTGTTCTGTTTGGCCCAAGGGATCAGAACTAGGAGAAAGGGGTGGAAGTTTCAGAGAGACAAATTTTTCATTCATATCAGGAAAATCTCCCCAACAGTTAAAGCTGCCTCAAGAAAGTACTGTCTTAGGAAATAGGGGTTCACTCTTATGGAAAGCCTGTCTTCTTCCTTTGTACTCAAAGAAGACCAGTGGCATCACAATGTTGGAGCCAGGTACAATGTGTTCAACTGTGACTGATCAGTCCAACATGAACTTGGAAGGCTCTACCACAGGTTGGACACAAATAGTCCATTTCAACATTTGGGATAGAGATGTCTCTAGATCTTTACATCTCACATTTTCCTTGTATTACTGCAATTCTGCTTTACTCAAAGGTCTTAAACCAAAGGTTAGGTAATTACTTATTTGAATCTTTCACAATAGAGAACATAATCTCTGAGTTCCCTTTCAAATCTGAGTTTCTCTCTGCAGTTTGATTGCCCCATCTGCAAAATGGAAATAATATCATCTATACTACTTTCTTTACAGAAATGTTGTGAATATCAAATGAGATATTGTGTGCAAAGTGCCTTATCACCTGAATGTACAATACAGTGGATTCTAAAAGTCCTAGTGCAGTTTTAAGCTATAAAACTCTTAAGTTTATAGTTTCTAAACTATAAAACTATATTTTATACTGTAAAGTTTAACACTACACTAAGGCTTTCAATGTCTACTATCATCATCACCACCACTATCATGGCTTCCCCAGTACATCTTTCTGGCCTCCACCATTCTTCCTTCTTTGAAATAAAAAAGGAGGGAGAATGGTACTCCTCTATACATTTCCCTATCTTCAATAATAGGATATAGATGGGAATTGTGATTTCATTTATCTAGGAAACACCCAGACAAGGAAAGTCCTACTGATTCGGAGAGGCATCTTCTCTGTCACTGACAGTCTTGGAAAGTTGTCTAGAGCACTGAAAGGTTAAGGGACATGTCCAGAGTCATAGAAACAACATTTGTCAGAGGTAGGATGTGAACCCAGGTCTTCCTAGTCCAGAGGCCAGCTTTCTGTCTACTATAACATAGCTGCTTTTCTCTGACTTCAATAAAACTTACCTTATGTAATGGCAAGCAAAGTAGGATTTTTTGCTGTTTTTCTGGATTGAGTTTTAGCTAATCAAGTGCCTTTAATTGAATGAAGAATCTTTGAATCAAGTCTTTGATTAGAAACAGTATATATATATATATATATATATATATATATATATATATATATATATATAATATAAAGTATATACTATATATATGTATACATATATATAAAATAGTAGAAAGTAGAGAGAGAATCAGAACTGAGAGAAACAAGCATGAGCTGATTAGGGGAACTTACTTGTGGGGAGGGTTAACAGAAAGAATGTTTGTGATGTCAGCTCTGTCTGTTGATCTGTGTTAATTCCTCAGGCAGAAGCCCTGTCTCTTGGTCTTTGTGAGTGAATTGAGATGATGGCACTGGTAATGTGCATAAATGTTGTCATAGCCCTGTTAAGCTTTGTTTTCCTAGAAACAGAAGCTTGGACAGGAGCCTCTGGAACCTGCTATCGGGAAGAAGCAGGAAAAGTTTGGAGTGGAACAGTCCCCATGAGCTGAGACTAAAGGAGCAGAGCACTGCCTGTGTGTGATCCCAGGCAAGAACTGGGAGCGGTTAGCCCATGGAGGAGGATTCTGAAGTTTGGAATTCATTCTCTAGTCAAGGTGAGAAAGGATTTTACTTGGATATTGTGAATTGATTAAGGAAATTATTTTTACAATGACCTGGGGGTATGTGGTGGGTATTCTCTGCTACCCCTTATGGATGCATTGTATTAGGGAAGACCCTAGCCTGGGACCCCTTGACTTTGGGGATGTATTGATGTATGCAACATACTGAGATACATATATGTATTAGATTATATTTTTTAAAGAATATTGCTATGAATGCTATGCTTTATTTTATCGAACAATGTTTAGTTCATTGCTGATTGGAGAGTTCATTATACGATGCAATTAGACCCTTAAAATTATTCTTAGCAGCAGGCCTCAAGTATCCTGCCATGACTGGTTGTTACACCTTGAAAAAAAGGGAAATCCACTTCCCCTCATCCAAGAGAGTTTTGAATGACTTCAATTCATAAAGACTTCTGCTTAATGAAGCTGTATCTTGTTGTACCATGCAACCCAGTTCAGTTCAGGAGTATCAGTAGAAAACAATGTCATAGACAAGAGGTGAACATTTTGACTCTAGAATTAAGTTTTTCAGGGGGTAAAATAGCCTGTGGAGTCATCAGGTCTTAAAATCCTAGGTTTAGTGCTACAAGGGACCCAAGATATAATCTATTTTTCATTCTAGAAAAGAGAAAACTGAAGCCCAGAGAGGTTAAGTGATGAGAGGACTTGAAATTAAGTATCTCCTTTCAAATCCCATGCTCTTTCCCCTTTACTATTGAAGGAATCCTAATAAAGTTGCCCCCAGGCCCAATACTCTAACTTCCTTATAGGCTCCAGTAAGAAGCAGGCCCACTGCCCTTACTTAACTACTACGTCCAGCCCCAATTCAATATCCTAACTTTATATATGACTCACTGCCCACAAGAAGAACAAGTTTGTTTACGAACTCACATTTTTCACAGAAGCAGCATGTATGTCCATACACTCAACCTCAACTAGACAGGACCATAATACTCAGCCGATCAGAAAGCAACACCACCAGGATGCCTGAGCAGCATGTGGACCCCAAAACAATAGAAAGAACTTTCCCTAAGTAGTCATCTGCAAAGTAATATCAAAAGCTGTCCTCCAGGTGAAGTTATGACATTAAAAGCCTTAATATAATATCGTTATTATACATACATACCCCCATATGGGTTTTTCTTTATGTATTGTGAGTAATCACATGCAGAGTTCCACTGTGACTTGGACTCCTCCTTTTTTATCTAATACCTTAACAAACCCCTCCTGCCTTTATAATATTCATAATTCCTGTTAATAATTGCATCTTTATGCTATAAAAATCTATCTTGCTTTCTCTGAAGTTGCTGGTTCCTCTTGGAACTTAGCCTGCTTCATGAGAGGTGTCTGTCACAATAAATGCCTGTACTTGGATTAGAGGTAGTCTGACTCTGAATTCTTTGAGACAGTTCCACCATAACACATCATAAAACCCCAACACTCTGTAATCTAACCCTTAATTGCGCACAAATAGAGGTTTCTCCATTTTTTAGAGTTGTTTATCTCAGTAACATTTCAACTTTCCTCCTCATTTGCCAGAAATAAGCCGGCATTCTAGAGGTATTCTTCTACCTCATCTCAGAGTACTTTGGTTATATGCTTGAAGCTATACCTTGGACCAAGACAAAATAATTTTAATAATTTAATAAAAATAATTAATAAAATTAAAATATTAATAACAATAATCTCTCCTAAAGGACTATAGATGGATCTATGCAAGGAATCCAGTGAACTGAGGATGCATCATAACAATACATAAAAGAAAAAGAAGTTCCTTAGGGTTTATGACATCTTTGTAGAAGATTTTCCCAGAATTCTAGTACTCACCATGATTCAGTCACAGGAACTCATTTCCCATGGATGACATCACTACACAGTTTTCACTTAATTCAAGATGACCTTGACCTCACCTCAATTTTAATGACTTCAGACACCACAGTTCTTCATGGTAGAGACCAATTTCTCCAACTGGAACATTAGATCCTAATGACAAGAATTCCAGAACTTGTCACCTAGTCATGGGGGAGCAAAACTATTAAATCTGGCAATGGAGTAATCAAAGCTGTTTTTGAAGTACAAATCAGCCCCTATGCATTTGTTAAGAATTCATATGTGCGGGGAGAGGGATGGAGGGGCAGAGCCAAGATGATGAAGTAGAAGTACAGAACTGCTACAGTTGCCCCCCAAACCCCTCAAAAAACTTGTAAAAATGACTAAACAAATTCTAGAGCAGTAGAATCCATAAAATGACAGACTGAAGCAAATTTTTGGCCCAAGACAATCTGAAAGATTGATGGGAAGGGTCTGTTGCACTGGGTTGGGAGTGGAGTGCAGTTTGGTATGGGCCACAACAACACAGACTGAGTGGGAGCAGGCCTTAGGGGACTGAACTGATGCCAGCTGCTGCAGATTCCAAGTTTCTCAACCTGCACATGCTAAGGACAATTTCAAAGGTCAGTGGCAAGAATTTTTCATCTGGCTGAGAGAGGAGTGTGGTCTGGCCACAGCTCTAGTCTTGACATGGGTCAGGTTCCAGCTCTTCCTCAGTCACATACCTGGCCCCAGCCCCAGAATGACTGCAACCACTGCTGAAGCAGAGACTGCATCTAGAGTCCTCCACTTAACAAAGCTCAAAAGTCAAGTAATATCTGGGAAAATTTGCAAATGGGGAAAAGGAAATAGACAAAAGATTCTTACTTTCTCAGTGAACAGATATTTTCTTATGTCATTGGTGATGAAGAGGAGCAAAATATGAAGCCAGAAGAAAACAACAAAGCCAAAGTTCTTGCACCTAAAGTCTCTAAGAAAAATGAGTTGATCTGAGACCATGGAAGAACTCAAAAAGGATTTTGAAAATCAAGTAAGAGAAGCAGAGGAAAAGTTGGGGAGAGAAAAGAAAGGGATGCAAGAAAATCATGAAAAACAAGTCAACAGCTTGCTAAAGGAAACCCTCCAAAATGCTGAAGTAAATAACAGCTTTAAAAATTAGACTAAGCCAAATGGCAAAATTGGTCCAAAAAACCAATGAAGAGAAGAATGCCTTAAAAAGCAGAATTGGCCAGATGGAAAAGGAGGTCCAAAAACTCACTGAAGAAAATAATTCCTTAAAAATTAGAATGGAGCAAATGGAAAGATGCATCTTCTGAGTTCAAATCTGTCCTCAGACACTTGCTACCTGGGTGATCCTGGGCAAGTCATTTAACCCTGATTGAGCTGGAGAAGGAAAAGGCAAACCTTTGCAGTATTTTTGCCAAGAATGTTCCAAATGGGGTTACAAAGAGTCAGACACAACTAAAAGATTATTGAACTGAACATATGGCTCCAATTTACCTTTTTTTTAAACTTTAGTTCATTACTCCTTTTCACACAATCTACATCCCAACCAAACCAGGGTACTAATTTATTCCCAAACTTCATGTCCTAACTTCTATTTCTATCTATATATACTGGCTGTGCTCCATATCTAGACTGCATTTTTTCCATAAGCAATTTTAGGAATAATCTTCCTTTAGACCTTGAATCAGATATGATCTTTTCCTAGAGTTTTTTTATTTCTCTGTGGGAATTTTAAATTTTTATTTTTCCTAAAGAATTCTGCCTGAATATCTCTTTGCCAATGACATTATTCAATTTTTGTTTTGTTTTCATGTTTGAATTATCTTCTCTTACCTCCCTTCTCTCACTCATTGAGAAAGCAAGAAAAAGAAAATCCATTACAAACATGTAAAGTTAAGCAAAAAGTATTCCCATATTATTCATTGTTTTAAAAAATGTTTCAGTCTGAACTCTGAGGTCATTACCTCTCTAGCTGGATGCAGTTTAGCATATTTTATCTTGAGTTAACTGTAATTGTGATTGGCCATTGTGTTGATTAGAGACACTAAATTTTTCAAATTGTTTGTCTTTACAACATTGTTATTGCTTAGAAAATTTTCCTGGTTCTGTTTACTTCACTTTGCATCAGTTTATACAAATCTTCCTAGTTTTTTCTGAAACCATTCCTTTCATTGTTTCTTACCGTACAATAGTATTTCATAAGTTCATATAATGTAATTTATTAAGTCATTCCCCAATTGATGGACACCCCTCAATTTTCAATTCTTAGCCACCACAAAAAAGAGCTGTTATATTATTTTTGTACATATGGGTTCTTTTCTTCTCTCTTTGTCTCTTTTGGATATAGTCCTACTAACTGTGTCTTTTAGGTTAAATGCTATGCACAATTTAATAGCTTTTTGGACGTAGTTCCAAATTGCTTTCTAGGAAAGCTATGCCAGTTCACACCTCCACCAATAGTGTATCAAAATACATGTTTTTCCATAGCCCTTCCAACATTTATCAGTTTCGTTTTTTGGTCAACTTTGCCAATATGATAGGTTTAAGGTGGTACCTTGCTAAATTATATTCTACCCTGAATCATAGTATTCTGTTTTCACATTGCAGAATATATATCTAGCAGTACTAGAAAATCAAGAGAGTGAAAACTGACCACTTAAGAGTCTATTTCAGTAGGTCAGAGTTAGGGTGAGAGCCTGAACTAGACTGAAGTCAGAGGCAGTGGAAAGGAGGAAACATGTGAGAGATATTGAAGAGATGGAATCATCATATACTGGGGATGGAGATGAAGAGGAAAGGAAAATCCAGGATGACTCAAAACAAGAGCTTAGTGAATGAAAGAATGATAATATGGCTATAAGGGAGTCAAGAAGAAAAACAGATTTAGGAAAAAGTATGAGTGAATAAACTATTGAGTATTTGACAAATTTTCTGATCTCTTCATTTTGAAACAATTCAGGCATATTTTAAAAATAAATTTTAATGATATGCTTTTTTTACATAATCCATATTTTCTAATGCGTAACCACTCCCTCTCCTCTCAGAGAGCCATCACTTCCTTCCAACACATTGAAAAAAAATAGAACATTTTATACAATATTCTGCGCACAGAACCTCCCATTTCTACAATGAAGTAGTGGTAGTGACTTCTCGGGTATATTTTTGGGGTCTAAATTTTATCATTATAAATTTAACATTATTTCATTTGATTGTCTTTTGTCCTTTCCATTTACATTGTCTTCCATATCACACATATGCTTCTCCAGGTTTTGCTTACTTCACTGTTCATCAGTTTCTATGTCTTTACATACTGTTGTCATTGTGTTCATTTTCTTCAGGATCCCCTTTGATTACTGTCAGCCCCTCACTAATCTTCAATATTTTTCCATGGAATGACTCCTTCTTAGATGTCTACACACATGCCCAGGTCCTTCTCATATGAAAAGTAAAACAAAACACTTCTACCAGATACTACCACTCCCTCAAATTTTCATATTATATCTTTCTTCCCTTTAACAGGCAAGGTCTCAGAGGGCTAAACAATTAATACTTGTCTTGTCTCCATCTACTCACTTCCCCATAGTCTTGAAATTGGATTCCAATCTCCCCACTTAGCTGAAATGATTTTCTTCAGAGGCATCTAGGATTTCTTGGTTGATAAATCTGATGATCTTTTTCTAAGCTCTCATTTTTCTTGACTTTTCTAATTTTTTTTAAGCACTGTTCCTCTTATTAAATATTCACTTTGGTTTTCTCTGCTGATTCTCTCTCTTTTTTTTTTTTTACTGCTTCTGGTCAGTTTCCTGTGTGGATTACCATTCATGTCCCACTCTTGCTGCAATGGTATACCTTGCAGTTGCATCCCAGGTCCTCTTATTTTCTCTCCCTGTAGCTTCTCTCTTAATAATATTATGCAGACTTAATAATCATCTTCATGGATTGAGAGGATGCCCATTAATTGGGGAATGACTGAACAAGCTGTGGTATATGAATGCAATAGAATACTATTGTGCTATGAGAAATGATGAACAGGAGGACTTCAGAAAAGCTGGGATGACATATGAACTAATGCTGAATGATGGGAGCAAAACCAAGAGAAGACTGTATAGAGTTACAGTCACATCCTTCAATGACTAACTTTGATAAACCTGACTCTTCTCAGCAATGGAAGATTCTAAGGCAACTCCAAAAGACTTATGATAGAAAATGCTGTCCACATTCAGAGAAACAATTGTGGAGTCTGAATGCAGATCAAAACATAATATTTGCTCTCTCTTTGGTTCCAACTCTTCTTTGCAACATGACTAATGTGAAAATGTGTTTAATGTGAATGTATATAGAGAGCCTATGTCAGATAACAGGCTGTCTTGGGGAGAGGGGAGATGAGAGTGAGGGAAAGAAAATTTGAAATTCAAAAGCTTGTGGAATTGAATGTTGTAAACTAAAAATAAATAAATTTTTAAAAATCGTCTCCTCACAGCCTTTTCCTAGTTCTATAATCCAGTTCTAATATTTCTGCTATCTTTCATTACCAGTTGCCTACTGGATATTTCTACCTGGATATCCATGGGATAAGGATAGGGATTGGATATGGAATTCAACTTTTTTTTGAGAACTCCCAGATCAAGAAACTCCCTCTACTAATGCAGATCAACACCTTTTCTGCATTGTTGTAGCCTTAATAATGTGTTTAGAGCATGGAGAAGTTACTTATTCAGGGTCCCATAGCCAGCATATGTCTAAGTCAGATTTTCAATCCAAGTCATCCTGGCTTCAAGGATGGCTATCTAGCCATACAAGTTCTCAGGAAATTCCATAGATATCTCAAAATACAACTTGTCCAAAAGAGAATTTATTATCTTCTTGCTTGGGCAGTTAGGTGGTACAATGGATAGACTACTGAACGTGGAATCGGTTAAGCTCATCATCATGAGTTCAAATATGACTCACGCACTTACTAGTGATTTGACCCTGGGCAGGTCACTTAACCCTGTTTGCCTCAGTTTCCTCATCTGCAAAATGAGCTGGAGAAAATGGCAAACCATTCCAGTGTCTTTGTCAAGAAAACTCCAAGTGGAGTCATAAAGAGTTAGATACAATGGAATTGACTGAACAACAAAAATCTCCTTACTTTAGCATGGGATAGAGTATAGAGCACTAGAATTGGAGTCTGGAAGACCTAAGTTCACAAATTACCTCAGGTACTTGTTAGTTATGTGACCTTGAACAATCATTTAACTTCTCTCTTCCTCACTTTCCTTATCTATTAAATGAGGTGTTTAGACTTGATAGCTTCTAAGTTCTCTTCTAACTCTACATTGATGATCCTATGTTCCTTCTTCCTAATTTCCTCATTTCTTCTGAGAGTGTGAACACCTTTCCATTATCCCAAGGGGTTCATTCTTTACTCTCCTGTCTTACCTTCACTAAATCCAATCAGTTATCTATGATATAAAATATGAGCTTCTAATGGTGATGCTTAGAACTATTCTCATTCTGGCTCCAGATATTTTCTAGGCTTATTCCATACAAAGTCCACTTCATACATTCTTTTCCTAACCAAACAAGCTTATTTTCTGTTTCTCAAACTCAACTTTCCATCTCCCACCTACATGCCTTTGTATAGGCTGTGCCACATTGATGGAATTTGCTTCCTCCCCACCTCTACCTCTTAGAATCTATAGATTCTTTCAAGGCTCAGCTTATGTGCTACCTCTCATGAGAAACTCCCTGGTTAGTCTACTGTCCTCTCTCAAATATCATAGACATCCTCAAATACATACATGCTGTGGCTTCTCCCTCTCTGCCAGTAGAATGTAAGCTCCTTAAGAGGAGGGATTATTTTTCATTATATCTTTCCTTCCTAATAACCTGGCACAATATTATTTGAACATAGAGGATGCCTAGAATGAATAATACTGGACTGGACAGGAAATATAGTTTTGTCTCCATTAGACAAACTTCTTTTCTGTGTAGGATTACATAATGGTAAAAAGGTTATACACTAAACTTCTATGCTGCCAACACTTCCACTTCATGTTATTAATGAGAGCTAAATTCACACATCCTTTAAAGTCTGAGGAAAGGAAGCTCATTGTGTTATTTCTACTGTGCCACCCACATATCAGAGTTGTCTTCAAGTATTTGATGCACTGATGTAAGAGGGATTAATTAGACTTGCTCTACTTGGCCCTAGAGGGCAAAGCTAAGAATGATGGGTGGAATTTACAGGAAGACAGATTTTGGCTCAACCTAAGGAAAATTGCTCTAGCAACTAGATCTGTCCAAAAGTAGATTCAGATGACTTACGGTAAGTGAGTTGCTAAGTCTTTAGGGAACTTGTTCAATCAGAGATTGCATGATCATATGCTGGAGATATTATAGTGGGAATTTGGAGTTTAGACTAGGGTTGAACTAGATCACATCTGAAATCTCTTCCAAATCTAAGTTTTTGACTCCATGACAAAAAAAAAATCCACAATGATCCTTTTTTAAATTTTTTTTTATTAAATAAATTTATTTATTTAACTTTTTACATTTATTTTCACAAAATTTTGGGTTCCAAATTTTTTCCTCATTTGTCCCTTCCTCCAAACCAATACACCAAGCATTCTAATTACCCATATCACCAATCTGCCCTCTCTTCTTTCATCCCTCCCTTCCCTTGCCCCATATTCTCTTTTGTCCTGTAGGGCCAGATAACTTTCTATTCCCCATTACCTGTATTTCTTATTTCCAAGGCAGGCAATTCAATATAGGCCATATCTGTGTTGTTTTGCAAATGACTTCCATAATAGTCGTGTTGTATAAGACTAAATATATTTCCCTCCATCCTATCCTGCCCCCCATTGCTTCTATTCTCTCTTTTGATCCTGTCCCTCCCCAAGTGTTGACTT
>CM053773.1:136304145-136329158 GCA_028658325.1 Potorous gilbertii | reverse complement strand
CCTCCATCTGTTCCATTCTAATTTTGAGAGAACTATTTTCTTCAGTGAGCTTTTGCACCTCTTTTTCCACTTGGCTAATTCTGCTTTTGAAAGCATTCTTCTCCTCATTGTCTTTTTGAACCTCTTTTGCCAATTGAGTTAGCCTATTTCTCAAGGTGTTATTTTCTTCAGCATTTTTTGGGGTCTCCTTTATCAAGGTATTGACCCATTTTTCATGCTTTTCTTGCATCTCTCTCATTTCTCTTCCCAGTTTTTCCTCCACCTGTCTAACTTGATTTTCAAAATCCTTTTTGAGCTCTTCCATGGCCTGAGCCCATTGAATATCTATTTCAGTTGTTTGGTATACAGATGCTTTGACTCCTATGTCTTTTCCTGATGGTAAGCATTGTGCCTCCTCCTCAGAAAGGAAAGGAGCTAATATCTTTTCACCAAGAAAATAACTTTCTATGGTCTTATTTTTTTCCCCTTTTCTGGGCATTTTCCCAGCCAGTTCCTTGACTTCTGAGATACCTCTCCACCCCTCCCAGATCTGCCCAGCTAGTGCTTGGGGTTTGAGATTCAAATGCTGCTCCCCGGCCTCAGGGCTTTCGGTGGCATATCTGGCTGATATTCAGGGTAAGATTAAATCAGGTTCTCAGGTGGGGGCAGGGCCACCTCCCAGGCTCAGTTCCCTCATGGGGTTGTGCAGAGATCTTCTGTAATGGAGCTGCTGCTGAGCTCCTGTCTGCTCTGGGAGCCTCTGGCCACCCGCTGCCACTGCCTCCTGAGGGGGCCTGAGTTATGGAGACACCCAGCTCCCCTCTTGGCCAGCCCAGAGGTCTCTCTCACTGACCTGCAGCACCTGTGGGGGAAGGGACCCCCGTGGCCACTGGAGATTCTATCCCTGAAGCCTGCTCAGATCTGCTCCTCTTGGGCCCATGCGGCCAAGTTAGGGCTGGGTTCCTCTCTGGTCCCGTGCATGATGGACCTTTGGTGAGGGTTTTTCAGGTCTTTCTGGAGCAGAAATCTCCTCTACTCTGTTGTTCTATGGCTTTCACCACTCCAGAATTTGTTGGGAGTTCTTCTTTACAGATATTTTATAGGCTGTGGTTTTGGAGCTAGCATAAGTGTATCTTTCTACTCCGCCATCTTGGCTCCTGCCACAATGATTCTTTAAGACAGAGCAGTTAATTGTACTAGATTACACAAGCACTTATTAAGTGCCTACTATATACAAAGCATAAAGATAGGTGATGGCTATACAAAGACAAAAATGAATCAGTCTGTACCTTGAAGGTGTTTACACGCTATGTCTGTCTCATTCACTTTTGGCACCTGACCATTTAGGTATAATGCAATTCCCCATTAATTAACTATGCCATGAATACATATTTTATGTTACCAGTCAAATTGCAAGCTTATGGAAAGAGCTAATGGGCCACTTACACTTTTGGGTTTGTCTCAGTCCTTAGAACAGTATTGTAATGAAATATATAGTTAATAAATACTTGTTAAGTGAATGGAGCATCATGTGTAAACCACCATTGTTAGTGAAAGCTGTAATGTTTGAATATTTTTGTGAATAGTAAGAATACATAAAAGAAATTGGACAGAATCTAGACCTTTAGGCAACATAGAGGAATTGAACAACAAATAAAAAGACTTTATGGTATGATGGATCCTTGGAGTCAGGTTAACTAGGGTTCAAGTCCTTTCTTTGACACATACTGCTTGCTATATGACCACAGATTTCATATCTCACGGAATTATAAGGTGAAGATGCTAAGATAAAAGAGTGTGTAGCATACCAGTCTTGGATCTGGGAAGATGTGGGTTTAAGTCGCACCTCTGATATATATTGGCTTCATGACCCTGGTCATATCATTGAAGTTCTCAGGTCTCTAAGTACTCTATAAGTTGCATTGCCAGAGAGAGTTTCTTTATGCCACAATTCCATACACTCATGAAATCATTGGTGCAGTCCCTATCCCAGGTGACACTCACATTAACAAATAACAATTACCCAAATCAACCCCTAAATTTATAGATGTGGAAACTGAAACCCAGAGTAGTGAAATGACTTAGATAAAAATCATATAACAAGTGACTAGGGAATCTTGTAAAAGAATTCAAGTGTCTGACTTACAGTCTAAAACACCTTTTGGTATAATTAAAAAGTAGACAAATTTATTAAGCACCTACTCTGTTGTATTTTTAAATCATCTGCTTTGGTAATTGGTTTGAATGAGCATATGGAGTATTCTTAATCAATAAATAGAGGTTTATTTAGATGCTCAAGAATGAATTGTATTCTGTAATTTTAGTGTTTCCCCCAAAAAAAGACTAGAGGCAGACTTAGAGAGGTCATCTAGTCCTTCCTTCCTCATCTTTGCCCAGTGACGTTTAAGTAACTTGCTTTAGGTCACATGGGTAGCAAAGTGAAAGACCAGTGATTTCATCCTAATTTCAAGCGACAGCTTTAAAGACCTTTAAAGGGACAGCTTCTTACATTTTTCCATGGTCCTTCAAAGTCAACTCCTAGTGGTACAGTATACTAATGACAGCTTCTTCATTGGCAATAACTGGATTATTTCCCAAATTATAGCTACATAATCTGTCACAGGGCTCAAACTCAAAACCTTTCTGTATTAGTAGAATTTGTTAGAGTTTGTATTCCACTGACAAAGCTTTCAAGAACGCAGGATCACTTTCATTAGGCAAGGTAATGGAGGCAGGTTGTTCTTTTCTTTTTTTTTTTTTAACAAGAACTGAGATTTCACTGAAATAGAGAATTCCCAGTAAGGAAATTCCCTCTACCAATGTAGATAACCACCTCATCTGAAATTCAGCAATAGAGGCTTGCCCAATGGCACCGAAAGATTTAAGTAATTTATCTCATAATAAAATATAATTTTAAAAATATTTTTATTTATATATTCTCATAATAAAATAAAATCTTATAGCTAATATGAATCAGAGATAGATTAATGCACAGATTTTCCTCACTGTGAGACAAATTCTCTATTCACTGGACTACCTTTGGGGGAGGGGGAAGACATTAGCACTAATTTATTTGTGAAGCAACAACGGACTATAGAAGTTAAGTGACTTGTCCAAGGTCACAGTTTGATGAGTGACAGAATAGAGACTTGAACTCTAAGTCGATTGCTCTTTCCACTACACCAAAATACATCTTTGTAGCCCACTACTAAGTGGTTTCAACCTTAGATTGGGTGATACTTTGGAGATAATCCAACTTCATCCCTTGTGCAGGACAAGATATATTTCTACTGCAAATGGCAGGTGTCAACCCTTGGCTCTTGGGCATCAAACATTGAGCAATCTTCAAAATTCCATTGAACATGGTAAATCCCATCTTGGATACATATTATGTACTCTCCGTTATCCAGTCCCTTCATTGCTCTAAGCCTTAATTTCTTCTGTGAAATGGGACTAATAATACCCTAATTCCCTGGTGGTTGTGACATTTAACTGTGATACAAATAAAGCATCTTGCAAACTTTAAAACTCTCAATACTTTCAGTTATTATTATTTGTGCTGTTAAACCATTAGAAATGAATTAGCTCAACACAGCAGCACCTCGAACCTCAAATTACTGCAGTACAAACTACAGGAGTGGATTTTTAAAAATATTTAAACATCCCCTACTCCCCAGAGTCAAAGATGGGTTTTCCAAAGGATCCTTCCTCATTTTGCTCCAGTTTGATCCTGGGACTAGCTCAGGGACCTCTTCCAAGGTACAGAACATCTACTTTACTGAGGCGCCTGACCCCATGGTAATTGTGCAACTGAATGGAAAACATGCTTTAGATAAACATTCCAAGTAAGGCAGCCAAGCTTCGGAGACAGAGGAAGTCTTCCCCATATTGGCTCTGTTGTTCCAGGCATTTATGCTCAAGCTTTTCTGCATTGCCCAAAGGAGCCAGCCAGATTCCAAAAAAATCCCATCCTGCCTTTATGTCTGTTACCTTGGGATGTTGGTGCCATTGTAGGATCAAAGGGAAAAAAATCAAGGAAAAAAACAAAGTTATTTGGTTTGCTTTCAACTCTGAGTCATTCTGGTACACAAATTATCATGCTCTTTCACATCAAGATTTCCCCCATGGGTTCTACGAATCTTCCCCTCCCCAGGCATCTCCCTTTCCTAAAAGGGGGAATTATCAGACTAGCTATCCATTTAAAACACTGAAGGATTTTCTCCTGCTGGGAATATCTTACTTTCTTCTCCCTTCCTTCCCTCTCCCTCTCTGTTTTAGCTCAGGAGAGAAGAGGTTAAGAGGAAAAACAGAGAGGGTCAATCCCAGGCAAAATTGTGAAGCAGGCAAACTTTGAATAGCTCCTCTTCCTATAACCTTTGTTGTCTTCATTGTTTTCTTCCACACTGACCTCCTGATCCTGGCATGCTCATTTATGGCCTTATCTGGCACTGGGCTAAGCTTTAGGCATAGAAAGAAACTCAAAAGATACCCCTGTTCTCAAGAAGTTCTCAATCTGATGGAGGACAGGATACAAACAACTACATATAAACAAGCTACAGACAAGAGAAATTGAAGATGATACACAGAGGGAAGGCACTAGAATGAAAAGGGAATGAATGAATGAAAAAAATGAAAGAATGATTGAATGAGAGAAACATTTATTCAGTGCTTACTGTATACCAAATACAATGCTAAGTTCTCATGATACAAAGAGAAAATGTAAACTGCTCTCATCTTAAGAAACTTTCACCCTAACTAGGGGAGACCACACACTAAAAAAAAAAGTTGACTGTATCCCAAAGAGATCACAAAAATGGGGAAGGGTCCCACATGTACAAAAGTGTTTATAACAGCTCTCTTTATGGTGGCCAAAAGCTGGAAATCAAGGGGATGCCTATCATTGGGGAATGACTGAATAAATTGTGATATATGAATGTAATGGAATACTATTGTGCTGTAAGAAATCATGAAAAGGAAGATTTCACAGAGACTTGGAAAGACTGAAATGAACTGAAGATGTGAAAGGAGCAGAACCAGGAGAACTTTGTACACAGCAACAACCACAGTATACAAGGAATTTTTCTAGTAGAACTAGTAATTCATTGCAATGCAAGAACTTAAAAAATTCCCAATGGACTCTTGAGGCAAAATGCATTCTACACCCAGAGGAAGAACTATGGAATTTGGTCACAGAATGAAGCAGATCATTTTCCTTTGTATTGTTTTGTTTTATGATTTCTCCCATTCATTTTAATTCTTCTATGCAACATGACTAAGGTAAAAATGTATTCACCTTATAATAAATAAGAATGTATGTGTAGAACCTATATAAAACTGTATGCCGCCTCAGGGGGGCATGGAAAGGAAGGGCAAAAGAAGGGGGAAGGAGGGGAAAAATATCGAAGATATATGGAAGTGACTGTAGAACACTGAAAACAAATTTAAAAATTTAATAAAAAAGTTTTGAACTGTATGGAAGATAGAAAAGACTGGCAAGTCCAAAGGTGAAGTGGAGGGGCAAGTGGCAAGATTTTTAAATTAGATAAATGTAACTTATTTTACCCTGGATCTAGGCCTGTTACATCCAAAATTTATAGAGCAATAAGACTTACGTCTATTCCCAGAAAAATTTTAGAAAGTATTGTTGAGGGATTTGTATATGAGACCTTAGAAAGAGAAGGAATGATTACTAAAAGCCAGTAGGTTTTGATGTTTGTTTTGTGATTGGGCCAACACAATTTCCTCTTTTTTTTGGTTTTGACAAGGCATCAGGACTACTGGATCAGGGAAATATTTTTAAAAGAATATGTTTAGATTTTCACAATACATTTAAAAAAGATTCTTATGTCATTGTGAAGATGGAAAACTATGGCCCAGTTGATCACTATCATAACAGTAGCCTACATGTGTATAGCATTTTAAGGTTTACAAACCACTTCACATATAATATCTCAGTTGTTCTTCACAACAACCCTGTGAGGTGGGTAATAGTATGTCCAATATTATGTAAGGCTGAAAGAGGTTACAAAGCAGATAAGCAACAAAGGTAGGTTTAAAATTCAAGTCTTCAAATTCAATACTCTCTCTAGCTTGCCACCTAGCTGCCTGGGGTGAAATTAGGTAGATTTGTAACCATTTGATGAAACAGGAAACAAGAATTTCCATATGTGTTTTTTTTTAAATCTACTGTATAAATACATGAGAAGAAGGCATGGCTGGACAACAGGTAAGTATATGAGCTAGGTGGCACAGTGGATAAAGTGCCAGAAGTCAGGCAGACTCCTTTCCCTGAGTTCAAATCTGGCCTCAGACACTTACTAGCCATGTGACCCTGGGCACATCTCTTAACCCTGGTTGCCTCAGTTTCCTCATTTGTAAAATGAACTGGAAAAAGAAATGGTAAACCACTCCTGTATCTTTGCAAAGAAAACTCCAAATGGGATCAGGAATGGGCAGACACAACTAAAATGACTGGAAAACAAACAAAAAACATGCTTTGTAGGAGTCTCCAGCATGACATTGCCATCGCATGGTGCAATAAAAAGAATATTGGGTTTGGAGTCAGAGGACTTGGGTTCAGATCAAAGTTATGGTATGTACTTTCTTTGTGCTCTTGGACAAGGCTTTTAACTTCTCTGGGACTCAAATGGCCCATTTACGAGAGGGTCAGACTCAATGACTTTTTGGATCCCTTCAAGATCTAATCTCCTAAACTAGGCCAATCTCCTCACTACTTTCTTATCCCCTCACCCCTGCTCTGAGTTCATTTTTCTTCCTTTCCTATTTTTGACCCTATCCTCTATTTCTCCTCCTATGACATCCATGCTTTGCCAGCTTCCTAGTCCTCAGGTCAACAAACACTTAATATGTGCTAGGAACTGTGCTAAGTGCTGGGAATACAAAAATAAGAATTACAGATGGTCCTTGCCCTCAAGGAGCTTATATTCCAAGGGAAGAAGACAATACACAAAAGAAAACTAAAAGGGGGCAAGCAGTGGTGGAGTTGAAGGCAAATTCCAGGAGGGGAGTCAGGGTTAAACTCAGGAAAAGTGGAGTCTTCCTGACTCTGGGCACTTTATCCACTGTGCCATCTAATTGGCAGTCCATTAAAACCCTCACATACTTAACTGTTGACAGCCTAGAGAAGAATGAGGATGTGGATGTCAAGTCATCCTCCTTAAAATGAAGCTTCTGGAAGGAACAAGACAATGGGAGGGAAGAATCTTTGAAAAGAGTGGTACTTCCAATGTGAGTCCAGGGCTGGAGGGAGCTTCTGGAAAAGTGATTTCTGGAGTATTGTGGAAGAATCAGGACTGCACCCTGAAGCCTCCAAGGACAACAAAGTCCTAGTGAAAAACCGTGGGCTAGGAATGTGGCATGAGAAGAAATCCGAGCCTTGACTTTGATTACTTACTGGTTGTGTGATTCAGAGTAGAGTGCATAACCTCTGTGATCCTCATCTGATCTAAAGATGAGTTTTCTCATCTTTAAAGAAGAATGAATTCTACCTCTGTGGTCTATCCTTCAAGTTCATTGCAAGGAATGCTTTTTGTATATCTGAATGTACCATACATATGTATGTGTGAAAGTACATGCATATGTATATGCATGTGTATATATATATATATATATATGTGTGTGTACATATGTATGTGTATATACGTGTATTAGTATACACTTTTTCGTCCTGGGACTGTGATTTAATTGATATAAGAAACTCATTGAAGAAACTCTCAATGTTGGCAACTGCTCTGCAACAGAGATATTTAGGCCCTGGTAAATGAAGTAACTTGCCAGCATCATATAGCCTGTATGAGTCAGAAACAGGGTGGGTACACATTGCTTACTTACTCTTTGACTGGGTCACTCTCCACTAAACCATTCTATCATTCATATACATACATACTTACACAGATACAAATATGCATATATGTGTATATATGTATATACATGTTCAAACATGAAATCTCAATATTTGATCAAGTGTATTATGTCCTCTGTCATTATCCACACTGTATGAATCTTGTCCATGAGCACAAATAAATGAATCAGCCAATCAACCTATAAGTATTATTCCGGTTGTTTCAGTAGTGTGTAACTCTTTGTGACCCCATTTGGGGTTTTCTTGGCAGAAATACTGAAGTGGTTTACCATTTCCTTCTCTAGTTCATTTAACAGATGAGGAAACTGAGGCAAATAGGGTTAGATGATTTGCCCAGAATCACACAGTTTGGATTTGAACCCAGAAAGATAAGTCTTCCTGACTCCAGGTCTGGCACTCTATCCATTGTACCAACTGGCTGCTCCAAGTATTTATTAAGCCCTTATTATGTGTCAGTCATTGTTCTAGGAAATAAGACTATACGTATAGAAGTAAAATACTCCTTGCCCTTAGGAGCATTTATTCCACTGATATCCACTAGAATGCTCTGCATATTTGGGAATAGCTACCAGGGATTTGATCAAGATACTTACTAGGGATTGCTCATACAGTCATAGATTATCAAGCCCTTTCAGTTGTCCTCCTGTAAATACTCCACAGGAGGTCCAGAAACATGCTTGAACCTTCCTCCAGACATCATGTGGATACCACAGGGTGTCTCTCAGTTATTCCTTGATCTCACTTGATGATTAATTCCCCTTTTCATTTTAGGTAGCTTCTCCTGTGCAATTCCTAATTTGTATATCTACCATGTACCACTCCAGAGTCTTTTACTTGACCCTCAGTCTTAATTGTTGAAAGAGAGAGACAGAGACAGAGATTTGGAGATTGAAATGGATGGAGAGGAAATTGAGAAGATGGATGGATGGAGAGAGACAAACAGGCAAACAGAGAGAGATTGAGAGATTCAGATGAATGGAG
Organism: Potorous gilbertii; assembly: GCA_028658325.1. Taxonomy (NCBI): domain Eukaryota; kingdom Metazoa; phylum Chordata; class Mammalia; order Diprotodontia; family Potoroidae; genus Potorous; species Potorous gilbertii. Next base: position 136,320,316 of record CM053773.1, on the reverse strand, counting down.
AGAGAGACTGAGAAAATGCATGGGTGGAGAGACGGAGTTTAAGAGATTGAGATGGATGGAGAGAAAGAGATTGACAAGATGGATGGATGGATGGATGGATGGAGAGAGAGATAGAGACGGAGACAGAGAGAGACACAGAGAGAGAACAGCAGCAAACAAGGAAAGGGGAAAAATTACTCATAATAGTGATCAAAAACTCCCAACATCTGCCTCAGTGCCCCATTTGTGGCACTCATGTGCAGCATAGATTGCCCAGTTTGTTTTAAAACTTCCCTTGATAACACACTTCCATGTTTAGTAATCCTTTCTGACAGGAAGTTGTTACTTGTGTCTAATCTATAGTCCTCCTGCTGCAGTTTTAAATTCATTTTCTCCTATTCATTCCTCAGTGGAAACGTGGCCATCTGGTCTCCATCCTCTCTATCCTGTATGCATAAACATTTTTGATGTCTTGTCTGGTTTCTTTTGATCAATTTGCTCTTAGTTTTCTATGAGAACTTTAAAAAAATTAGTGGTAGAGGAGCATATTAGTGACTGACTTTTTAAACTTCTAAATTTGCAGACTATTCTCAATCCATAGCCTTGTTTTTAAAAACCTAATACTGCCTTCTGTATAAGTTTGTTTGAGGCTACTTTTATTTTATGAATTAGTCTGGGAGACTTTCCACCAAGTAGAGAGTTTTGATGTGTGGGCATTAAATATGATGGCTGGTTTTGTACTAAGTTGCTAGTTTTTGGCCCTTAAACAAAAGGAGCATATGCCCCCAGAGTTATGTATGACAGCTGGCACTGCAAATCTGTAGAGATGAGCAGATTCTGTGGTAAAACTGGCTCTCCAAATTCCCTTCTGTCTGGATGAGGAGAGAGATTTTAAGCTGATGTAACAGAGTTCAAAACATATAGGAAACAATAAAGCCCGGCATGAGGGCAGCATTGCTCACCCTCCTGTTGGGGGCCTGATGTGAGCTTCATTTTATGCATTCAGCAATGCTGCTCGTTCTTCCAATGGGGCAGTTTTGATCTTAAGGATCTCTCACTTGGTGGCTGAGTAATGCCAGGCAGTGTGCCGCAGGGCTGTCTCCAAAGCCCAGTCATGGAAGTATGGCTGGGAAGGGCAGGCAGCTGATACTTCAAGGTCTATAAATACATTGATCCCAAAGTGTATTTGTGCATTGGCTTAAGCTTTCATACGGCTTCAGTAGCAACAGCAGGACTGTTTGGAATCTTTCTTCTTGGGGTGATAAAAGTGGAATGGGGCTCGAGTTTTCCTTCCAATGTCTCCCTTTTACCTTTTAATTGATTGGACAAATATTCGGTTAACTACAATATGTGACATTATTTTATTGTTATTATGGCTTTGTTTGGTCAGCATGAACAGAAACTGAGAAGTTGAGAAGGTATTTTAGTTCTTTTTTCCCCAAGGGAAATGGTTTATCTAGTGAAACTACAATGAAACTCATGATGAATGACTGCCACTTTCTTCATCATTTTCTGCCGAAAAAGGTCCTTGACTTTGTTGTCTTCAATAACTCATCTTCCTTCAAGATTGCATCAAAATTCTGAAACTCATCCCTCCCCAGTACACTGTGGTCCTGGTGTCCCTTTCTCCCTATGACTGAAGAGGACGAAGGAAGGACATTGGAGAGCTCCTCCCAGATCCTCTATTTAAGGAGGAAACACAGTGCCCTTCTCATTTCCCACTAGGCTACTCACTTGAATTATTCTGCCTGATTTATTTTTTATGTATATCATCTTCCCCCATTAGATTGTGAGTTCCCTGAGGGACTGTGTTCTGCCTTTCTTTATATCCCCAGTGTTTAGTCTAGTGAATGGTACACAGTCCGAGCTTAGTAAATGTTTGTTGACTGAGTGAATTCCTTCAGTTTATCATTCAGGGCTTCAGCAATATCTTTATGTGCTCTGATTTATTTACTGCACATGAACTGTTTCATTCCCTTATATGGCATGGGAAAAGATCTTGAAGAATTTGTCATTGAGTGTTTCCTGAGGACATTTTGCTTTTTTCTGAAAGATAGCAGAGGAATGTCATACTTTTGAGAAATCTGGAAAGTTCTTAGAGGGGAAGGTAAGATGTTTGGTCTAAGAAGGGTGCAACAACATTCATGATGAACTGATTTCAATTTTGTTTGTCCAGTTTTTAATCTAGAGATAGACAACAAATTCATGGAGGAGACATGAAAATTCAGAGGTGTGAAAGGACTTTTCTAAGTTGAGTAGGGGAAAAAAGATAATGGTTATTGGGAGAGAGCCAGCCTCTGGGTCCCCTTCAACTTTTCTCAGACTTAAATAACCAAGCAACAACCTTAAAGAGCCTGAGTAAGTTCCAGGTATGTGAATCTCATTTTTAGTGCATCTTATTATTAATAAAATAAATTTAAATAAAAAAGAAAAAATGTGAAAAAACATGCTTTAAAAAAGGGTGTACTGCATTGAGATGAGTCAGAGGGAGCTAGCTCTGGGTCAGTAGTCCTGACAAGTCAAATTCCTGTGTCATGGTGGAAGAGATTCACACTATCCAGATACAAGGTTTTCATGAGACAATGAAGCAAGAGGGTCTCCCAAGGAGGTCACTCCATTCACATCATCCACTTCGTACTTGGGAGATGGACAGAGAGAACTTGGATTGAAAGATTAAAGATCATGGGTAAATGAAATTTAATGACAACCTTAATTAAAATTTCTGTTTTAATATACTTTTATTAATCTGATAAAATGTTTGTTCTAACTATGCAGGCAGGACTTGAGTAATCAAAAACATCATAATCAGAAGGAAAATAAAAGGAATGACCAGTGGGTGGGACAGAGCTGAAAGACTGAATAATATACATACATTAAAAATCTGGGAGATTTAAGGTAGGGACAAGATTCAGGGAGTGACTGATAACAAGTTTACCTCTAAGACTTCTGAGAGCTTTCAAGGAGTCCCTTACTCAATGTGGCATCCTATTGCCTCTGGGATAAAACATAAATTCTTCTATTTAGATTTTAAAACTCTAAACAACCTGGCTCCAACCTATCTTTTCAGTCTCACTAGTCATTACATCCCTCCCTTCCCCTACCCTATAATCTGTGACCTTACCCAACTGACTGGAGGAGTACTAATATTAGCTCCCACTGCCGGCCACATCAAATGCCACTGTCCAGTACTGAAGATTTTGTGTTGTGCTGGAAATATCAGATACCACAATTAAGATGCATAGCAACATGATGACTGGTCTTCAGAGGTCAAAGAGTATTATAGTAGGTGATGCCTTCTTGGTGATTTTGCCTACAGGTAAGTTTTCACTTAAAGGGCTTCAAAATTCCTGAAGGAAATGTTCACATTATTAACGTTATGCCCTGCCATACTAGATGAAACAGGTGAGGTATAAAATTATGTTTACCTTAGAGATAAGAATGAGGCAAAGGGAGAGACAAGTATTTGTCATTTGGAAGCACTGTATTTTCTGTCCTTCCCAAGACAGTCCTAGGGACAAATGGTAAGCACTAAAGGGAAGAAGGTTTTCAAATGATGTCAGAAAACAAAGCAAAACAACTTTCTAACAATTAAAGTTATCCAAAAGTGAAATGAGCCACCTCAGGAACTAGTGTGTTCCTCCTCAGTGGAAATCTTCAAGGAGACACTGGATGGGGTCCCTACAGAGCAGTGGACTCCAAAGTATGGACCCTCATTCCCAGTGAGCAATTGTATGTCACCAAGATGAACATGTCACGAATCCATTAGAGAGTGGTAACATTCTACACTCGCTGTGACAACAATTTATAGGCCTTGTCTTCAATATAATTCTCCTTACCCCTCCACTCATTATTTCCCAACACTCCCTAATTGACCTCCTTCCACATCTGACCCCCTAAGGCTGTACAATTTTGAAACTCTCTTCTGCTTAAGGTGTCAGCCCCTGAGAAAGGTTATAACATAACCATGGCCCAGGCACTCACACAAGCAGCTTTCAAAATTCCTCCCATCTCTATCATACTCACACCATATTAGTGACTGGTCAGTAAGGATCCACATTTCTTTCCCTCCTTAATTTCTCAGTGGGACAGAATAAATACCAAAGGAGATGTAGGCATGGGTTGATTTCAATTTGTACCTCAGATCTCATTATATTATCTTTTCCCTAACTACTAGTCCTCTTTTAAACTGACCTGTTTCTGTTGAGGGCATGACCATCCTTCAGGTTACCCAGGTTTTCAATCTCAGTGTTGTCCTTAACTCTCCAAGCTCCTTCATCCCGCAACTCCAACTTGGAGTCGTCTTGTCAAATCTACTTCCACAATTTTTTTTTGTATTTATTCCCTTTTCTCCATTCACACAGCTACCCATCTCCACCTTAGTCAGGCCTTCATCAACTCTCATCCAGAGAGTTACAGTGGACTCCTAATTTGTTTCTGCTTCAAGTCTTTCCCTATTTCAATCTGTCCTCCACACAGCTGCCTAATTAATGTTGCTAAATCTGAAGTTTGACAACATTAATACCACAAACAAAAGCCCCAAATTTTTGACTTTGTGGATTCTAGGGTCAAATAGTATTAAATGATTCCTTCATATTTTACAATTTTATTTTGTGTAAGTTTTATAATATGCATAAGTATCAGTATAGTAGTAGACATATACAATCTATAAATAAGTAAATATGGTCATATTGGAAGTGTGTGTCCCAAAATTTCTATACAATCTATAAATAAGTAAATATGGTCATATTGGAAGTGTGTGTCCCAAAATTTGATCCTATAGGGATATAGGATCAAAAATATTTGGAGTCTTTAGCTGTATAGATCATTCTTGTTCATGTGTGGGGTCAATTAAATGTTTCTCTAAGGTCTTTTTCAATGCTGAGTCTGCAATGCTAGGATTTTTTCCACATTGCTCCAGATTACAGGAAAGAACAAACTGGTATTGCTAGTGGGGCTTCTATATGTGAATCAGTGATTGGGAACTCTCTCCACTGACCTATTTGTGCCTTACTAAATATGTCTTAGGGAGTTTCTTGAAGGACACGGAGGTTTGGCCTTGCCTGGGGTCACAAAGCTAGTAAGTGTGAGAGGAGAGACCTGAAACTAGGCCATTCTGACAACAACTACTACTGCTACTACCACCACTGCTGCTGTTACTCCTCCTACTACAACTACTACTACCACTGCTGCCATTACTATTACTACAACCACTACTACTGTTATCACCAGTATTAAAACTGCTACGACTGCTAGTACTAACGCGGCTGCCAAAACTGCTACACCAACCGTTATTACAAATACTAAAACACCAACTACCACTTAACGTTACTGAAACAGCTAGTACGATTAGCTGTAATTTATGGAGCATTTTTGTTATGTTATCTCCTCAGTGTTATCTTATATTTTATCTTTTATTATGCTATGTTATGTGATGCTTACATAACCCTGTGAGGTAGGTGCTGTTTAATATCTGCTTTTTAAGAGATGAAGAAGGGTGAGAGAGATGAAGTGATGTATTCAAAGTTCTATAAATGTCTGAGGTACATTCAAATTCAGACCCTCTCTGGCTCTGAGTCAGGCATTCTAGCCACTGTGCCTCTTGGCAAAAGTTGAGAAGGCTTTCCCTACAACAGTAAATACATGATGTAGCAGCTTGTCTTATGCTCCTCCCATTCTCCATGGTCTCATTTTTGTAGATATGTTTAGTTTAGCATTCAAAAATAACCTAAAAATGCATTATTTATAGCTGGAAGACACTTAAGAGGTTTTCTCAATACTCTCATTTTTGAAGTGAAGGCATTATGGGGTCATAGAGCTAGAATTAGAAGGGACCTTATAAGCTATCTTGTCTAAGCCTCTTTTTTTATAGATGAGGAAATGGAGGCCCAGAGAAGTTAAGCAGCTTGTCCAAGGCTATGCAAGTAGGATTTGATCTCAGGTCTTAAAGTGCATTGTACCTTGTGACCTTTCAAAGTACCTTATCCAATGGCATTTGGAAAATTAGCAGAGCTAGGATTCTGTTCCAGGTCCCATATGTCCTGACTTTGAATCCAGTCCTTTCCATTACACCATAGATTCTCTATATTGTAGGGTGAGTGCTTTGTAATCTGTATGCTATCCCTTAGGCTGTGACTCATGGACAGAAAACATGTGAGAATAAAACCTTACTCACTTGGTGTAAGACATACACCATTTTTAACCCAACTGGCTAGCTTTTAACCTAACACAAACACAACCCCCTTAGAATGTTCCAGCAAATCCACTTGAGATACCTAAGCAAGAAGAAGACAAGGACCTTACCTATGTTACAGCATTTGACGTGGCCTACTTTGCTAGTCTCCAAAGCAGCCTGCTGAGGTCACTCCTTAACCCCAACCCCCCACATAACCATTCAGAACACTTCCAGTGAGCTGAAGGGACAGCTATAGTTAGATTTTTCATTTAAATTTTGGCACAGCCTGTAGTCATTCCTGTTACTTCCAAGGACTGTTGCCATTATATTAAAAAAGAGTAAATTTGCTGCGCGTTACTTACTGCCCAGAAAATCCAGTTGAAACCTGCTACTGCCAAATCTGCAGATTCAGTGCAGGGCCAGAGACTTTAAATAGCTCCTGCAAGGGAGGATTTTCTGCTGTCTAGAAAAAATAGGGGTGGGGGGAGGCTTGATAAAGCTTGAGTTTGAAGGATTGGACATGGACCATTAAAACTAAAAATGGTTGGGAGGACAGTCTCTGCCTCTCTTGATGTCTGACTGCCCCATCTGTGTTATTCTTGAAGGCAAAGGCTTCAGTTAATTATTAGTTCCTAAGACTCAAGATGTCCACTGTCAGAGTAAGAGAGAGAAGGGGATCTTCTCACTTGGGTTTTATTGAGGACCCTCAAGCCTTTCTCTGTCAGGGACCCAGGCCCCCACATAGAATGTGATCTTCAGTTCCTAACAGAGCCACCTAGATGGTAAAGAGACCTGAATTCAAAATCTAAGTTAGACACTTATTAGTTTCTGTGACACCAGGCAAGTCACTTAACATTTTTAGTCTCAGTTTCTTCATCTGTAAAATGTAGATAACAATAGCACCTGATTCCTAGGTTGTGATGATTGAATGAGATAATATGTGAAGTGTTTTGTAAACTTTAAAGTGCTTTATAAGTGTTAGCTATTACCATTCGTGATTTCAGCCTCCTAATTGTTTAACTTTTTTTTTAAGCCAACAAACTCATTAGAGACCCCTCCTAAGAAGGACAATAAACTAGACTAGAGACTCTTTGCACTGAGGATGAATCCAATTCTCTATTTGAACTTTTCATTCCACTATGTACATGAAAGTGAAGAGGGACCTATAGAGCCCACAAGTATCCACAAGTATATGCTTTGGACCCAGGCTGTACTGTCAACCCAACCCAAGCAACTGAATTTCATTGATTCAAGAATTTTCTTGAGCGAACATTGTGTCGATGTAGATGCTATGGAAGACAGAAAATCGATTAAAAAAGTCCATTTTTTTTAAGGAATCCCAGCCAATGGACTCACTTTTTTCTTTTCTTTTTTTTTTTTTAAAGTTGAGGATGGACTTTATTTTACTATAGAAATTGTAAAAGATACAGAAAATTCAAACAAACTCATAAACAGGTACAGAAAATAAATAAAATATATGTATGATAGTACATAAAGTCCCCTGAAAAAGGAAATTGAATGTGGGGTTGCACGTGAATCAATATTCTGAAGAAAATTCACTCTTTTACTCCTCCCATAAATTCGATTCATTTTCCCCCATTTCAATGCCCTCAAGAAAAAATATTTTGGGCTTACTAAACAGGCAGTCTCCTTCTTCTCAGACCTGAACAGTCTGGATAATGCATGGTGAAAATGAAGCTGAAGGTACAGTCGTTTTATTCTCTCATGTTGAGAGGTTTTATTTTTCTGAAAAATAAATTTTTATTTATATCATTTTTTATAGTGACTAAATTTCCACTATATCTTTAACCTCTCGAGTATTCACTTTCTTAGCTGAGACAAATCACTGGGTCTTTCTGGGTCTTCATTTTGACCCCTGTAAAATGGTGGTGATGACACTTACTACCTTAAGCCCTTAAGAGGGCTATTATGAAGACCAAAGGAAATAAAGAATATGAAATCCCAATGTGAGATCTGAATATTATTTATTTAAGAGGGGCACATCCATTTGACTACATCTTCAATGATATGTGGACCCAGTGAGTCACTGAGACAAATTTCTCAAGAAACTATGTGCCTTTAGCACATGCTGCATTGACCTGATAGGTGTTGAGGACATTTATGGGGTGAATAAGGGTTGTAATGTGAAGGCGGAGTCACATAGACAGGGTTAAGAAGCATATGAGTCATACCCTGCTAATCTGGTGTCAACTGGGATAGGGGCTCAAGCCTAGAGAGCTAGCACTTACCTTTTAAAATATGCTACCTTTGAACCCAGTAGATTAGAAAATCTAGAGCTGAGTGGAGTCTGGACTACTAATTAGCCAATCATGCTGCAGATGATTAAAGGATCTGTCTGTTCAGAGTAAGCACAGAGCAGGTTTGTTGCTTGTTGCCTAGGTAATAGTCTAGTAAATGGAAGAGTTAAGATTAGAGCTCAGAGACATTCCCTCATGATGCAACCACTGTTTATGTTGTATATAGAATATTTTTTAATCACCTAATATGACCTAAATGTCTAGTTGCCAAAAAACAGAAATTTCACTTGAAGCAAAATTGGAAGAAACATAAAGATTTGGTTTTAATTGTTACTTAAACATTACAATATTCAAATAAATCCATTGTTATTCTTTTAGTGTTACAGTACAACTTACATCTTATATGTAAGGCAGTATACTACAGAGAAAAGAAGAATGGATTTAAACTCAGAGGACCTGGGTTCAAGTCTGGCTCCTCCACAAAATTATTTAATCCCTGTTGGCCCCCGTCTCAATTTACTCATCTGCAAAATTAGAGGGTTGAATTTGATGACTTCTAAGGTTTCTTCTGGATCTAAATCTATGTTTCTAAGAGTGGCAGAAGGGTTTCTCCAGGTGGAAGTTTTAGATGACTTTTTAAATCTCTTCCCAGCTCTGACTTGTTTTCTGAAACTAGTAGGACTGGGGTTAGGGTTAGGGTTATGATAAAATGAAAAACTCACTGACTATAGCCAAAGGATTTGGGTCCAAATCTTGGTTCTGACTCTTCCTATTAACTTTGGGCACTCCCCTTCTGTCTCTGTATTTCTTTTCTCTTATCTACAAAATAAGACAGTTAGACTAGATGATCCCACCCAATTATGTGATCTCAAGATTTTCCCTCTCTCCTCCTTTAATCACCTTGGAGCACAAGGGAAAAAACGGGTTATACCAAAAATGTGACCCGAGAAACTGCTCTCCAAGAGATGAAAATCTAACCTCAATGGCACCACAGGCTGAGAAAATTTTATTTTGACCCCCAATTTGATCCTAACTTATTTTCTCTTTGACAACATTCCTTCCCAATCTTCTAAATAAATTATATTCTTCCAAAGACCGAAGGTAATTAAATGATCCACCAATCCCATATAACTCTCACTGTAACGACTCTATCCAAAGTTATGAATGAGTCTCTTAGTTGACGAAACGATGGCCTTTTCTCAATCCTTATTCTCTTTGACCTTTGCAAAGCCTTCAATGCTATTGATACTTTTCTCTTTCTTGATACTCTTTTCTCTAGAGGTTTTTGGACCACTACTCTCTCCTGGTTCTCCTCTTATCTAATTTCTCCTTCTCAGTCTCCTTTGCTAAATCCTCACCCAGATCACACCCTTAAACTTAGGTGTCCCTCAGGTTTTGGTCCTAGGCTCTCCTCTCCTTCCACTGCACTGCTTGGTGATCTCATCAGCTCCATGGATGTAATCACCATTTCTAAGCTAAATCTCTCTTCTGACCTCCAACTGCCTTTCTTTCCACCATCTCAAAGTAGATGTCTAGTAGACATCTTAAATGAAGCATGTCCAAAATAGAGTTCAATATATTTTCCCTTATCTTATCCTACCCCCCACCTTCCCTTTTATTATAGAAGGTAACACCATCCTCCCAGTCCCTCTGATTTACAACCTCAATTCCTGACTATTTCTCACTCCCCATAGCTAATCTGTTGATGAACCCTGTTCATTTCACTTCTGTAACATCCTTGTATATATTCTCTTCTCTCCTCTGACACTGGATCACCCTAGTGCAGACCTTCATCACATGGCCCTCATACCTGGACTTTTAAAATAACCTGTCAGTGGGTCTGCCTGACTCAAATCTCTCTTGGCTCCAATCCACACTCCATTCAGCTACCAAAGTGATTTTCATGAAGTATAGATCTGACCTTGTCACTCCCCTACTTAATAAACTCAAGTTGGCTCTTTTTGCCTTCAAGATCAAAGGCAAAAAGCTCTGCTTGGCATTCAAAGCCCTTCATAACTCAGCCCTCTCCTACTTTTCCAGTTTTCTTAGACCTTACTCTCTACTACATACTCTTAGATACACTGAGGTCCTGGATGGTCCGTGAAGAAGACATTCCATCTCAGCTCTGAACATTTCCTCTGACTGTGCCCCACACCTGGAATACCCTTCTTCCAAAACTCTGTCCACTAACTTTCTTTAAGTCCCAGCTAAAATCCCATCTTTAACTAAAAACTTTTCCCCATACCTCTTAATTACCTCTGTTAACTACTTTATCCTGTATATGGCTTGCTTTTTATATATTTGCTTGCATGATATCTTTCCTATTAGACTGTAAACTCCTAGGGATCAGGGACTGTCTTTTGCCTCTTTTTTGTATCCCCAGCATTTAGTCCAGGTTCCGGTATGTAGTAGGCACTTAAGAAGTGCTGATTTATTATTGATTGATTATATCCACCACACAATACTACTAGAGCAGAAGCCAAGTCAATAAGCATTTATTAAATACCTACTATGTGTTAAGCACAGTGCTAAGTGCTCAGGTTACAAAGAAAGGAAAAGGAAAAACAATTTCTCCTCTCATAATCTAATGAGTGGGAGGTGGGGATAGGGAAGACAGAAATTAAAGATAATCTCAGAAGGAAAACCCATTAAGGAATACTGGGAAAGACCATATAGAACATGGGATTTTGGATGAGATGTGCAGGTAACCAGGAAAACGCAAAGGCAGAGATGAAGAGGGAAAGGATTTCAGGTATGGGAGACAGCTAGTGGAAATATACAGACAAGGAAGAGGACATTTCCTATGTGAGAAACTACAAGGAGACCAATGTTGCTGGATCTCCCAGTACATAGGATGTGACTGGAGAGGTAACAGAAGCAAGTTTATTAAGGGTTTTAAAAGTCAAACCAAAGATTTTACACTTAATCTTTCTTGTGATGAGGTGCTTCTAAGATTTGTTGAATGAAGCAGTGACATGGTAAGACCTGGACTTTAGGAACATCGCTTTGATGGCTGGGCTTGAGGTAGAGGGATCAACCAACTGGTTATTGCAATAATACAGGTGTGAGGTGATAAGTACCTGTACCATAGTGCTGGCAATGTCGGAGGAAAAGTGAGGGCCCTTTGGAGTGTCCTAAAGAAGTAGGTATCCTAGTCTGCTTAAAGCCAGGAGGCTCTAGAATCTGACAAAATATACAAGAATGGTGACTAGTGAGGGTCAGGAATATCTGAGCCATAGGATAGCTTAGGAAGCAAATGAGGGGGCATGCAAATCGAAGGAAGAATTTGGGCAGTGAATACCCACAAAGTGAAGTCACCCCTTCTCTATCTACAATGCTGCTTGAACCTGGAATTATAAATGACAGTAGGAAAAAAAAATCATCCAAGTGGACCTGGGCATGCTTTATACAAATGACACCTTAAATGAGAATTTCCAGCATGCATGACTTCCCTTTCCACCTCACATATATTTACCCATAATTATTTTTCGGTGGAGTGACCTGACATCAAAAAATATTGGTAAAAGTCACTCCTCTTTAACCATTCCCAGACTAGATTTCCAAAGTGAGACAACCATTGCAGTCTAGGAGTCATTAAGCACTTCCTTTGTTAATAGGGTACTGAGCTTATACACTCAGGGCCTAATTACTTTGGACATTATCTAAGTCACCAAGGTAGGTGGCTATCTCACAGCGAGCTCATAGCACAGGTGGCTGCCATTGCTCCGGAGGGTTAATTTCATTCCCACCCATTTTCTATCTGGCAGATTCCATTGTCCACTGTCACTGAGACATCTCAGATAGAAACAAAGGAATATAGCTGAACAAAACAAATAGAGATGCCCCAGTGCAACTGTCACCTAAAACTATTATGAATATTTTTAGGGAAGGTATTTTAAATGCATTTAATCTATTCAGTCTGAAGACTCAAATATCAGGGTTTCTGCTTTAGTGATGTGTCAGTGCTTGGCCGCGCTTTAAAGTTTCAAGCTTTTCAGTGCAGCGCTGAAGTCAGCCTTGACAGAACAATTTATCAGTACAGTAAGTGTTCACTATGTATAATATTAATGGCTTTTTTTTTTTTACAAATTTAAGTTTCTCAGCATCAAATGGAAGCTTCAATTACAGAAATTTCTTCATGGTAACTGGACCTTCTTTAGCTGGTAATGTCATGGGAGAGGACAATGGGTATAGAAGGAAGGGAAGAATTAACCTGAGGCTCTGTTTTTTTTACTAACTCAACCCTGTTTATCATTGTTATTAATATTCATTGAGCCCCTGTTACATGCCTGGCACTATTCTAGGCACAAGGGGCCTCACCTGCTGGGCATTTATGTACATTTATTTTAGAGATCCACTGAGTTGCTTTAAGAAGTTCCCTTTTAATCAGACCCTAAAATATACTGTCTAGGTTTAATTAGGGTCAATCAATCTTTATAGTAATTTTCTTTGTCTCTTTCACAGTTATTTAATTCTACAAGTTGCTTCACCCTGGCTCCCAAGAGTTTCAAGAAATCAAAAGCCCCTTTTACCCATCTAAATATTCCACATTGTCAATCCTTATTGTAAGGATCACAAATTTAAATATTAAACACATTGCAACTAAACCTGACTCTTCTAATCACTGAAGGTTAACATTGGCATCCTAGAGTCTTAGTTGACAAAGGACCTCAGGGATCACCTAGTGCAGCTTCTAATTGAAGTTTTAATCTCAAATACACCATCCCCTTGGAGTGATTGCCCAGTGAACCTACAGTTGAACAGTTGATGAAGAATTCACTCCCTTATGAGATAGCCCATTTCAAGGGTTTTGGAGAAAGACTGGGGAGACTAACAGCCAAAAATTTTACCCAGGATTTTGGTCCAAGAGAAATGAGAAGTGTTTAAAAAAAATAAATGGTTGCTGACTGATAGACAACATAAAGACAAATGATTTCAATGAAAAGAAAATGATGAAACTATAAGAATAATGTGGTCAGTGGCATGCTGTAAATGTTTGACAACCAGTCATCATACATACATACATATGTACCTGCAAATGTTGTTGTGTTTGTCCTTCATTGTCGAAGAGGACCATGACATAGAGATGATGATATGACTTGCAGTTGACTTTGAGTGAAAGAGGACTGTGCAACATCACCAGCCTCACTTTCATTCACTGTGCCATCGGGGTCCAGAGGCCTGATATTCACCAGGAGAACTGGAGATGGTCCAGGATGCACTGTGAGACCCTGGCCCTTTCAGGACAAGGTCTTATCACCTTCTCACTTTGAGTGAGATACACACATTCAGCGAACAGGCTTCTTTAAGTAGTTACTCAAGGAATGGACCCTTTAATAAAAAAATATCAAACTGGGAGGGGAAGACCCTCAGGGTTCCTGGGTAAAAGAGAAGCAATTACTATTTAGTATTTACATATGTACACACACAAATATGTATATATACATATAAATACATACATATATATTCTCTATATGGTTGTATGTATTTATGACACGCTCCTGTTTAATCTACATCATTAAATTTTCTCCATAATATCTAGACAATAAAAAACAACAAAACAAGTTGTGCTTTGTAGTATTTTCCAGTTTAGAAGGTATAAATGAACACATTTAAAATTTGATAATTGACTCTCTTAGCACACCGGATCTAGCTCCAGAACACTTCTGGATTTTGTATGCGAGTCATCAACAAACCTAGACCTAATCAAAACACGTGTAGAAGATGGAAGTACAGACAAATGATGAAGGATGGATACAAAACAATAGCACAATTCTGCAAGAGTAGTGTCAACAAGCCTAGTCAATGTTAAGGTTTGCCCTAAATATCGCTTAAAAAATAAGGTAATTGTGCATTTGGTTGGGGGCAATAGAAGATCAAAAAACAGACCTGCTACTCTGAGTAGACTAGACAAGCATAAGGGATGAAAGCTCAAGTCTCATTTTCCTTTTGTTTTTCCCTTCCAAAGAGAATGATCTTAATGAGCTTAGCTAGGAAGGACAGCTCAAAAATTTTAAAAGATAATGGAGACCTATAAGGAGATAATAAGAAAATAGCTAGCATTTCACAGTGGATTAAAGTCACTGGTCCAAACAAATTGCGATAAAGAGTCAGTCAAGAACTGGTGGAGGATGCTGAGGCCCTCTGGAAGTTTTGAAGAATCATAGAGAACAGCAGAGAGTCAGAGGTACTGGAATACTGTCGTCCTGGAGATGGGGAAACTCCGAATCTTTTTTTTTTTGAGAGGGTGGAGTTTTCAAAATAATGGATGAAGAGCTTAATTTAAATTCCTGAGAAAGCTTTGGGGTGCTGTAATCATGGGGTTCTGGTCAGATATAAGGTAGACGGGAGGACTCAAGAACTGTTTTCTGATCCTGAAATTTATGATGTATGAAAGAGAATAATAGTTAACATTTGGATGTTTTAAGATTTGTTAAATGCTTTATTTATATTATTATGTTTATTATTCCATCAACTGGAAGGCATTTGAGAGTCACTGTGATTTATTTATTTTTTTTGTTTTATCTTTTCTGAATTCACTTCTACATTCAGGTTTGCCTCCTTTCTCCCCCTTTCCATTCTCAAGAGTCTATGTTTAGAGTCAGTTCAGTCGATAAGCATTTATTAATCTTTATTATCTGCCAGCAAATAATGCTAAGGACCAGGATACGAAGAAGGTTAAAAGACATTTCTTGATCTCAGGAGTTCACAATCCTATGGTGGAGGAAACATGCAAACAGCTATATCCATAGCATGTGTCATACAATGTTTGGGAAAATAGCAATTCTTGGTGATAATGTTAAGATTGATTAGCATTGAAGGTGCTACCAAAAGCTGACAGCTGTTAAAATTCTACAGCTTCTATGTGGTAAGGAAATAAGGATCTATTAAGTGCCTCCTACTGTTCTAACCACTTTAAAAATATTATCTCATTTGGTCCTTGTAACAGGATATGATAATTTATTCCCATTTTACATATGAAGAAACTGAGGCAGTGATGTTAAGTGACTTGCCCAGGCTATAGAGCTATCAAGTATCTGAAGCTGGATTTGAACTCAGGTCTTCCTGACATCCGACACAGTACTCTATCTCCTGCGCTACCTAACAGTTTATTAGTAATATGGTAATTGGAAAAGATGCTGACAAGAGTCAAAAACTTCTAATAATTCCTGTGTGAAATATATGAATAATGTGTGAAATAATAAACTATATTATAATAAGCAAAATGAGTATTTAAGAGAAAAACAATGTCCTCCCTATACATGTTAATATTGAACTATATTCATAATGTCTTACGTGAGCAAGTTACTTAAGCTCCTTGAGCCTCCGTTTCCTTTTCTATAAAATGAGATGGTTATAGTAGATGACCACTGAATTGCTACCATCCCATCATCCTGTTTTCTTAATCTCCTTGTCAAATGACATTTCTTGATACTGACTTTAAGGGACATTTTAGGTTCAATTTTTCTCTGATTCCCTATTTTTCTTCAAAGGACATAGCCTTCTTGTACCAGTTACTTTTTTGCATGGTTTTTAAAGAGAAAACCCAAGTCTTCAGTAAACCATTAGTGTTCCCTTCAGGTTTCTAATTATTGCCTATTTCTAGGCTTCCTGGAGTTTCTACAAACCTCTGGAATAAATCCCCTTATTTTACCCACCTCCATATCCAAAATAACTATACATTAATGTTTTAAGTGATTTAAAAATATAGTCAGTCATTCAGTCAGCATGGTGAATGTGGTGGACTTGGAGTCAGAAGGGA
>CM053773.1:136287466-136303645 GCA_028658325.1 Potorous gilbertii | reverse complement strand
GATCAACTGTTGAGTATTGTTCTTGCTACTAGGAAATAAGAAATACAAGTAATGGGGATTAGAAAGTTATCTGGCCCTACAGGACAAAAGAGAAGATGGGGTAAGGGAAGGGAGGGATGATAGAAGAGAGGGCAGATTGGTGATATGGGTAATTAGAATGTCCAGTGTATTGGGGAGGGGGGAGGGGACAAATAGGGAGAAAATTTTGGAACCCCAAATCTTGTGAAAATGAATGTAAAAATTTAAATAAATTTATTTAAAAAAAAAGAAAAGAGAAATGACTGAAATTCTTGCTTCTCATAAGAAGTAGAAAGGGTAAAGGCTACATTGTGTACATCACTGTTGGCTCAAACATTTAAATGTTATAGCAACATAGTAACTTGTCCTAAGACTATTACTATCAGAATACCCAAAATAGAATGGGATGATGCTGATAACGGTAAATTAAAGTTAATCAAAACTTTACTACAGAAGATTGAAAACAAAGAAATTTAAGATGATTAAGAATTCCTAAAGAGGGAGAATAAGAAAATGTCTGGATGCCAATGACTGAACAAAGTCCGCTATGAGAAAAGTACAGATTTGATCAAATGAGAAACAGAGCTTCTTTGCCATTAATATTTTGCTGTTCACTGGTTTTTCAATTATGTCCAACTCCTTACGATTTGGGGTTTTATTGATAAAAATAATGGAAAAATACTGGATTTGCTATTTCCTTCTCCAGCTGATTTTACAAATGAGAAAACTAAGGCAAGCAGGGTTAAATGACTTGCCTAAGGTCACATAGCTAGTAAATATCTGATTGTCCTGACTCCAGACCAGGTGCTCTATCCACTTAATCCCTTAGCTGCCCCCATTAACCGAATGAATCCCAACACAATTATAAGGGAAGTGACAGAAATTCTTGATTCTTTGCAAAATCTGAAAGTGACAAGGCTAAATAAGACATACAATCATTGGTTCAAATATGTCATAGTGTCTCTTGAATTACTTGCAGAGCATTTTATCAGCTTCCTCTCAGCCTTTTCTTTAGAGAAGGTATAATACAGTGACCATTCAAAATTATTTGTTTATAGAATTTACATGAAATATTCATATCATTTGTTAAAGAACAAAAACCTATAAACACAAGAATGCAACACGTTTTCTGAGAAGCAAGAAGAATGGATCAATAATGTCACCTGGGCATAATTTTTATCATTGATTATTGATTCAGTAATTATTGAGCAAGCTACGTGAAAGCTCCATAACAAGAATGCTGACTTTATTGACAAAGCCTTGGACTCAGTTCTGCACTCATTGTCCTTTCATATACTGTAAAGATACAAATGAGATCCAAGTAGGGAGTATAAAGCTACTTTCTATAGCAAACCACCAATATAATACTTCAAAACAATTAATATAAAATACAGCATTTTCCATGGAGACAGGTCAAGCCAATTATTTTTCTACTGAACTTTGAATCCATTAAAATATTTCTTAAACAGTACAGAGTTCTTAAACATTGGAGCTAAATGTCTCCACTGAAAAAAGCAATAATCAACTGCTTCACCTTTTGTAACATTTCTCCCAATATACTGAAATGTAATTTGGACTGACCAAGGTAAAATTTTTAACACAGAAATCTTTGAGTTTGAATTCAGAGGTTATATTGAACCAAAGGATAGAGGCGATAGTTACAAATACCTTGGTCTCCTGTAGGCAAGACACATGGAACTTAAAATTGACAAGAAGATGGGAATAGTTGAATAAATTAAGAGACACTGCCATTATGAAGCCAAAACTCAAGGGGAAAAATATATTTAAATCATTCATAACCTATGTAATATTGCTACACACTTTTTGGACTTGCCATAGCAAGTTTGAAAAATATCCTCACAAAAACCAGGGCAATATTCATAAAATACTGGCCTTTCACCCTAAGGCCATTGTAGAAAGATGAATACTTTCTCACCAGAATGGGAAAGAAGAATAATAAACCTTCTCAGAGCACATGATAAGAAGAAAACATGACAAGAAACCTTCAGAAATATTTTAGAACAAAGAGATATCACTTAATGGACAACAAAAAAGCTGATCACAAGTACATGCTATTGGGTTGATTTTAAATATATGTGATCATGATTTACCTCCAGATGGAACATAACATACTTAAGATCCAACATTGAGGTCTAAAGGTCTTCCATGGCCATCATTCTCATGAACTGGGCCACTACATGTTGACAAAGAAGCACTGAAAAAAATTGATGAGAATTTCATATGGAAATGAGGGGTTTATGAAGGCAATTCAGGACAGTCATCAGTGCTGGAAATGACAGAAGAGTCATTTTAAAGTACTTTGAATTTAGAATTCAATATAGTATATGCAAGTAATTGTCCAAGATTGTACAATATATTACTGTACATAGTAAAAATTTGGTAGCCAATGATTAACTAGAAAGACATGACTTTTTGGTGAAAATTATGTATTTGAAGCTTACTATGTTTCATGGACTAAGAGATAACAAATCCCTATCGTACAAATATAGATCTCAAAGTATACTAGGGAATTCAACTAATAAACTACCCTGGAAGCAAAACATTATCATAGACCAAACTGTTGCCCTCAATTCTAAGGGCAAAACATTGATTTATAAAAAAAACAAACAAAAAACCCTAACATTTTAATAGATTTTAACATACCAAAAATTCATAACTTTCAAACTACATAAACTGAGAAACTTTCAAAACATCTGAGCTCTTGTAGAAGAAAGTATAATAATACGGTAGCAGGAGGAGATCCATAGTCCCAAAAGCCCATGCCCAAGACAAGAGGAGTTATGTTGAAAACATTAAGGCTACAGAAGATAAGCTTCTATCCCAATACTTTTATGCACAAAAAGTAATTACTTTGCCTACATGTGCAGTAGTCCACAGAACATTAAATATAAAAATAATAAACACAAAGCAGGATATCAGCTTGTCCCAGGTATCTGTCTAAATTTCTTTTAATAAAAGGAGAACAAAATAGAAATCATAATCATGCAATTATAACATTGTTGTTATAATTATATTATTCATTCTATATAATAACTATATAATATATATTGTATATTATAAGTACTTCAAATTTTTCAAAGCACTTCCTGTACATTATTACATTTCATCTTCATGACCTTGTGAGAAATTATTGTAATCATTTGGAAACAGGTTCTAGAGTCCAATTGGCTTGTCTAGTTTCACACAGCTTGTAAGGACCCAAGGTAAGATTCAAACTAAGACCCTTCTGAAACCAAGTTCAATTGCCTTTCAATTGTATATCACTGTTTCCCCAGGAAAGTGCCTTCTAACCTGGAAAGATGTGAATGAACTAATGCTGAGAGAAGCGAGGAGAACCAGGAGAACATTGTACACCATAACAGCCACAATGTGCAATGACTGACTTTGATAGACTTAGCTCTTCTTAGCAATGCAAGGATCCAAGACAACTCCAAAGGACTCACGATGGAAACTGCTGTCCATGGTCAGGAAAAGAAGTATGGAATCTGAATGTAGATTGAAGCATATTGTTTGCTATCTCTCTCTCTTTTCTTTTTTTTTTTATTTGTTTCTTCTTTCTCATGGTTTCTTCCATTAGTTCTAATTCTCTTTAAAACATGACAATTGTGAAAATAGGTTCAATAAGAATATAGAAAGAGAGCAAATTACAAATCAAATTACATGCCATTTCGGCGTAGGGAAGAGGGAAGAGATAGGGAGAAAATTTGGAACTAAAAATTTTATGGACGTGAATGTTGAAAACTAAAATAAATGAATTATTTTTAAAAAGAAAGTATCATTTTCTAGCTGTGGGGAAGGAAGATCCAAGTTCAAATCCAGATTCAGGATTTAATAGCTGGGTGGATCCTGGGCAAATCACTTTAATTCTTTTCATCCTCAATTTCTTCATCTGTAAAATGGAGATAAAAACAGCAGCTACCTCACAGGACTGTGATATTCCAATTATATAATATGTAAAATACTTTGCAAACATTGAGGATCTATTGAATTGGTATTTATTATTTCTACTTTGACTTATTCACATAATAGCTATAAGGCCATCTTATTTGTGGCGGCTCCAGTCGTAGGTGAATCCTTGTTGCCTCTTTTGGGGTTTTCTTGGCAAAGATACTAGAGTACTTTGCCATTTCCTTCTCTAGCTCATTTCACTGGTGAGAAAACCAATGCAAAAAGGGTTAAGTGACTTACCCAGGGTCGCGCAACTGTCAGATTTGAACTCAGATGAATCTTCCTGATTCTAGGCTAGACACTCTATCCATTGTGCCACGTAGCTGTCCACTCAGAAATGTTGCCTAACTAATATATATTGAAGCAACCAGAATGATCCAGTGGGGGAAAAATATATTGGGAGAGAACAGTGTTGGTTCAAATCTCAGCTCAGTCTTCGTGTAAAGCTTCATTTCTTTGGTCTCACTTCTTTTATCTAAAAGGCTTTGGATATTTGTTAAATTTTTGTTTTCCCTAAGCCTATGATCTTGTGATTCTAAAAGACTAGAAGCAAGTGATATTTGTATAGAAATGGAGTTATTAGTACAAATGGCAAGCTCAGGTTCATGGCTTAATCTTTTTAGAGGCAACAAGGTGGCAGAACTTACAGAGATTTAGCCTTGAAGTCAGGAAAACCTAAGATTCATGTTGCTTCTGATATATATAAGCTATGTGATATAGGGCAAATCACAATTTTAGCCCTAGTTTCTTCATTTGTAAATATAGAGTAATAATACCAATCTACCTTGGATAATAAGGGTTGATTAGATCAAATGAAATAATACATACCTAGATACATACATATATAAAGAACTCTGCAACATTGAAAGGACTTTATTATTATTTTTCTCCTGACCCAGTCTCTTATTCAAATAGGGAGATGAAGAACTGTGCCACTGAATTTAACCTTAAAGACAAAAAACAGTGTTTACAGTGGGACAAGAATAGATTGGAACCCCATGAGAGGTCACAATGTCATTTTCTTTCTCTTACTCCTTGAAGCTGCTATGGAAGTGAATGATCCCATGATTCATTTCAATGGGGGCTTTGTTTACATGAGCTGTAGCTTCCAGTTCCTGACCTGAATTTTTATTGTTGATTTTAAAACAAGGCAAATTGGGGGAAGAAAGCTCCTGTACTAGGATTGTTATGGTGATAAGGATGAACTTCACCTTATTGCCATCTGGGGAGAGAATTCCAATGACCCCCTTGTTTGGCTGCAACAGAGTATTTTCTGAAATGAGAGAGATCTAGTGTTCTTATCAGAGACTGAACGCATCTCTCATACAACTGCAACTGAGTGGTAGAAATATCTTCAGAATGGGTTTGAACCATGTTGCCTCCATGTTCATCAGTTCATGTTGTGAAGGACTTTGAATGACAGTGGTCCAAGTTTTCACCTTCCTTTCTGACATCTTGTACAAAATGACAACTTTGTTTGGTAAAATGAGCCTCATTTTTTCTCTAAAAATGAGGATTTCCATTTTGCAGGTTAAGGTTTCACTGTATTCTCATTTCTCTCTTTGTATAAAAGAAAAAAAGATAATTTGTAGTAGGAACATTATTTGCATTGTGTGATCATCTTTCTCCCATCATTTAATTTTTAAGATGAAGTGTAAAAAATACTACTAACTAACATTTATATAGCATTTTAAGGAAAGTGGTGTACTGTATATGAGATCTCTGTTGATTCTTTTGACAATGCTGTTAGGTAGGTATGGTTATTGTCTCCAGTGTATAGAAAAGGAATCAAAGGCTGAGAAATTAATTGACTCTTCTGGGGTTACACAGCTAGCAATTGTCAGAAGCAGCATTTAAATTCAGATCTTCTTGACTCCAAGTTCAGTGCCACCATGTATCAAACATTTTAGTGTTTCACCAATATAGGCCTTCCCCTTGTTTTGAAATGCCCAAAAGGATCCATGATATCACCAATATGAGTATTCCTTCCAAAGAGGAGCACCCTGAATCCTCCATAACTGTACACTTATAAGTAATTAGGAACATCAAACCAGCTAATATGAAATCAACCAGGGAACTGGTGTCTAGGGCAGTTTATGATTTTTTTAGTTTATAGGTGAACTTTGATTTAATTAACAAGAACCATTCAAATATTTACTATTGGAATCACAGACTCCTGAAGTTGGAAGATGCCAAAGTTGGTCCTTACAGGTTGCCTAATCAAACTTGTCAGTCCGCACAGAAATCTCCCAATCAGTATCCCTGAAGGACGGGCATCCAGCTGTGGTTTGGACATTTCAATGATGGAAAACTTCGGACTTTGCTTGCAGAGCAGTCCCTGACATCATTATAAGTTCTGTTTATTGTATTGAGCTTAAATATTTCCCCTGGAATACTGTGTCTTAGTTAACAGAATAGAAATAAAATTTCCTATGGAATTGGTCCTAACTTCCCAAATTTCAAAACTCTCTTAAATGTGACATTTGTTAATAAAAGGGAATTTTAGGTTGCATATCTAGTAGCCATCTGTGAATAGTTAATTTAATTATTCAAAGGCTCGAGGTGCCATCTTAAAAAGGATCTTCAGCTTGAATGCCTCACTTCAAGCTAGTCCTGACCTATAGTTATTATTAATTTTGAGGAAAAGATGGATAATTAGCCCATGGATATTGGCAGTCATCTCTTTGATCCAAACTGGCTCATTGTCAGTAACCTAAAGGTCACCTTGGTTCTGTTTTGCAAATACTTTTTACTGAAACTAATTTCCCTTAGGTTTAAAAACATATCTGCAAAAGTATCATAGTTATTGCACATTGTTGAAAAAATTACTCTAAAACAGGCTTTTTTAAAGCTTATATTTAAACTAAGAATATGAATCTTTTTTGATGTCTTTCAATTGCTCCCATTTTTCCATTCATTTCTAGTGGCTTTGTCATATGTGCCACTTAGGCACATAAAATAGATTGTCATATCTACAGAGCATCAAAATAACTGATTAGAAATTAAAATCAACAGCAACAAACACCTTAAAAATAAAGATTTTTTAATTATCACCACTAAATTCAATTTTCCCCACAATTGACCAGATTTTTTGGCAAGTTGATTATTTAGTTCTAAACTTTTTCTTGCCATCTCAACTGATCTTCAAGATATGCTGGTTACCTTTCTTGATATTATAGCAGCCTTATATTTATCGATTCCTTTATCTTCATCACTCCAACTTTTGCTAATGTAAGATTAGTTTTTGAAACCTGCCTCCTTGTCTTTTTTAAAAAAATATTTATTTTTAGTTTTCAACATTCACTTTCCTAAGATTTTCAATTCCACATTTTCTCCCCATGTCTCCTGTACCCCACCCCAAGCAGCATGTAAATTTAATATAGACTCTACATAGACATTCAGAATGAAACTATTGTCACATTAGTCATGTTATAAAGAAGAATTAGAGCCAATGGGAGCAACTATGAGAAAGAAGAAACAAAATAAAGAAAAAGGAGAGGGAGGGACAGGAAATAAAATGCTCCAATCTACATTCAGATTCCAAAGTTCTTTTTCTGGATGTGGAAAGCATGTTCCATCATGAGTCTTTTGGTGTTGTCTTGGATCCTTGCATTGCTAGGAAGAGATAAGTCTATCAAAGTTAGTCATTGCACATTGTGACTGTTACTGTGTACAGTATTCTCCTGGTTCTGCTCACTTCACTCACATTCAAGTCTTTCCAGATTTTTATGAAGTCTGCTGATCATTTCCTATAGCACAATAGCATTTCATTACATTCATATACCACAATTTGTAAAACCATTCCCTAACTGATGGGCATCCCCTCAATTTTCAATTCTTTGCCAGCACAACAGAGCTGCTACAAATATTTTTGTGTATGTATGTCTTTTCCCAGTTGGATGATCTCTTTGGGATACAAACCTAGAAGTGGTATTACTAGGTCGAAGAGCCTGCACATTTTTATAGCTCTTTGGACATAGTTCCAAAATATTCTCAAGAATGGTTGGATCTGTTTACAACTTCACCAACAATGCACTAGTGTTCTAATTTTCCTACATCTTCTCCTGTGTTTATTATTTTCCCTTTTTTGTCATGTTAGCCAATCAGTTAGGGATGATACCTCAGAGTTGTTTTGATTTGTATTTCTCTAATAAATAGTGATTTAGAGTATTTTTCATATGACTATAGATAGCTTTCACTTCTTCATCTTTCTTAAGAACCTTGGAATTGATTTGTGACATCACAGACACTGCCACTGCCACAGGACTACTCAGCAAGGCATGCCCTGATCAGAGAAGATGAGATGCTCTATGAGTAAAGCAGAATTGAAGCGGCTCAAAGGAAATGTAGGATGTGCAAATTTAGAGAATCCACCCCAATTGTTCACATGGACTATTTGTGCCTGACCTGTGGTAGAGCATTCTGAGCTCATATTGGTCTGATTTGCCATAGCAGGACACATGAAACTTGACTCTATCATAGTGAAATCATTTTGGTCCTCTTCAAAAGTGAAGGACAACAACCAGCCACGGCCTGTCATATTTGTCATTCATTTGTTCACTCATGTTCAACTCTACATGACCACCCCAATGGACTTTCCATATGTTGTTTGTTTTGGAAAAGATACTAGAGTGGTTTACCATTTATTTCTCTAGCATGAGCCCATTAAAAATATATATATTTATTAATTTTTAATTTTCAACATTTATTTCCACAAGATTTTACCTTCCAAATTTTCTCCCCATCTCTCCCCTCTACCCACTCCACACAGCATGGATTTTGCTTACCCATTCCCCTAGTCTACCCACCCTTTTATCACAACCCTCCCTTCCCTTACACCCATCTCCTCTATTTTCTTATAGGGCAAGATAGATTTCTATAATCCATTACCTGTACTTCTTATTTCCCAGTTGCCTGTAAAAACAATTTTTAACATTTGCTTTTAACATTTGTTTTTAACATTTGATTTCCAATTTCTTCTCCCTTCCTCCCTCCCCATCCATCCCCACTAAGAAGACAAGCAAATTTGATATATGTTACACAGGTGCAGTTATGCAAAAGACTTTCATAAAAGTCATGTTGTGAAAGATTAACTACATTTCCCTCTATCCTATCTTCCCCCCAATTGTTCTTTTCTCTATTTTGACCCTGTCATTCCTCAAAAAGTGTTTACTTCTTATTACCCCCTCCTCCCATTTGACCTCCCTTCTATCATCCCCCTCACATCCCACTTATCACTCTCTCCCCTACTTTCCCTTGTAGAGTAAGATAGATTTTCATAGTAAATTGAGTGTGCATGCTACTTCCTCCTTAAACCAAATGTGATGTCAGGTTCACTTTTTTCGTCTCACCTCCCTCCTCTTCCCTTCCATTGAAAAAGGTTTTGCTTGCCTTTTTTCTGTGAGACATAATTTGCCCCATTCTATTTCTCCTTTTCTCCTCCCAAAATATTCCTCTCACCCTAAATTTTATTTTTTAGATATCATCCCTTCCTATTCAATTCACCCTGTGCCCTCTGTCTATATGTATATAGTCTCTCCAACTACCCAAATACTAAGAAAAGTCTCAAGAGTTGCAAATATTATCTTTCCATGTAGGAATGCAAACAATTCAACTTTAGTAAGTCCCTTATGATTTCTCTTTCTTGTTTACCTTTTCATACTTCTCTTGATTCTTGTGTTTGAAAGTCAAATTTTCTATTTAGCTCTGGTCTTTTCATCAAGAATGATTGAAAGTCTTCTATTTCATTGAAAGACCATTTTCCCCCCAAAGTATTATACTCAGTTTTGCTGGTAGGTGATTCTTAGTTTTAATCCTAGCCCCTTTGACCTCTGGAATATCATATTACAATCTCTCTGGTCCCTTAATGTAGAAGCTACTAGAACTTGTGTTTTCCTGATTGTGTTTCCACAATACTCAAATTGTTTCTTTCTGGCTGCTTGCAATATTTTCTTCTTGACCTGGGAGCTCTGAAATTTGACAATATTCCTAGGAGTTTCCTTTTGGGGATTTCTTTCAGGAGATGATTGGTGAATTCTTTCCATTTCTATTTTACCCTCTGGTTCTAGACTATCAGGGCAGTTTTCCTTGACAATTTCTTGGAAAATGATGCCTAGGCTCTTTTGTTGATCATGACTTTCAGGTAGTCCCATAATTTTTAAATTGTCTCTTCTGGACCTATGTTCCAGATCAGTTGTTTTTTCAATAAAATATTTCAAATTTTCTGCGATTTTTTCATTCCTTTAGTTTTGTTTTATAATTTCTTGATTATCCATAAAGTCATTAGACTCCATCTGCTCCATTCTAATCTTTAAGGAATTATTTTCTTCAGTGAGCTTTTGGACCTCTTTTTCCATCTGCTCAATTCTGCTTTTTAGGGCATTCTGCTTCTCACTGACTTTTTGGATCTCTTTTGCCATTTGGGTTAGTCTATTTTTTAATGTGTTATTTTCGTCAGCATTTTTAGGGACTCCTTTAGCAAGTAGTTGACTTGTTTTTCATGATTTTCTTGCATTGATTTCATTTCTCTTCCCAATTTTTGCTCTACTTCTCTTACTTGATTTTCAAAATTCTTTTTGAGCTCTCCCATGGCCTGAGACCAATTCATACTTTTCTTGGAAGCTTTGAATGGAGGAGCTTTGACTTTTTTGTCTTCTGTTTGCATGTTTTGGTCTTCCTTGTCACCAAAGTAGGATTTTATAGTCTGATTCTTTTTTTGGTTTTCGCTCATTTCCCCAACAATTTACTTGACTTTTGAGCTATTTGTCAAGATAGTCTCTGCTTCCAGTGGGGGTGAGGGATGTACTGCCAGCTGCTTGATCCCCCCACAATCTGTGGACCTAGAGTTCCAGAAACAGTGGTTGTGTCTGCCCCTGCTGCTGCTGTGGCTGTTCTCTGCCCCCTCTCCTCTCGGCTGTCTTGCGGTGGGGCTGCACTATTCTACCCTTTTACACAGGTTTCACAGGATTTTTTTCCACTGACCTTCCAATTTGTCCTCAGTGTTTTGGCTGTTGTGAAGTCTGCAAATCGCCACAGGTGTGAGAGATACAATCACCCCAAGGTTCTGCTCAGGTCCCATTTCTGCTGGCAAGGCCCTCACTGGACTGTGCTGTGCTCACAGTGTGGTGCAATAGACATTTCCCAGCAACATTCCAGGCTTTCTTGGGCCAAAGATCTGCTTCAATCCATTATTCTATGGGTCCTGCAGTTTCAGAATTTGTTTAGTCATTTTTTTATAGGTATTTGGCTGGGGTCGGGGAAAGTGCTCTAGAAAGTCTGTGCTAGTACTCCTCCATCTTGGCTCCATCCCCAGCATGTACCCATTTTGCAGATGAGGAACTGAGGCATGCAGGAATTAAGTGATCTGCCCAGGGTCACATAGCTAATAAGTGTCTAAGGCTGGATTTGAACTGAGATCTTCCTGACTCCAGGTCTGGTTATCCATCCACTGTTTCACCTAGCTGCTCCACCTGGTACATAATAGGCATTTAATAAATACTAGTTGATGGACTAGTGCAGAAAGTATACTTCCAGGCCCTTGTTTCTTTAGTCCTGAATTTTGGTTATTCATGCTCAATAAGTACAGTTCCTATAAAAGGTAGCTATTTAATATTAGTATTCAGTCAAGCAATAAACTACATGTGCATTACTACCACAGCTGATATGCTGTAATTCCCTGGAGTTCACAAAAATGAGAACAGGTTGCTCCTGCTACTCAAATAGTAGCAGTGGTTAAAATCAGCATTTTCATGCAAACATAAATTATAAAAATGGAATTATGATAACTGATTACCTCCCTCCCCCCAACACAGACACTGTTGGTAATCCTGCCCTGAAGTAGTATTGTCTTGCTTCATTGCATAGGCTCACAGCATTTGTCAGTCTATTCAATCAGAGCTCCTTCCTGTGGCAATGCGATGGTGCAAAAACCTGTTCAGAAGCCCAGTATGTCTCTATTTCCCTAAATCTAACATTAGGGTGTAGAATAGCATGTGTTGGAACTCTGCTGCTTCACAATGGGAATAATCCTGAGTGGGAATCTGCATTTTATTCATATTCAATTTCTGTCTGATAGAATTTCACACTGCTGGAAGATGTTACCTTGACAGCCTAGAGATCATTTCATCTCTTAAGACAAAGAAGAACCAACTAGGAAGTGATTCTATAAATGTCCTCTGGGTGTCCTAGTGGCACACCTCGTCTCTGCACCAGAGGTAATGCGTAGGGACATGGTTTTTTCCTGGGACAGCATCGAGAGAAAAAATGTTAAGAGGAATGAATTTTGAAGTAATAAACTCCCACACCAGACAGTGTAGGGGTAGAGATAGTTTCATAATTACAATCATGCAGTCCCAATGCCAGGAGTGACATAAGAGGCCAACTGAAATAATCTTTATCTTAGGATCATAGAAAAATAAATTTAGAACTGGAAGGGATGGTAGGGGCCATGTAGTCTAACTTTCATATTTTTTTAAAACTGGGAAACTGAGGTCACAAGTCTAGATGACTTGTCCAGGATTGAATATTTGGCAAGGATCAGAGGTAGGATTTGAGCCTAGGTCTTTCTGACTTAAAATCCAACAAGCTTTAGCATGCTGCCTATTTATTACATCCCCAATAAATGTTTGTTTATTCAGCCGTCACTTGAAGCCTTCCAATGATGGGGAACTTATATTACCAAACTTGAGCATAAAATGATCAAAACTATGTTCTTACACAGAATTTCAAGACTCCATCGCATAATGTGTAGTGTTATAGAGTACCTCCAGTGGAATCAAGGTCCCTTGTTTCACATACAGCTCTCTCAAGTGGGCTTGGACATAACTTGTTTCAAATGCTCTTGGCTGTGATAATATTTTTAAAATAGCAATAATATTTAGAATAATATATATTGTTATATAATATATTATTATATGTTAAATAACATAATTATAATAGGAATAGTATTTTAAAAATAGGAATCAATCAATTACTATTCAATAAATACTTGTGTGTATACTAAAGGGGTGAGTCCACAGGGTGTTCAAAGAAGACTAGCACCTCTTGTTGTGAAGGCTTGCCAAGTCTTTTTCAGAGCTGCTCATCTATTTTTGGTGTCTACTGGCACTCAACTCTCACCTGTGGCTCTAAGAAGCTGTAGAATGCTCAGTGGTAATGTCTCAGCAAAACTATCTCCATAAATGGGGATTTCCCCAGGGGTGGGGAACCTGCAGCCTCAAATCCAAAGGTTCTCCACCCCAGAACCAAGTTGAGAATAACCAACACCTTAAATCCATTAGTGACTTATGGAGGATGACAACTCCAAGCATGTGAAGACACCCTAGTGGAATGGGTAGAAGAGAACACTTTGTTCCAAAGGCCATACAGTCAACTGAAGCAAGCAATGTGGATTACTTAGAGCTTGATCCATCACTTTAGATGCCAAGGTCACCCGCAGCATCCTGTGCCATCGCCAGTCATCTGGATAAAAAGTCAGGACAAAAGTCTTGCCACTGTACTTCAGTGACTCTGGAGCAGTCGGCGAGGTTGAAGAGTATGCAGCTCTGCCTTTTTTAAGCTCAATTCACACACAAGTCAAAGCATCATCCTGTGATATCATCGGACCTTTTAAAAAATGAAGGACAAATGATAACACGTGCCTACTATGTGCTAGGCACTATTCTAAGTGCTGGGGATAGGAAAGAAAGCAAAAAGAAATAGTCCTTGCCCTCAAGAAGCTTATAATCTAATGGTAATGCTCCTTCAAGGAAGGAACTGGAAGAATAAAATGGTGATCAGTGCAAAGGCTTGAACAAGACCAGAAGGATGCTTTGGCTTGGGCACCAAGGCAGCCCATTACACTCTTGGACCACTTTTAATGTGAAGACTTTCTTTCATGAGCTGAAATGGGTATATCTGTATCTTTTGACACTTGAGGTGATCCTTGGTCAGGTAGGGGCTAAATTCGATTACCACTGTGGTTCCTTTCAACTCTGAGATCCTATGAACTGTTCTAAATTAATTTCCTCTCAAAAACTTTTCCCAAAATCTTGTCTTAACTACTTAAGTTTCCTATTCACCTACAGCTATCAGTTACTTTCCAATAAAGTACAAAAACCTCGACTTGAATTTCACTGCATTCTTTAAACTATCTCCAAGTAAACTTACAATCCTCTCCTTTTTCCTTTGGTACATTGTTGGGATTCCACGTCCAGAAACCGGAAGTCTTTTTTGAATGCGTATTCAACAGAAGAATTATCAATATGAATCACTAATTGTTAATAATATCAAAAATATATTTTTAAAATTCTTGCTTGGCATAATGCTGTTTTGAGGTGAAAGGAACCTTGGGAAACAATCATTTTATAGAAGAAACCCAGGTCCGGATAAATATGTTACATAATGGTCTGAACTCACAGTAACAGTAACAAAGATTCAAATCTAGACCCTTTGTCTCCAAATTCAGTGTTGTTTACACTATGCTATGCTTTCCATATAGTTCAATGGTAAACATATATGTTCTTATTTAAGTACCTGATGGTATGACCTATCTGCTTAATTGAAAAACATATAACAATTTCAGTGACTTTAAAACTGTCTTTAGTCTTTCTCTGTTTCTGTACCTTTATATTAGGCTCATATCACCTCCTTACCAAAAAACCGGTAATAAAGCTCAGAATCATTCTTTTCTTAAGACTTCCTTCTCTGATGAGTGGGTTTCTGAAAGTTTTGTGTTAGAGTCGATAAATGTTTCCCTCGAAGGGAAAAACCGCAGCAACCGTGTCACAATCAGCACCAAGTTGAAAGTAGGAAAGGCCAGAGAAAGTCATATGTTCTCTTGTCTGGCCTTAGACACTTAGTAGATGTGTGACCCTGGGCAAGTCACTTCACTTCTGTTTGCGTCAGTTTCCTAAACAGTAAAAAATCTGGATAATTAAGCATCTCAGAGACTGTTGTGAAGATGAGATGACATAATATTTGTAAAGAGCTTTGCACATCATCTGGAACACAGTAAGCACTAAATAAATTCTCATTCTCTCAACAGCCTTTGTCAACAGAATTAGAGCGTAATAATTAGCAATATTTATTGCTTTTCTGCAGATCATTGTAATGTTAATGGAATTTATATTGATGGGAGTTAAAGATCTTTCCAGCCCATGAATAGGCCTCAAGGGGAGTCCATTGGGAGAGGAATTTGTTTAAAGAGAAAGTTTGCTTATGGGGAGGTTTACTAACTTGAAGGCTTCGTAATGCCCTCCAGTTTTGGAAAGTATATTTATACTCTGGGGTGAGGCTTTGCTTTGGGACTTATTCTTTAGAAGAAGGTTCATGTGCCAGATAAGACACTGGGTAGCTGTTAATGAGTGCCCCCTCCCCCAAGCTTTGAAAACCCAGATGCTGGTGCTTCTTTCTCTGGAGCTATGTAGATATGCCATGGTCAGACAATTGGATGTCTGTTGATCAGTGATATATGTATTGCTTATTGTCAGACGGTCAGAAGCCCTGTCTGTTGGTTTTTATTTCTCTGCTTGTATTATCTCTGTTGGTATATATAATTAAAGAAGATTATTGACCCCTCAAAAGTTGCTTTCCTTTTGGAAAAGCAGATCTAAGAACCTGTGCTAGCAGGTCCTCCTGGGTGTGAGGGTGTTTTCTGCTACAACCATAAAAACAAAAGAAAAGAAAAGAAATGAATGAAAAAGGTTAAATGAACTGACTCATCTACTTCATGCTACTTTCTGGTTCCACTCACATTATGTTTGTCTTTATCATGGGCAATCGCAGTATTGATAGACTTACGGCTAAAAGGTTCCTCTGAAATCATTGGATGCCCTCCAATGTACCTTTCACTATGATTCTCTGAACCTAGCCCAACTTACCATTCAGGGTGAGATTGGCAAGTGATCATGAAGTCTTTGCATTTACAGTTTTAAACTGTAAGAAACATCACAGCCATTTTGTATGGAGTCCAGTACCTTGCCGAGTGTTTTGCACATACTGAATACTTTCTTTCTTTTTTTTTTTTTTAAATAAATTTATTTAACTTTTTACATTCATTTTCACAAGATTTTGGGTTCCAAAATTTTCTCCCCATTTGTCCCCTCCCCCCTCCCCAATACACTGGATATTCTAATTACCCATATCACCAATCTGCCCTCTCTTCTATCATCCCTCCCTTCCCTTACCCCATCTTCTCTTTTGTCCTGTAGGGCC
>CM053773.1:136255437-136286966 GCA_028658325.1 Potorous gilbertii | reverse complement strand
CTGTATATTGCAAAATGTTACAACTTTTAGTTTATATTTGAATGCAGTTAGATGATACAATATCAAGAAAAGTGTAAGATTATCCTTCTTGATATATATACTACTCGCTCGCAAGAATAGATATAGCAAACTGCCTACTAAACTGTATAACACACCAACCACAGGAAGATGGAGAGTAGACTGGCCTACCCTAGAGGGACCATTCCCATTAGTTAATTTATTCCCATTATATACATGTATATACACACACATATATATGTGTATATATACATATATATGTATATGTATATATAGATATATATGTATATATGTATATCTACATATATATGTATACCTATATATGTATATCTACATATATATATGTATATTCCCATTAGTGACCAATTTCCCTAGTGTATGCAGGCACAACACCTAGCTCTATGAACACATGGCAATAAATTAGATGTTGCTACAGAATTCTATTCAGAGTTTAACATCCTTTGAGTAAGTAGAAATTTTCCCTCCTACCTAATTACCTGTAATATTAATTGTATAATTTATGTTAATGCTATTTCATGGAGGGTATAGTAAGAACATGTTCAGACAAGGAGTAAGAATAGTGCTGGGTTAAAATCTCACCACTGACACTGAGTGTGTGCCCATAGACAAATCAACAAATCTTCTGAACCTTAGTTTCCTTATCTGTAAAACTGGGGCAATAATGTCTGTAGCATCTATCTCCCAGAACTATTGTGAAGATCACTTGAGATAATGTGTGTCACGTATGTTGTAAACTTTAAAGTGCTATGTAAATGCCAGTTGTTGTTATTGTCAATTCCCTTTTTCTCATTTTTTTCTGTATCATCATCATTGTTATTTTCCTTTTCATGAGCTCTGTCCAAGCTTTATATTTTGTGGATCCTGGGATCAGAGATCTCGAATAGGAAGGGACCTTAGAAATAATCTTGCCTTTCTTCCTTATTTTACAGTTGAGGAAAATGTGATCCTGAGAGATTAAATGACTTGTTAAAGGATACATAATAGTGATTGGCAGAACCCAGAATTGAACCAAGGGCCTCTGGCTCTAAATAAAGCCTTCACCATGATAGAGTATGTCAGTGAGTGATGCCATTATTTTCCCAGGCCTCTTGAGATCCAAAATATAGGAGTTTTCTCCCTCTTTCATCATAAATCCAGTTGGCAACCCTTGTAAATTCTTCCATGATAGGAAGGCCTTCCATCAACTATCTCTTTTGTCTTATCACCTTTACTCACCAATGTGAGTATTCTGCTTCAAGGAAATCAGTTCTTCTTGCCTATCTATTAGATAGTTCATGCTTATTAACATTTTTGTACCATTACACCTACCCTCTTCCACTAGGGATGTGTTCTTTTATAGTCTCCTTTTCTTGCATTCCTACCTTTTTAGTCCAAATCCTACCTTTTCCAGGAAAGTTTCCTTACCTATCCTATCCCACAATGTCTTTTCCCTTTGCCCTTCTCTTAATTCCAGAAGAGTTTAATGTCTGAAACACACAAACTTGTTCTTGACTAGTTACTGTTCCATATTCTTCTCTAGATGTAAGATGAGGGTATAAATATCTTCTCACCAAGCACATTGAAGATAGAGGCCACACCTTTTATTTTTTCTAGATCTGCCATAGTCAGATCAAACTAACATGTACTTTTTAAGCAAATACAGTGTTCCAGGCACTGGACTAAACCCTGCATATACAAAGAAAAGCAAAAGAGAATCTCTGATCTCAAAGAGTTTATAGTCTAATGGGCAGGAAGAAACAACACGAAAACAACTATGTATAAATAAGATATGTGTGTTAGTGTATATGTATACGTTGATCATCACATATATGCATGTCTATACATTCATGAAAGATAATCAAGAAAGGAAAGGCCCCAGCATAAAAGGTGGGAATAGGTGGCTGAGGGGAGGCTTATTGTAGAAATTAGAGTTTTTGATGGGATTTAAAGGAAGCTGGGGAAGTAAGAAGAGGAGATAAGGAGAGAGAGAATTCCAGGCATGGTAGACAACCAGAGAACATTCAGAGTTAACATGAGATAAATTGTCTTTTGCAAGAAACAGTAAGAAGGCCAGTGGTACAGGATCAAAGAGTACATGGATGTGATTAAAATGAAAAAAAAAATTGAAAAGAATGCGTGGGAGCTTGGGGGAATGGACAAGTTATAAATGGTTTTGAACATGAGATTTTATATTTGATTTGGGAAGCGATTGGGAGCACTAAAGTTGATTGACTAGGGGAGTGACATAGTCATGTCTGTGCTTTGAGATCAGTTTGACAGCTGAGTGGAGGATGGAGTGGAGTGGAGGAAGGAAGGGATTTCCATCATCAAGCTATTACAATAGTCTAGCCATGAGGTGATGAGGGCCTATGTCAAGGTGGTAGCACTCCCAGGGATGAGAAGTAAGCCTATGTGAGACATTGTAAACGTCAAATCAGAAGGATTTAGCAATAGATTAGAGATGAGGAGTGAGAAAAAGAGAAATCAAAGATAACATTAGGTTGAGAGCCTTGATGATTGGAAAGAAAAAGATACACTCCACAGTAAAAGGAAAAATAAGAAAGGGGAGGGTTTGGGAGAAAAGATAATGAGTTTAATTTGTGTTTCAAGATCCAAATTGGATGACTGCAGGACACCTAATTCAAGATGTATAATATGCAGTTAGATGCAAATTTAAAGGCAGAGAAGTTAGGGTTGAATAAATAGATCTAAGGACAGAGATAGCAAGCCATAATGTTCAATGTATAAGTAGCAACAAAGAAGATGCTTAATAGGCATTAATTGACTTAGAAACTCACAAATAAAATTTTGAGTTTTTCTATTGTCAACTATATTTCTTGAGCCATTTTGTCATTTGTTGACCTTTTTATTTAAAGGTAGTCAATATGCTTAATGTAGGGAAAGAGAACAAACATTATTAAATGCTTTCTATGTGACATTTTTTTAAGTTCTTTAAAATATTATTTCATTTTTTTTCAACAGCCTCATGAAGCAGGTGCTAATAGGACCCTGGTTTTTACAGTGGAGGAAACTGAGGCAGACATTAACTGACCGGCTCAGGGTCATATAGCTAGTAAGTGTCTGAACTCATTATTTTCTTCTCTAATTTTGCCTGACTTTCACCTACCATGTTTATGTCAATATTGTTTTCATTTTTTCATCCTCCTAGACTGAAATCTTGGTGCCTTCTTTAACTTTTCTTGCACTTTTATGTCCTATGTCCAATTGATCTCCCAACCTTGCAATTTGTCGTTCTGAAACATCTCTTGCCTTCTCCATCTATCCTTCATTCACAAAATCACTTCAAACACGATTTATTTTAATTCTCCTAATTGTTCCCCTTCTCTCCAGCAGCAATGTTTCTTCCCTGTACCTCTGCCCTTAATCTATACAGCCAATAGCCACCAGATTATTATTTTTTTAAAATATCATTTGTATCTGGTTACTCTGCAACTCCAGACTTTAAAATGACTCCCTTGCAGCTTACTTCATATAGTCTATTTGTGTAGCTTTCAAAGTCTTCCATAATCTCCAACTGTCCTTCCAACTAAAATGTATTTCTCACTGCTCCCCAGAAGGTTCACTTCTCTTCAGTCAGGTCATTTGCTCACATACAACATGGCAAGAAGCTCTTTATTCTTTCTTAGTCTTTTTTCATAGTAATTCTATTTGGAACATCTTTATTTCTTCTCCTCTGTTTAGGCCAACTCTACCAATTCTTTAAGATCCATCTTCATTCTTACTTACTCCATGAATCTCTTTCCTAAAGTTCTAGTCTAGCCCCTAACGGATCTCATCCTTCTCTGAACTTCCTGCTGCACCAATAAAATGGTCTAGCATTTGTTTAATGTGTGTGTGTGTGTGTGTGTGTGTGTGTGTGTGATTTGTTACTCTAGCCAGTCTCTCAACTAATTAAAGCTTTAGTACATTACTTTCTCTTTCTTCTATCTTCCAAGGTACCCAACACAATTCCCAGCACCCAATAAGCTCCTCTTAAATCCTTGTTGTTTGACTTATTAGCATCTGATGAGAGGAAGGAACTTGAAGCAGAGTACATGAGCCAAAGGAAGATTTAAGGGCCTTCAGTCCTGCCTGCCTCAAACATCTATTCTGAGAGTAGTGTCCATTCTTCATCAACTCCCTTATGGGTTCCCTAGGAAGCAAGAGGTAGACTTTAGGAATTTCCCTGCTATTCTCTATCAAACTCAGCAGGGACAGATACTTCAGGCACTATCTCAAATGGAAGAGGTATCCATGTGAGACAAGAATTAAGGTGAAAGTTTTAAAATTTGGGAACAGAATGGTCCACAATGAATGGCTAGGGATGTGCTGGAGAAAACTCTACTTAAGCAAATGCTTAGTGGTACATTGCCTTTTTTAAACATAAAATTCCCAAATGCCACAAGTTCACCACAATTTCTTTGCAAAAAGGAGTGACTTGTGTGCATCTGTCATATGTCTTGGATGGCTTTAATCTGTATATATTCTGAATGAATTTATCTGGGTACATGTTGTCTTCTCCCTAAGAGTGTAAGACTCCCCAAGAACGTAAGAACCTTAAGTGCTTTTTCCATATTACTTCATATAATCATATCAAAGTACTGTATTAGTTTTGCAGTTCAGCACTAGTAGTATCCTTTTGAGAGGCAGAATGATGTAATAAGAGACGGAATAATATAATATGAAAAGTGATTAATTTCCTATGACAATAATCACATTTTTTTCCCAGATACTTGCGAGGTATATGACTACGGGTAATTAAATTAACCTTTTGTTATCTCAATTTCATTATCTATAAAATGTGAAGAATAGTAGTAACCTATCCTAAGGGCAAGTTTTATAGTCAGAGAATCTGGGTTCAAGTTCTGTCCTTGACACAAGTGACCTTGGGTAAGTCACTCTTCCATATCCTCAAGCCACTCTCTAAAGGGATAAATTTCAGTAGAGTTGCTATTCAACATATATTGGTGTTGAAAATGTCCACACAAAACTGACATTACAGATTTGGACAACAAAGGGGAAAATATACAGTCTATAGCACCTACCCCATTGATTTTCTCCTCCTTTAGCCCATGAGCTCTTTGAGAGCAGGCACTATCTTTTGCTTTATTTTTTGTATCTCCAGCACTTGGCACAGGGCCTACCACATAGTAAGAGCTTCATAAACATTTACTGACTGTCTCCTGAGGCAGTTGCTAGGATCAGATTTCATAAAATTTGCAAAGTGCTTTCTTAACCTTAATGTCCTATGTTAATATCCAAAAGAAATATATGAATGGTTATTATTTGGCTGTATGAAAACAGAATTCTGGGAATGTGGAGGCCATAGGGGAGGATTTAGAGAATTCCATACATTGTAAGGGCCTTTGCCACCACTTTATACCCTTATTGCAGGGGTACGACTCCATTTCAAAGTCTCCTTGGTTCCCATCATATGACCGAGAGTTCCTCCATTCAAAAAAAAAAAATCTCCAAACTTCTCCAACGATCTGGAATTTTATTCCATCCATATACATGCATAGTAACAACATTTGTTGAGAAATCATTTCTATCAGAAGTAGAACATTATCTTTGTGATCACCAGGTGCAGTATTGCTACTCATGTTTAAATAGATCTTATATATGAATTAAATTCATACTTGCAGCATTGAGTTTAGGGTTTCAATTTTGACTGTGCCTTTCAAAAGATAAAACTGATTAATACATCCTCATTACTTACAATACTGCTTCCAGTAATTTTGTTCATTCTTTATAAAGTATTGCATTTAACAGCAAAGGTTTAAAAATTGAGACAGAGATGCATCAGTGAAAGAAAATACAAGTACTATACAAGAAAAAAATTGCCATCTTCATTTAACGTACATGTTTAAGATTAAGAAAATGGACGGAAACATACCTCTACATACAAATGCAAAGCCTAATGACTAAGGGACTGTATCTGCTAAAATATAAAGTGCAAAAATGGAGCCTGGTCATTTAAGAATTGAAATCTTAAGGCGAACTTTACAGCATGTGTATTGAAAATGTCCTTGCAAGTTATATTTTAGCATATACATGTATCTGCAACAGCATATAAGAAAAAAATCAGGATACACAAGTGCTTTTGAAGCTATTTCTAAAATGCTTTTTTCTGTATTGTTTGTGACTATTTTCTTTAAAACCTACTATACAGTGCAAACCATATGTGCTACACAATAACTATACAATAACATTACAAATGACTTTAATATAAAGTTTTTAAATAAAAATAACATAACCACAGCTATGAATACTGCTGGTAAAATAAATTAATATTTTTGAAAATGGCACCAATAATACACTTTACTAATGGATTGTAATGAAATTACACCTTAAGCCTTCAACTCAGCCATAATGAGCTACCTCCTGATTGCCCAGATAGCATTTAAGCGTCTTTTGCTTGCACTGCATGGAACAAGATACTAAACACTGGTACCAAAGGTGACTGACAGGTTTGTTGGTGGGTTGTTTTTTGTTTTTTTTTCATTTGACATGTTCTGCTGCATGTGACGAGCAATAAAACTTCTTGTGAGTGATAAAGTTTGAAAGGTTGTTGAACTGGATGTCACACAGGCGGCAGTATTTTCCACTGGTTGGAGCCTGGGTGGAGCCATTCACACCTTTTGCTATACTAGACAACTGTTCCTCTGCAGAAGGCATTGCCGGAGACACATTTTCATTTGCAGCTAATGGGTTCTCAGGGATCCAAGATGGAGACTTGTGCCCATCTTCATGCTGAGGATTCTGAGAAATGTTCTCTTGCTGGGGGTTTGTAGCAGGCCTTTCATCTTGTTTCAGGCCACCATTCACTATGACCATGCCTCTGTTCTTGGGTAACAATGGCAGGGACTCTTTCTTCTGGCCAGCACACCCATTCGAGGGGGGCTGGCCTTTGGGTGACTCACTGTCAGCATTTGTGCTTGGATCTATGTCAGTGTTATGAATGACCAGAGAACCAGAAATGTAATCGCTTGGCTTTATTCCATAATATGGAGAAAGCTGGTCTGCTCCTTTAGCTTTCTTTATTGCTCCAGGGTAAAGGCATTGCGGAAGAAACAAAGGTTTGCTTTCTTCTTTTGTGGCAATAATCTGTGCAGCTTCGCTAAAGACTTTCAGTCCTTGTAGAGTGGCTAAGTGGGAGGAAAATAAGTTTCCATTGGGAGAAGGCTGCTTCAAGTTTCCATTTTTCTCACATTTTATTATACTTCTTTCATAGCCGACATCAGGGCTGTTCCGTTCACTTTCTGGATTTGGAAATACTTTGCCATCCAGTTGTCCAAGGTCATTACGCTGATGTGCAGTGACAGGGCAAAAATTCTGTTTGTGGGCCAGATAGTTCTCTACTTTATTGAAACTGATCTTGCAAACAGTGCACTCATGGTAATCCAGCACCCTTTTTGGGGATGTGGATGTCCTCTCAGACTGAGATAAACACTTTTTGCTGAGATCAATGGGTACATCCATCTCCAAACAGGACACGTTGGGATGAGACGTGTCACACTTGGAAACTGGAACACATTTGTTGATCGAAAGAGATGTTTCCAGATGCTTGGAGACAATTCCTGGGAAGATATCACATCTTGGGTGGTAGCACTCTCCCATTCCTTCTGTGGACTCCTGTGTAGATGTACAAGGATTACTGAGGTTGGCTACTTCCAGGAAACGCTGCTGGACAAGTTGAGGCCTTGACTCCTGTTCGGGGAGGCACATCTCATACATCTTCCTTCTCTTACGGGTACGCATTGTTCTCTGCATAGCAGGCACTTTGTTGGAAGCAGACCTCTTTAGGGGAGGGTCATGGCGAGTTGCGCAGTAATACTGCTTGTGGACCATGTAGGTTTCATGTCGACTGAAGGTGATGTTGCAAGCATCACAAGTAGTTTTATTAGGATCGCTTTCCCCTTCCACTAAAGAAAGGTTGGAATTCTTTATATCAGCGGGTTTTCCATTGATTTTATCATCACTACTACTAGAAGCTGATAACTTTTTAACTTGTGTAGGGAAGTCCTTGTCATGGCCCTTTCCACTTGACCCTATCAAATCTAAGACTGTAGAGGAATTGATACAAGATGTTTGAAGGAGCTGATTCTCAGGATCAGAAGGATGAGGAGCTGTGTTAAGAAGGTTGATGGAGCTCTGACCATTGTTAGGGCTTACAGCCTCTGGTATCTTCTCTGAAACACTGGGGAATTCAGGAGACTTGGCCATCTGCTGCCATCGGCTGCTGCAATAATGCTTTTTGTGCACCAGGTAATTGTCCAGGTTGTTAAATGTTATGTTGCACTCAAAACAAGTGGCCCCTTTGGGCATTAGAGGACTGTAGATCACAGGAGGGTAGCTGCTACTTCCATGCCTCAGCCTTCTATGTACCAGTTCAGACATCTTGGCCAAGATCTCTGAAGCCTGAGGAACCACTGTGATATCCTGGGGAAAAGCAAACTGAGATAGAAAAGGGCCCATAGGGAAAGAGGGACCCATGCCAGGCTGAACTGGAGATGAGGCAAGTCTTGGGCTGGAGGGTTCAGACTTGATTTTTGTATAGGAAAAGCTTTGTTTATTGGCTGAAGGCTGTAGTTCTTGTCTCTGATTTGGGAGAAAAAGCTGATTCTTTTTCTCACACTTATCCAGCTCTGTGTCAGAGCTAGCATCTTTAGTCTGCATGCCCTTCTGATTCTGGGGAAGTTCATTTCTACTCAACAGCTCTGAGGTCGGCTGTATGTTGTCTTCATTTCCACTTGGGGAGTGTTCAATGTCACTTTCTCTTGGGAGTTTGTTGCCGGAAACGTGAACTTCTTGGTGCTGCAACAGCTCCCTTTGAGTTTGGAAGCCAAAGTGACAGTGGTTACATCGGAAGGCAGCTTGAGTGAGGTGAGAGAACAGGTGCTGGTGAAAATTGATCACGGAGTCAGCAGTGTAGTTACAAATGGTGCATTTTAGACTAGCACCAGGAGGGAGGAACTCTTCCATTTTCACACCTGTGGAGAAATCAAAAAGGAGATGGCTAAGAACCAAAAATCTTGGTTTTCAACGAACAGGGTCCATTCTGAGGAACTTTAACATTTTATTTATTTTAGTAGTTTAACAGCTGAACTGGCCAAACTGACACAGATAACTTTACATAGAATTTTCTTTTCTTTTGAGATACTCCAGTTTATGTATAATAACGATGCCTCCACCAAGATACCCAGGAAAGAACAATAGATTTGGGGTTAAGATACTTGGGTTGAAATCTTAACTCTTGTCATTTACCACCAGTGTGATCTGGGGCAAGTCACTTAACTCATCTAATCTGTTTTCTCAACTATAGAATGTGGGGGGTTTGGAGGAGATGACCTTAAAGTGCAATAGCCACTTGAAAACTATGATCTGTCATGGCACCCTATATTTTGAGAATGCTTTTACATTTTTAAAGGGCCTACATATGCTTTATCTCTCATGATTCTTATGAAGATCCTATGACATAGTAGGGTAGGTTCTATTATCCTAATTTAATGGAAGGGTAGACTGAAGTCCAGAAGGTTTAAAAACTAGACTGACATCACGTAGCAATCATAGAACACATAAATCTGGTTTAAACCCAGACCTCCTGACTCCTTGTTCAGTGTTCTTTCCCTTAGAACATGCTGCTTATTAGGAAAATACTACTTCTACTATATTAATTTACAGATCAACTTTTCCTTAAAATACAGCAGTGTTTCTGAAAATGTGTTCTTTTTAAATTTTATTTAAAATATTTACTATTTTTAATTTAATATCAAAATATTTAAGTTAAATATTTTAAAAATAGACCATTTTAACTGTGAAAAATGAAATCTCCAATGAATGAATTCTAACGTGAATCCTTCGCAAAGCAAATCATCCTCCTTTATTTTTTTTAAATCCCTATTTTTCTATTTCAGGGTGACAAAACAAGATGCTCACTCATTTAGTAGAGTATTAAACACTTAATTTGCTAATATGATCTAATCTACTATGTTTTATGTTCATAGATTAGACTAGAATGGGCACCGAATTATAAATCAACAGTACCAAAGAGATGCATAGGAATAAGAGCTTTAGTCCTGAGGGGTCATTGAGTATAAACCTCTCATTTTACAAATGGGAAAATTGAGGCCCAGAGACATGAAATGACTTACTCAGACTGACAGATCTAAGAACTGTTGGCGGTAGGATTCAAATCTACCTCTTCTTGAGTCCAAGTCCCACACTCTATATACTACATCATAATGAATTTCATACCATGAAAGCAAGGAATGACGTAGCTGAAGGTATGGAGTTCTTATAATTTTCTCTTATTTCCCATACCAAGGAAAAGTTTTTCTTAGTCAATATAGCAATTTTTTCCCCAGTTTTTCCTCCACGTTAGATAGTTATTATGTAGCACATATGGTGCCCCCAGTACTGTTCAGTCAGATTTGTGGCTCTCCATGCTCACCATATGGGAAGTCCAACTTTCCCTTAACCCTCTATTTTACCAAATGACTAAACTCAGCCTGTGTGAGGGACCAAGGAGCAAGGTGAGTAGGAAGAGACTGAGCTGCACCTACAACCACAACACTCATAACTTTCCTCTCAATTATGTGGGAGGGGTGGCTTAAAGGAAAGATTCCTCTATCCTCTGAAACTCCTTGGCCCAATCATCATGTACACAAAGAACTGTTAAAAAGAGGTGTCCTAGTGACTTTGGAGTCATGTAATGATTTCTGATGGCCGTGTTCTACCTAAAGGGGTGTCTCAAAAGGTGTGGCAAAATCAACAAAAGTAATATGCTTCA
The DNA here is from genome assembly GCA_028658325.1 of Potorous gilbertii. Lineage (NCBI taxonomy): Eukaryota > Metazoa > Chordata > Mammalia > Diprotodontia > Potoroidae > Potorous > Potorous gilbertii. The sequence goes on along the minus strand of CM053773.1, from coordinate 136,276,156 downwards.
TTCATTTATACACACACAGAATCAGAGGGAGAGAGAGATCTATATTTTAAGTGGAATATATGTAGCAAATCTTTTTGAAGGAGTGGTTGTTGATGGGATATAGTGATGAGGAAAGAAAAGTTGGGGTTAAAGAGAGGTCTACTATGGAACTCTAAAGGAAATGGGATCTCCTACTACAAATGGATTCATTTACCTGTCAAGGTGAAAAGACTATGAAGTTTAAAACACTAGGGGCAGCTAGGTGAATCATCAAAGAATTGAGCCTGTAGTCAGTAAGAACTGAGTTCAAATTCCACTTCTGATATTTATTAGCTGTATGACCCTAAACAAGTTACATAATCAGTAAATGAAAGCATGGGACTCAATATCCTCTTTACAACTTAAAATCTATGATATTATGACCATAATTGCCACAGATTAATGATACTTAAAATCTACTGTTGGTAGAGGCAAAATTATACAAACTGATATGGTAAAAGATAAAATCAGAAAATACAACAACTGCTTTTGCTTTTCTTATGAACTTAATTTTAGTAGACTTAAATTTAGTAGACTAAAGATGGACTTCACTTCCATGGTTAAATGCAGGGTAAATCTGCTAAATAAACTGCTTCAGCTTGCAAAGACTGATAGACCCAGGAAGTAAATGAACTAAGGTCAGCATTAAGTCGATTCCACATTGGCTACTCTGGATTCCTCTTGAGGATGATTACATTTCACATGAATACCAGGGAAAGTCTCTCTACTAATGGATATCATGGCAAGATTTGAAGGTAGGTCTTCCTGATTCCAATCACCAGTACTCTGCCCACCACACCATACTGCCTCTTCTGTTTCTTAGATCAGGGAAAACAGGAGCATATGAGTTGTAGGCACACATCTGGAGTAGAAAGTTTATTCAAGAGGGACAGGATATTAAGGTCCTCTTGTCTTAAAAAGAAAACTGGCCTAGAAGAACCACATGAACCTTAAAGATTTCTTATGACCGTGTTAATCTCTAGGAGAAGGGGAAGGGAAAACTTACCACTGTGGGAATTTAGGTGTATTTCCAGGGCTCGGGCATTGGAAAAGCTTTTGGTGCACTGTGGGAAGGGGCAAGCACTGGATATCTGATGAGGAGTGTCTTCATTCTCTTCTGTCATTGGGGGCCCATCTCTTTGTCTCCCACTGCAGTAGTACATGAGATGTGCTTGCAAATTCCGCTCACTTCGATACCAGATGCCACAGGACTTACAAGGGAATATGTCCTCTGAAAAGAAAAGCAAAAGTCTTTGTGAGCTTCAGTACATTTGGAGCCAATGATGAGCAAAGCATCTGTTCATTTTCTTGTTCTTAGGTTCCTAAGATCCAGCCAGAAAAGCAGCCAATGAGATGAGTAACAAACTTGAATGGAGCTCCAATGAGAAACAAATACAATGAAGGTCTATTAAATACTCACTAAAGGTAGAGCATTTTTCTAGATGCTTGGTAAGGTAGCAGGCTAAAAACAGTTCGCGTCTTCAAGAAGCTTGTACAATTGAATAAGTAGTGCAGTGGACAGAAGGCTGGGTCTGAAGTCAGTATGTCCCTAATTCAAGTCCTGCTTCAGATACTTCCTAGACAAATAACCTTGGGCAAGGCATGTAACCTCTGTTTGCTTCAGTTTCCTCAACTATAAAATGGGGATATCATCACCTACCTCACAGGACTGCTGTGAGGATCAAGTGAAATAATATTTGAGAGTGCTTAGTATGTAGTATGTGGCACATAGTAGCTGTCATGTAAGTGTTAGCTATTAGTTATTAAAATAATAATTTTACACAGATAATTGTAGAGTTGTATAAGTAGTTTTTTTAAAAGGCAATATGGCACAATGAATAGAAGGACAGCCTTAAAGTCAGGACAATGTGGGCTGCAGATTTGTCACAAGTATTGCTCATGGGATCTAGGAAAGATCATTTAACTTCTCAATGCCTTAGGGGACTCTTTACAGCTATAAGTTATAGAATATCTCCCATTGGTATTGATAGAGGGAGCTATGAAAATTCTCTCTATCAGTGAAATAATTGGTCTAATTTTAAAAATTATGCATATATATTTACATGTAATATATGCATATATGATTACATGTATATATTTCTATAATCAGGGTGGAGAGACTTATTTAATTTCATTAATGTAGGAAACTTCAGGCAGAAGCTTTGTCCACTACAGTAGACTGGCAATCTCTTCTGGAATTATGAATCTTAGAGTTGCTTGGGATAATTAAGAGGTTAAATGACATTCATTAAACAAAATCATTTACTTTAAATTTTAAGAGGCAGATGGCTCTGTGTATGTCAGAGGGAGGACTCAAGTAAAGGTCTTTAAAAAAAAATTCTGAACTTAAAACACAAACAATCCCCACTACCCCAACTCTCAGTATTACATTTACACAGAATATATAGAGAGAATTACTTTAAAAAACATACACACCATCTGCATATACATTGAAGTGTGTATAAAGTGTATATATAATGCATACACACATATAACAAATTCCACATGTTAATTTCAAAACTGTCTCATTTTTCAGTCAATATTTTCACTATAATCTTTTGTTGACATATCTCTCTTAATCAGTAAGCACATATTAAGTGAATTCCATTTTCCTGGTGATATGCAAGATGCTGGGGATATAAATACAAAAGAAAGATAGGAAATATATAAAAAATGCAAAGGATTGTGAGGAGCTCCACTAACAACGAGAGAAATCAGTGGAGATCCCTTAAAGGAAGTGTCTCATAAGCTCTTGAAGGCATCTGGGGATTCGGGAGGAAGCCATGAGGGAAGGTATTCCAGGCATTGGGGAGAGACTTTGCAAAGGCACAAAAATATTTAGGAACTGTGCAGTAGGTCAATTTGGCTGAAGCATAGAGAGCATGATGAGATTGGAAAGAAGAGTTGTGGAAAAAGCCAGACTGTCAAAACAGAGAAGTATATAATTTATCACACAGGCAGTAAAAAGAATATTGATCCGAGTACTTATTATGTAAGATTTCCTACAACATGGTTGCTTTAGCTCCACTTATCCTGACAGAAATTCCAATACAATTATCACTGAAATAATGTTGTACACTATGTATAATAATATTGGTGAGTATTTATATAGCACTCTAAGGTTTGCTAAGAGCTTTTACAAATATTATCTCTGAATCTGGATTTGAACTCAGTTCTTACTAACACTCTATCCACGTCACCATTTTTCTCATGATGTACATAGAAAAAATTATTTGCTATATTCATAAAGCAATGTGCTATGATGAGAATAGAGATTCTCTGAGAAAATTTCGTTTGTAGAGATATTTTCCTCACATAAAAATAAAATTATGTATTAAACAAACATATATTAAGAACATTTTTTGGATATCAAAATAGGATTACTTTTCTTTCTTTTGCTTAAATATTTCCCAGGCCCCCTTTACTTTATGGGTATTTCTAGGCCTCTCTGGGACCAATTCTTATCAGTTCTGTCAACATATTTGAAGCCCCAAAGTGTTCCGCTGTCAAATTAATCATATTCAAAGGGTCTCTTATTCAGCTAAGTAGGCTTGTAAAGTATCCAAACGGTTCATTGTGTCAGTGTCTCATGTGCCACTCAGGAGTTGACATCTGCACTGAAAGGTATTTAGTTTCTCTCTCTCTCTCTCTCTCTCTCTCTCTCTCTCTCTCTCTCTCTCTTTCTCTCTGTCTCTCTCCATAATAATCCCAGATCCTTTTAGTTCCCACAGCCTCACAGCAGTTGGGGCATACCTAGATTCCACCCCATAGAATCAACGAAGCTGCCCTCCTCAGCACTTACTATTGACAATAGCTGTAGGCAAAATAGATGCCATGGCAGCTTGTTGAGGGAGCAGTTGAATTGAATCCAGCAGCCGGGCAGGATACATTCCTTCTGTGAGTGTCATCTGACTGGCAGCTTGTAGCCTTGAGTCAAAATCCACCACAAAGGCAATGAGCTCCTCACCCTCAGAGATGGCCTTCGTAGTAGTGCACCAAAGCTGACCCCCTGTTAAGAAGAAAAGAGAGAGAAAAATTAATTGACAATAGAATTTTCAAGCCTGTTGTAGAGCAGATTTAACATCAACAGCATCTTCTCATGTATCTTACGTCAGTTTAGGGGTGGAATGCCTAACCAAGGCAGCTGCCTAAACTTAACCCTTCCCTTGGGAAGGGAGGGATCTCCTTTCCTAGATTAGATGAAATATCCATCTATAATGACTAACAATAAAAGAGGTCAAGAAAGGCTATATAACCAATATCTCTGAGATAGCTATGTCAAATGTTTGGCCCTTATCCTTTTTTTAACTCATCTAAGTCTTATTGCTTGAAGGAAAGAAAAAAAATTACATTAGGTTCAGCCCAAATATATTTTTTGCCCAAATACACACACATCTCCTAAATACACATCCATATATTAAATTCATACATGTGTGTATATGTTCATGAATGTGTGTATATATGCACATGTGTGCACATACATATGTGCGTACATATATCTGTATGTATTTTGCTGATGACCCTATTTCTATCACTTCTCCTTTGTGATTGGAAGTAGGAAGATCATATGTATTATAATTCTGCTCTTCAGCCTTTCAAAGGAGATACTATTTTAAAGTTTTATTGATACATTTTATTTCAATGTCACATTTTTTCCTGATATCTCTTCACCTTTAAATTTTCCCTTTTCACGAAGAAAAAGTTAAACACAACTGATCACAAAATAACCACCTATGATAGCATATCATAACACCCAAGGCTTATAGATTTAGATCTGAAAAGAACCTTAGAAGTCGTTAGTCCAGCTACCTCATACAACACCCACAGTGCCCAGCCTCTTTTATAAGAAGAGCAAAATGTTTTTTAATTACCTGCTTTCAAATGGATTTATTCATTTTAGAAAAAAATGACTAATTAAACATAAATATTATACAACTCTCATAGCATATGGTAATTCTCATAGCAAATGGTAATTCACATATATATAGTGTCTTACATTTTCTTAGGCATTTTTGCATCTGTAGTTATGATCTATAGTCCAGAGACACTGGTCTAATTGGGGGGGAGGGGAAGATGATATTTATTTTTTTGTTTTGATTTCCATTTTCAGTTCTGAAATTCCCTGCCCCCACTATTCCCTCTTCTATCCATTGAGAAGGAATATAATACCTGCTATCCGTGTGAAATCATGTAAAACATTTCCACATTAGCCATGTTCCAAAAAAACCCCATAAAACATAAAGAGAAAAAGGTATGCTTCAATCTGCATTTTGAATCCATCCATTCTCTATCTAGTGGACAGCATTTTCCCTTATTAGCTCTTTGGAACTGGGATGGATCATTGGACTGATTAGAGTTACTAATGCTTTAATAAATAGTTATCTTTGCAATATTGCTGTTACTATGTATACTGTTCCCCTAGTTCTGCTCACTTAATTTTGTATCAGTTCATATAAGTCTTCCCAGGTTTTTCTGAAACCATCCCCTTCATCATTTGTTACAGTACAATAGTATTCCATCAGATTCATACACCATAACATGTAGCCATTTTCTAATTGATAGGCATCCATTGTTTCTAAATCTTTTGCCACCATAAAAGGTGCTGGTATTAATACTTTTGTACACATGGACCCTTTGTTCCTTTGATCTTTTTCGGGTGCAGAACTAATAGCAGTATCACTGGTGAAAAGGTGGAAAGAGATGTATAGACCTTAGGGCATAGTTCTAAATTTTTCTCCACAATGACTGGACCTGTCATTCCAACAATAGTGGACTCCAACAGTCCACTCCACTAACAATGCATAGTGTACCTATTTTTCCACATCCTCTCCAGTTTTATAATTTTTCCTTTTCTGTTATCCAATTTGATGTGTATGAGGTAGTATCTGTGACCCATTTTAATGTGCATTTCTCTAATTATTAGTGATTTTGAACATTTTTTTCATATGACCATTGACAGCTTTGATTTCTTTCTCTGAAAACTGCCTATTCATATCTTTTGTTGTTACTGTCAGGTCATTTCAGTGGTGTCCTACTCTTTGTGACCCCATTTGGGGTTTTCTTGGCAGAGACACTGGAGTGATTTGCATTTCCTTCTCTAGCTCATTTTACAGATGAGGAACAGAGGCAAACAGGGTTAAGTGACTTGCACATGGTCACACACCTGGAAAGTATCTGAGGTGAGATTTGAACTCGGAAAGATGAAGTCTTCCTGATTTTAAGTCTGGCACTCTATCTATTGTATCATCTACCTGCCTTTCATATCTTTGGACCATTTATCTCAATTGGATAATGGCTCTTATTTCTAGAAATTTAGCTCAGGGCCATATGTACATATCCAATCTCTCTCTCTCTAGATAGATAGATATGGATATAGATATCTCTCTATATAGATACATCTTTCTATGTCTATATGTGAATATATAGATATTAATATGTCTATATATGTGTGTACTTATATATGTGCATACATACATACATGTGTGCATGTTCTGTGCAGTTTGGAGGAGGACATAGAGGGCCACATGTGGTCTCAAGGCTGTAGGTTCCCCGCCCCTGAGTGCCATTCTATTCCTCTGATTAACCACTCTATTTCTTATACAGTGCCAAGCTGTTTTTATTATTACTGCTTTGTGGCATAGTTTGAGATGTAGACCCCCTTCCTTCACATTTTTTCATTGATTCCTTTGATATTTACTAGATTTCTTTCTCACACATTGTGGCATCTCTCACTTTGCATTAACTGGACTTTCCAGCCTGCCTCTGCCCTCTGCCAATCAGGATCCCTGTCTCCCCACCACTCTCCACACCTTATTAGGGTGTTTTCCTTCTGACTATCGTGTACATGTCTTGTATATACCTGTATACGTACATTTTGTCTCCTCCACTAGAACATAGGGATTATTTTTGCTTTCTCTTTGCATCTCAAGCACTTCATAAAGTACCTGGTACACTATAAGCACTGGTTGATTGATCTTTGCAATCACTGGATAGAGCAGGTAAGGCACATATTTTCCCTTCCATTTTTATAGATGAAGAAACAGGCTCAGAAATGGATTTATTTTTATAGCACAAAGATACACAGACACATAGATACAGACACATACACACACACACACAACACCTCAAACAACCCACAAAGCTAAATTCTGATATTCTCATAAGTCAATTTTACTCTCCACGTGTTCACTATCAACTTTTGCTGACTGATCTTTTTTATGTAATAGTCCTCATAACATGATGACTGTTTTATCTTAACTTCCACTGACAGAACTTCCTGGAAAGAAGATATGCCAAAGATCTGTTTCAAAAAGGCTTATTTAAATAAAGGTTTGTTTAAAGAAAAAGAACCCTTTCTTTCAATGGGAAGAAAGATATACTGTGGCTCTGTGCTGTAGTGATCATGTGACATGCATTAATAAGGAAATTACCTATGCAAGTCCATCTACCCCCATATTGGAATGAGATAATGACATCTTATTTATTTTATATGTTTAGACAGGCAAAGCATTTATATTTTTAAATCTATACTTTTAAATCAAAATATATATCTAATACACTTATATCTGAAATAACGCTGCATGCTTCATGTTATAAATCTTGTTTTTCTCATGATATACATATAGCAAAAACTATGATAAACTCATTAAACAAGTAAAAATGATACTAATTTGGATAAGTCACATTTCTTTGCTTATATCTCAGTATTTCTATCTACCTTTTCAACTATATTTCCAATCCAATCCCCATTCCCACCTCAAAAGATAACATAGTGGTAAAACTACTTGTTACAAAAACTGATAGAAAATATAATGAAAGTGTACAAACTGCCACAATTCCATGTGTGAGAATTAGATCATCATTTTAGAAAAAAAAAAACAAAAAACTTCGGACAATTAATTAGATGAAGTTATTAGCTTTTAAAGATGAGGAAACATTACATTAATGACAATATTTAAGTAGAAAGATAAAGTTCATATTGCAGGCCTCAAAGAGATAAAAATTTTGAAGTAAAGCACATGCAAGGGAAAATACACATCTGTACACTTAAATAGGCAATAGGAACCCATATGTGAACGTTGTCCACACTTAGAATCATTCTATGTCAGAGCTGGAAGGAACTTGGTGAATGAGAGAGGCCAATCCCTCATTCCAAATTTATGTTATATGTGGAGGGAAAATAACTTAGCTGACCAGAAGCCTAACAGCACAAGAAGATTCATTTGAGGGCAGAGTTTTTGCTCCAAAGAGTAGGAGCTATGTAATAGCATTTCCTCAAGATTCAAAGGTGTAAATGGTACTATTATGAATCATAATATTTTCTCTAGAACTTCCCAAGAAATGTGTCTGAACTTAATTTGTGTGTCTCTGTGATGCTGCATTATGACTCAACCTTCTGGTTAGCTAGAGATGCTATCATCACTTGTGTCTTATCTTTACCTATTCAGAATATAAAGTATAAGAGGCAATGTGTATTTTGAAGTATTTTGCAAAAAGGGGCAAACCTAGAATCCAGAAAATGAGTCTGGATCTCATCTTGGTTGTAACCTGGCTATGTTGACCATAAGCAAGTCCTACAGTTTTTGAGCTCTGTTTTCCGCATTTCTAAATGGGGACAATTTGATTAGGATCATCCTCATCCATGTACTTTGCAAATCTTAAAACACCATGTGAATGTAAACTGTTAGGAGAAGAGAACAGGAAAAGTGCAGAATTCTCATCTGCTAGGCTTCACAGTATATTCCTTGAATTTCTAGCTGCAAACTTTACATTGAAAGGCAGTGTGATGTAAATGATTGCAAGTAGGATTTGGGATGAGCAGAAACTTGGGTTCAAATTTTACCTTGGGAATTCATTAGTTATGTGAGTTGTTATGCGAAATACTTTTTTTGAGATAGGATGGTAGGGAGACTAGATCAAAGGGGTGAATCTGACATGGTCAATAGTAAATAATAATAAATTTAAAGTTTTGTTCACATTTAAGGCATTTGTGGACCTGCACTGGTGATATATCACTAAATACAGCATTAGATGCTTTTATTCTTATCTAATGGTTCTGGGCAGAAAATATGTAATAAAATACACTTACTCATCTACTCCTACCCTAAAATTCAGATGAAGTCATTCTTCTAAAACTAGGTATCCTCCAAACAGCATCAACCAAAAATAAAGCAAAACAAAACACTGTGGTAGGAGTCAAAAGACTTGAGTTCTTATCATGGTTCTACCACAATATAGTTGTATAATTTTGGTCAAGACACAGCTTCTCTGGCCTCTTTTAAAAATGAAGGGCTAGATACCACCCAAAAATGATCAAAGAAAGAGAAAAGGAACTTTTTTTTTTTTTACAAATATTTGTAGTGGCAAAAGAACTCTAAACTAAGGGAGCGCTGATAAATTGGGGGATGGCTGCACAAATTCTGGTATCTGAATGCGATCGAATTCTGTTATTATCAAGGTTATGGTTTCTGAGAAATCCGAGAATCTTGTAAGAACTGATGTAGAAGTGGTCAGAACTAGGGCACAATCAAAAAGATAATAACACTGGAAAACCAATTTTGAAAGACTTAAGAGCTCTCTGATCAATGTATGATCAACCACGATTCCAAAGGACTTATGACAAAGGCTAATACTCTTTACCCTCTTGCAAGGAGGGAGTGAACTAAATTTGAGAACTGAGACACGTGATTTTGGACATAGGAAAGGGGGGAAGTTGATGTGTTTAAGTACACATTATTTATTACAGGGCTTCCTTTTGCTTCCCCTCCCCATTTGAGTGGTGGTGGTGGTGGTAGTGTAATGGGAGGCTGAAAAATATAAATGCTTAATAATTAGAATTTAATTTAAAATAAAATGAAAGGCTGGACTAGGCAATGCAAATATCAATCATAACAATTGATAGTATACGGTGACTTTTAACATCTGGATAGCATTTTTTATACATTACCATATATGATCCTCACAATAACCTTATAAGGTGAGCACTCCTAGTATTAATAATCCCATTTTACAGCTTAGGAAACTGAGACTGGGAGAGCTGAAGTGCCTTGTCCAAATTGACACAGCTAGTATTTTTCTGAGATAGGAATTGAACCCATGTCTTACCGACACTTGGTCTATGGTTCTATCCATTCTACCTCCAAAAGTGGTGATTTTTAATCTTAATGCCTTCCCTCTGAGATTACTTCCAATTTATCCTGAATATCCCTTGTTTGTGCAGTTTCTTGCATGATGTCGTCCTTATCAGACAAGGAGTTTCTTCATGATAAGGACTATTATTTTGGGGCCTTTCTTTTTATCTATAGTGCTGAGCACAGTGTCTGGCACACAGTAGGCATTTAACAAATGCTAGCAGACTGTGTATAATACATAAACTTCCTACGTTAACTTTTTCAAGGCAAAAACAAAGAAGGAAGGGGGAAAGCTTTGTTCCTTGTTCAGTCATTTTTCAGTTGTGTCCAATTCTTCGTGAACTCATTTGGGTTTTTTTGGCAAATATAGTGGAGTAGTTTGCCATTTCCTTCTCCAGCTCATTTTACAGATGAGGAAACTGAGGCAAACAGGGTTAATTAACTTGCATCCAGGTCACACAACTGGTACAATGTCTGAGGACACATTTGAAATAAGGAAGATGAGTCTTTATGACTCCAGGTCCAATACTCTATCCATTGTGACACCTAGATATTTTAAGCTTTGCATAGATAATCCCTAAAACAATTAAAAAGCACAATTTAAGCTCTAAAAATGACAGGGGGCAACTCATTTGAGATAACAAAACTACATATTAATCTTCTAACATGGGAAACAATAAGATATCATTTATAGAAATGAAACATTTATTATTAATATATTAATAATTCTTATTAATAAGAATTCCTATTGTTTAGTAGTAGTAGTGGTGGCAGCAGTAGTAGTAGTAGTAGTGGTAGTAGTAGTAGTAGCAGCAGCAATAGTAGGAGTGATATTCATATTCTATACCCTTGTCAAAAGTGTCCAGGTTAATTCAATGAAGACACTCAGGAATCAATATCTGAAATCAGAAATTTTGCTTTTCCTCTGTTTCCTTGGCTTTGGTGAAGTTGGTAATCATTAGTGGAGTGGATAAAAGGGATCACAGATGTAGGGCTGGAGCGCACCTAAGAGACCAGTGAATCCACCCGCTCCTTTTACAGATAGAGCAGAGGCTTGAAGCAAAGAGTGAGATGATAGGTCCAGTGTTACACAACTAATAAATAAAGGCAGAACTCCAATCTAATCCTCTGACTCCAAATCAGTATTTTTGGAAGAAGGGGCCCATGGATAATTTTCAGATTGAATCTGACAGATATCTGGATTTCATGCTGCCACAGACTTCTCTTAGTCCTTTATTGGTTTAGTGTTAATTACACATAGGTAATTTACCAGTTAGGGATGATCAATACTATTGAATCCCAGAACACTGTGGACGTGGACGTGGGATAATATCATATTGTGCAAACTAGAGCAGAAAAATTACATTCCTCTCGCCTTGGCATGAATCCTTTATCAAATGACATCAGGCTCTGAGGCAGCTATCTGATACTTTCATTGCTTCCACCAAATGGAAAGGTTATTTTAGGATCTTCTCTTTGTCTGCCTCTTACGCTGCAAACACAGCCACTCATTTTTGCTTCTCATCACTACCCCCACAAAATAAGGGACAAGCAGTTTCAAGGTTCCATGGAAAAGTAATAACTACTGAGGCCTTGATGTTCATGGAAAAAAAGAAAGAAAGAAAGAAAAAACTATGGACTTGCTGTTCTTAGTAATGTTTATGATCAAGATTCCTGCACAAACAGATCTGGTTCCTAACAGGAAGCTGATAAATTTTATTCATAATTGCTGTCAAAACTGCAGTGAAGTGTATTGCAAGTTTCGATAATAAAGAATAAAGTCACAGTTCAAACTTGATTACATTTTGGAAATTCATGCTCCTCTTACAAGAATCAGTGGCCTCAAATATCTCCCTCTCCTGCCAAATTTTTCACTTGCACTTTTTATTATTTATGAAATCAGTGTCTGCGTAATGTCATGCAGACCTCTGCTGATAAACTCTAATTAAGATTAAGACAAGCCTTTTGGAAAGGATCCCATCATTAGCAAACATGATAAACACAAAAATACTCCCTACTTGTCAACCAGGAGCAATTCAGTAACCTAACAGTATTATCTGTTGCTAGGTTACAGAGCTGACAAAGCTTCAATTATATTGTACGGCCATACCTATAGAGTCCAGTATAAGCAAAATGTATTTAATATAAAAGCATTTAACTTCATCCATGTTATCTGCAATTCATGGTTTCATACAATGGTAAAAATCAGGTTAATAATTACATAGCACAGCTGTAAAAAAAACCTAAAAAACTTTGCTGTGTTGTTTGTATATTTTTTTTTCTAATTTATCTGTGATTGATAGACTTTGCTTTGTAAAAATAAGAAAACCCAAGCAATATGAAGCTGTAAACCTAGAGCACAACTACATTTGGGCTCATCAAGATAAAGTGTCAAACTTAGCATAAAAATATATAGCAAATTGAACCAATTAAATCGCATTTAGATTCTGAATTACTCTGCCTCACTATGTAGAAGGACAGTGGTGCCTCAAGAAGATAGATATGGATACTAGTATAAAACTTTATTTTATGTGAGAAATGCATCCAGGAATACAAGAATATGGGTGACTTGAAGTAAATTAATTCATTTTCTCGCTCCATAAAAATGAAGTTTATTTTTGGATTTTTTCCCCCTTTGGCTAAATAATTGCAACTTGTTCTTGTGGAGTTTCTAAAAGTAAGTTGAAAGTTGAGTTTTGTAACTTTTGGTAGAAGTATTAAGCTGTGAAATAGAATGAATTATCTAGCTTTTCTTTTTAAGACTTGGGCTCTGGAAAGGCAAGAAGAAAAAAATCAATAAGTTGTCCAGGAAACCAGATATTTGCCAGAAAAACCCAAAAGTTGTATGTGTTACAAGGAACACAAGTCTACCATATGGACTCTTTTTCCTTGTTTGTTTTACCTCCCAAATCCACTAAAATCAGATTCACAGGATCATGTTACTCTGAGGATTTTGTAGTTTTCAAAGAAATTCAAGAAATAAGTAATTACAACTGAACCATCATGTTGAAAATAGCTTCAGCATAGATACCTCCTGTTAGAACACTGATCCTTATCCCTTCTTTTGGGGCTGGCTAACATTGGAGCCCTGTAATTATCATGTCATATTACACCAATCTAAGAGTCGATTTCCTGTATACAAGTGTGACTGCAGAGGAGGGTCAGGCCACTATCAAAACTCATTTAAAAAACACTGCATATTAATCCATAAAACAACCCACACTAACTTTCGAGAACATTCCCATAGATTAAAACTATTCCTTTTGACGAACAAGCAGTTCTTTGAACAGACAAAAAAAAAAAGACATCAAATTCCTGGGGGGTGTAGTGAGGGTGAAGGGGTGGTGGGCATCTGTTTGTTTTGTTATCTCTATTTCTCCTTTATTTCTTCCAAATGAACTCATTTAAGGATAATTTGAAAATCAAAGATGAGGTCCAGGCCTTAAATTTATTTTTTTTCCATCCAGAGAATATTGTTTTAAATAATTTCCCAAACTAAAGAATGTCCCAATTTTCATGCTACACATGTTATAGTGCCCAGATCTCAGTGTTTAGACGTTAACAGTGGACATATATCTATACGTAGCCACATTGTTTAATATACATTTATAATGAATTCAAATCCAATACTGTTGAAATTCTTGACAGTAAAGTAGTGCAAGCAATAGAACTTATAAATTATGAGTGCCCCTGCTTTGAAAAATGCTTTGGAGGTTTCTTTGTGCATTGGCAAATACAGTAGGAATATGAGGTATTGTGTGGTTCCTCCTGCACAGTACCTGATAAAAGAATAAAGAGCTGTGACATATTCTTAAAACAATAGCGGAATTAAAGAGAAACAATGGGCCAGCTGCTTCATTAATACGATCAAAAGAGAGCCCAGCACAGAGGAGTCCAGATAATTAAGCACTAGTCTTTTAGGCCTTCTTTCTATTATAAAATTGCTTATAAATGTATTAACTACTTCATAGTTGTTAGATAGATCTATGAACTTGTTTATTTAAGGGTTGATTAATGCCTCTCCTGTTATGCTGCAACATGCCAACTCACGGTTTACACAAGTTTTTGAATAAAATAGTGTAAGAATAGCTGATAAAGATCTGCAGCACACACCAGCAATAAATCAAAGGCATTTTGCAGAAAGGTCTTTCCTCGTTGTTAAATAATCCTTAACATTTTTCACTTGTACATTGTAGGCAAGCTAAACACTTTGGAACACATTTTTGGTCACTCCATGTTCCCATGTTGGCATTCCTGACATCTCAACAGAGAGGGAGAGAGAGAGAGAGACGAAGAGGGAGAGAGAGAGAGAGAGAGAGAGAGAGAGAGAGAGGGAGGGAGGGAGAGAGGGAGAGAAAGAGGGAGGGAGGGAGGGAGGGAGATTCAGATTCAAGTACCAACCATGGAATCAGACTTCAATGACTTGCACCAGCTTTAAGGAGAGTATTGCAAGTAGCTCTCCCTTCCTTACCACTTTCTCCTCTCCAATCAAGAAAATAAATTTAAAATGGAATATTTTGCCTAGTACATTATTTACCTTCTAATAATTTGATTATAGAAAGTGAAAAAAAGATGTATCTCTGTAGTAAAACAAAACTCATGTTTTTAAATGACCAAGGACTCCATTATGAAATTCCTCGAGTCAGGCAACCATACCTATCTAATGAGTCAGAAAGAGTTTTTATTGCTAAAGGATGGTAATATTAGAAACCAAATGTCTATAGTGAATGTGTGTAGTTAGGATCAGGACCATAGATTTCAGAGTGGAAGGGACCTTAGCAATCTCATAATCCAACTCCCAGAGACTTGTGCAGGCTCATGTTACAGCAGTAAGGAATCCAACTCAGGTCCACTGACCACAAATCCTGAGCTCTTTTCAAGGTACCATATAGTCAGCCACAGGAAAATAAAAGGGGGGAGGTGGGGACAGGATTTTCCTTGTTTATCAAAAAATCTAGCATCAAAACAACAAAGCTTTTGCCAAAGTTTAGAAATTTAGATAAATCAAATGGTCAGTTCTAGGATTTTGTCACTTCTCCTGAGGTAAGGTTTTTCAGTTGAAAGACAGAAAGGAAAAAAGAGGGAGAAGGAGGAGCATAAGGGAGGGGGGAAACAGAAATGTGATAGAATAACTGAGGTAAGCAAAGAAAAGATTTTTGCTTTAGATGTCATGTATAGTACAAACCCACTAAATTAATTTATTGAACTTACTTTTACAATGATCCATTTTCCACTAATGCATCAAGGGATATAGCAATTCTGACTAAAAAAATAAAAAGGCTTCTAATATTGGTCATTCATTTTCCATCTGCTGATGATTCCACCCACCACCTCCTCAAATAAATTCCAAAGCACAGAAATGAGTATAAAGTTACAGTCAGTAAACTAGAAAACTAAATAGATTCTCCCAGAAGGGGTTATAAGGGAGCATTTTATTTATTTTCTTTCCCCCTGACTGAACGACCAAAGCTTATTTTTCAGAGGGTTGAGAGAGCTAAATACATAGCTTTAGAAGATAAAGGCATCAAATAGGTAAATATGTATCTGAGTAAACCCTGTTTCAAATCCTGAGCTGATCAAAGTAAATGCTATCTATTAGGTACCTTTAAAAAGCCACTTTTAAAATAATCTGTTAATTCTACTGCATAAAAGTGTTAGATACTTGGTTCAAAATGACAAGATTTATTTAAAAAATCCAACTAAAGTTTATTGCTTAAACAGTCTCAGAATTAGGAGGGATCTATAGGGTTTTTAAAAAATAAAGTCACAAATAACCACATATATTTTATTATTTAGCAGCAAATTCAGCTGATATATTGTCCTTGTGAGGAGCCTATCTGGAAAGCTCATAGCCTTCTATCGATTAAAATATAACAAAACAAAATAAAGATATGAATACTAATAAAAGAACTGTGATTTAATAGGAGAATTTGCCATCCCATTTTACAGGTCAGGAAAAAGGAGGTTTAAGCAGCTTACTAATCGTATGCCCAAACTATAGATGGTCAAAGGTGGTAACATAATCTAAATAATTCTTTCAGCCCTATCTATCCCTGACTCTCAGTGAGTTGAGAGTCTAAAGAGGGGTGAACTAAGGATAAGAAGATCTTGTCTCATATCCCAGCTCTGAAACTTACTAGACAGGTGGCAATTAAGCAAACCAGGTCACCTGTCCAAGCCTTCGTTTACACATCTATAAAATATGGATAATACTATTTTCTCTCTCCCTTGAAGGGTAGTTTGTAACCCTGTGTAAATCTGTGCAAAGTGAGCCATTATTATTCATTCTAAAGCAGAGTACCTTCCCTAAAAAGTAAAAAAAAAAAAAAGTCTAGAAACAATTTTCCTTCCTTCCCACCCTGCCCAGCTGCACTCTTTAGGAAATAATCAGACTCTGGTTACCAGTAGTTTAATGTCTTTACTAGTCTTTCTATGATGGCTACCCAGTGAGACCTCTACTACTGAATGAAAAGAAAAGGGAGCTCACTCATGACCTTGAGATGAAGGCAGAGTGCTTTCTGAACGAATTTGCTTGGGATTATAAAACACAGGTATCCTGCAATGAGAATTGAGGAAGTAGCACGTTTTCATGGGACCTTTAAATGTTTTCTTTCAAAGTCATTTAGATGGATAAGACATGTTTGCTAACTTAGAGGTATTTCAAACTCTGAAAATAGGCTTTCATTCATCTCTGAGTATCTTTAGCAGCTTTTAAGGTGATCTATCTTGGGTCACAGTTTTCACAGTAGCTTTTCCAGCATTGATTCTAAATGTAGAGCCCTGTGGACTTTGCCACCTTGCTCACAGGTATCCTTTAAGGTGCCCATCTTTGGTCTGGCTTACTTCCCGGGTCAGCAGGATTTTAAATGACCAGCCAAGAAATGACACTCTACCCCAAAGGCAAGCTGTCAAAACTCAGCCTGCAGCTGATAAACTGATTACAAAGCTGCTTAAGACTTTGCTTGTAAACAAAAGCATTTATCAACTAATAATTTGCAATAAACTGATGTAACTCCCAGCTGAGCCCCTAACTGTAATTGTCTTTACCATCTGCCTATTAAAATACCATTCTTCATCAGCAAGCAAGAGCAGAAGGGAGGAAATCTCCACCAAATATACAACTTGCAAGCTTATAAATAATCTGTGAGCTTTCCACATTTTCATTATGACTTCTCTTTGGCATGTTTCATTTTCATTCTTACCTGGCCTCGGAATACTCTAAAATTAGGTGGAGGGGAAAGATGGGGAGTCGGTTTCGAGGGGAGGCAGGAAAAAGAAGGAATGAAGCAGTACTGCCTGCTGTTCTGTGGAGGAATAAATTATACAAGTTCATCACAGGAGGCTGTTTCTTAATTTTTTTTCTTTCCTCCTCCCATCACTTCATGGAAATATTCTGACGAAAACTCCCCCAAGCACCGCGTTGGAAATGAACCTCGCTATTCCTTTTTCAGCTTGTCAGTTTCCATTACCTTTCTTTGTTTTGTATTCGTTTTTCAAGTGGCTCATTAAGCTTCTACAGGGTGTCAGTTAAAAAGTGCAGGGACCTGCCTCCATGGTAGGGTGGTAGAGGGCTGGGTAGTCAGCTGCAGGGCAATGTGGAGCCTTGGTGAGGAGAGGAGGTGCCAAATGGCTGGCAGGCCCCTCTGTGCGCTGGTCTGCCCCTGCAGCGCTATGGTCTCACCTTTTGATTTTTTTTCTTTCCTTTGGGCCCTCTTAATCCCTGAAGTCTCCACATGGCAAAGGGGTTTCAGCATCAATGGATTCAGACATTCTAAAACTCCTGGTCCTTAAATGAGGGCCTACTTCTTTCAAAACAACCCGAAATATTCAGATTGCCCTGGGCTTTGGGGAAAGCCTGGGAGTTGCTGGGAACCACTTTTGACTTGTCAAGAATGTTATTCCCTATTGACATTTTGCTCTTTCTTTAAGTGCTTTTACATGTATTTGCTACCTTCAGGTTCCCTCTACAATATATTCTATTTGTTACACAATCCCATTCTAATTAGGAAAATTTGCCCTTAAGTTGGGAACAAAAACTAGCTTCATCACTAACCATTTTCTGTTCAGAAGGTATTTCTTCTTCATCTTGATTTCAGACAAATTTCTGTCTCCTTAAGGCTCTATGCCACCAATGAAGAAGACCATGTACTCAGTGAGAAGGCATACTCTGTCAGATTCTCAGAATTACTATCTTACAATTTATGTGTTACAATGAAACATTTTTTCCTTTTGATTAAAAATATTTTTCTTTCATTTTTATGAGATTTTCTAGGGATATTTTTTCTCTGAAATCTAATATGAAAGATAACTAAATTAGAAGAAAGAATATTAAAGAATCTTAAGTTTTAATTTTGTAACATTTAGGATAAAGGCACTAGAATAGTGAATAACAAAAGAACAGGGCATAATGTCAGTTACATTACAAATCGCCTCAAAAACATCAAAGAGTTCAACTGGAGTCCAGTTCTAAGGTCTGTACCGAAGGGACCATATTAAATACAATTTAATTTCAGACAGAGAGACAGCATGATGTCTGGGTCCGAGTTTTGTCTCAGTGTAGTACCGACTGTGTGACCCTGGACATGTCACAAAACCTAACAGAACCCCAGGCAAATGCTAATCTGAATTGGTAGAAGGAATTTCATTGTCTCCATTAATGAATTAAGTTGCCTCTATTAACGAAACCTCAGTTCCTTCCTCAGAAAGAAAATCCAACACCATCCAATTGAGCAGATTTCAGAAGATGATATTTCAACATACTTATTCTAAATTGTCATTATTTTTTAAAGTACCTGAACTCTTCTTAAGAAGAACACATTCTCAAGAACTCTAAATCGTAGATACAGAGAGCTATAGACAGGACCTCAGGGACAGATAATCTACCTCTATACCCTTTTCACACAGGGCCCGGAGAAGTAAATTGTCACAGGTTACACAGGTAGTTGTGGCAAACCTGAGATTAGTCCGTTGGTCGTGCCACCATGCAATGATTCATGGATTTAGCCAGAGTTCAAAACAGAAATTTGAGCATTTATAACTAATCCAAACTGTGATTTAAAATATAGAGATCTGTATGGTTCTAGATTCTATTGAAGGAGTCATAAATTAATGAATGTCAGGATGTGGAAAAAGAGATGGTCTCTGGGTCAGGAAGTGGTGTGCTGGTGTGGTCAAGTCCTTCCTCTGACACATAGTGGCTTGTGGGATACTGAGCAAATCACTTATCCTCTTAATCCTCTATGGTAATTCTCTAAGACTCTTAAATTGCAGCAGCTGCAGCTGACCTGCTTTGGGACAGGAAGCTCTTGGCCAGGATTTCCTTACCCCTATCCTGTGCCCCTATCCTAGCCTATAAACTGATATGAAAGGAACTCACAGCACAGTGGGATGTAACATGTAAAGTGTGGAATCTGGTATTAAAAAATCTTGGTTCAAACCCCAGGTCTACACCTTCCTGGCTGCAACACATTTTTTAGGGTAAATCACTTAATTTTTCTGGGTTTCAATGTCTTCGTCTGTCAATGAGGTCAGATTAGAATTGCATTCTTAATGTGTGTGCGTGTGCATGTGCGTGTGCGTGTGTGTGTGTGTGTGTGTTGTCTAAAAGTAACCTTTGGCAATCAGTTGAAGCTCATGGAACTCTTCTCTGAAGGGGAAATAAAACAAAATTTTGTTTTGAGATACAAAATAAAATTCTTAGGATTACAATGGAAACCAAAAGTTAGTGAAAATATAGATGTAATTATTTTTTGTCCAGCTAAATTCAGTTACACCCTGAAATCTAACCATGACCACCCAGGTTAAAAACCCATGAGCTCTGAGATTCCTTACGAATCTAAAATCCTAAAAAAAATCCTTAATAATTATAGTAACTCCTAGCCTTTAAGATTTCTGAAATATTTGCCCCAAAATTATCCTGTGAGGTTGGTCGTTGTAAATATTATCTCTGCTTTACAGATGTGAAAACTGAGGCTCATTTTTTGGTGAAATAACTCACTTGTAGACTTAGATCATAAGCAACAAAGCAAAATTAAGCACATATGTCTTTCCCCATTCTAAGTACAACATTCTTTCCATGCAGGCATACCAAAAGGAAAATTATTTAATTTGAAAAAAAATTAATTTACTATTACAAATAATTTGATATATGACAAATATTTTAAGAAAAACAAGTTTTAAGTATTACCTTAATCTTAAAAAATTATTGAAAAGCCTGAAATGCTTTTGCTATTTTAAACTCTTTCCAAATACCCAAAGGGAACTAACCATAAGGTGAGGTATTTATGCCAAAGCTATTTTTCCATGTCATTTTGTTTTTTCTGATTTAAATAAAATGAATGTAATAAATTATAAAAGATACATCTTTTACCATAGTCTGAATATTCTGTTTCAAATTGTGGAAGAAAAAATGGTCATCATTTCATGTTTCAGACATTGCAGTTTTCATATGCTAAAGGAAATTTTCAATACAATATAGTTTTCAATAAAAATGTTTTCATGTGATATAATGGATATTTTATAATACATGGACATACTTTGATCTTCCTCATGGAAATCAAATATGTATATTC
>CM053773.1:136222434-136254937 GCA_028658325.1 Potorous gilbertii | reverse complement strand
TCCAATAATTCTATGTCTTATTTCTCTAGCTAGACTATTAGCAGGTCCTATTATATAATTAGCACATCTCATCCCCAAGGAGAAAACTAATCATATCAGAACTATAGGCCTATTTGGCATGGAGGGAGAGTAGGGGACCCCTTGTCTTCCCATGTCACCACATGACTGCCACTTCTACTAACCAGAATGGACGACAGCTTCCCATAGGAAACAACCATAATGAAGCTGCAAAAGCAAAGGTAGCCCTAATTTATTTATCCATTTATTTGCTAATTCTTTTAACCAACACAAATTATATACAAGATAATGCTTGGGAGGACAGTGTTATATAGTGGAAAGAATCCTACAGAAGAGGAAAGTTCAACTGTAATCTCTGATTCCCTTTCCATCTATGTCCCTGGGAAAGTACATAACTTTTCTAAACTTTAACTTTTCTACCTATAATATAGACATAGGTATGCATGGAACACAGGCTGGATCTGCCAGTACACCTGACCCACACACTTTATGTACATATGTGAAAACAGTAATCATAAAATGGGCATACCTGTCACACAGCAGGCTAAATTCTAAAGCTCTATGTAATTATGAACTATACTAATATTATTAACCATTGAAGATAAAAAGTAAATGTGACAAATTGTCTCATCTCTGACAACAAAAAAATTAAGAGAAACAAGACATACACATATGAAATACAGAAGTAATGACAGAAGACAATATTTAATTTGATGTCAAACAGTGATACAGATTGTAAGGTCTATAGGTTAAGAGGATAAGGACCATATCCTTGATTTCATCAGCATAGGAACCTCCCATGCAAGGAGACACCTTCCACAAATGAAGATTGGTACCTCTTCCGAGATTTAGAGTCTTAGAGAATGGTCTAGAGAACTAGTTCAAATAGAAGGACCCCTTTGGGCCACATACTGATTTAGAAAACCATACTTTTAAAATAATGTGGAATTGTATTTTTATTTATTTTATTAAATATTTCCCAATTTATATTTTAATCTGGTTCACAGCAGCACTGGGGAGTTTTGGGGGTCAGGCCTGTAGGCTACAAATATAACTCTGGCCTGAATGACTTGCCCAGGATCATACTTACAGTATATGTTACAGGTGGTACCCACATGGCAAGCTACCTCTGTAAGTAGGACTGTAAAAGTTAAGAAAGGTGGGGAAAAGAACTATATAATCTCCAGCAGTAGAGAAGGGAGAACCTAAGTTTGACCTTCAGTGGTGAGTCAGATTTCCAAATTTGAAAGGAAGTAAATCCTGAGCTACCAAGATTTCTTGGATTCCCCATGGGCTGTCCTTAGCTAAGCATGTTTTGTTGAATCCAGCACTGCACCTGGTTTCTGGTCTTAGAATTTCCTTTAAGCTCTCTGTGCCTCAGTTTCCTCCTCTGTAACATGTAGCATCTTGGGCTCAGAGAATCTTGGTTTAGAGTTGAAATGGCCTTTAGGGATCATCCACTCTCCTGCCCATCCCATTTGACAAATAAGAAAACAGCCTCAGGGAGGTTAAGTCAAGGTTGTTAAGACTTAACCAAGGTCAAAGAAAGAAGTTCTTGACATAAAGGATCTCTAGGTTTCTTTCCTGCATTAGCTGATATTTAATGATTTGAAGGTCTTAAAGAGCAGATGAGGAAAGTCCACTATGCTGTGACAAAAAGCATCTCCTATCTTGTTAACACTGAAGTTCAGTTTTAAGAACTTGCAAATGAGTAGATTGCAGCTATGAGTATACTTAAGATTGTATGCAGCATGTGAAAAACTCAAGTAATACCTTTGATGTCTTGCTAATAATCTCCATCTAGATCCATATCAAAGGATCTAAAAGTATGTCTTTGGAAGAGGAAGCCATGATCTATATTAAGAGATGCCTGTTAGCATGGTCCAAGAAACTCTTTTCTGACAACAGCATGCTTTCTATTATGACTGTCGACCACAGTTGTGGATTTCACTTTTCCCTGAAGGAATGATCATGCAGATTTCAGTATGCCAATGACCTGAACCACATTTTCTACAAGTCTTCAAGAATTAATGTAGCAGCCCACACATGGTAGAATATTCTACCAATTTGAGAAGAAAGAGTAAAGAAAAGCGTAACAGGTCTGCTGAATTAAGATTAAGTTAGGTATCTGGCACTATATATTTGGAGAGTATTCTTACTGAGTTCCCAAAAGAATGGAATCTTAATTATTGTTTCTGTATTGTTGCTGTTGTTTTTAAAGGGTGTAACTGTTCTCTTATTTTTTTTTTAGCAGTTGAATTGCCTTGGGAAATATTCTTATTGCTACTGTTGCTATATTCCATTTTATAGTCCTGAATAGACATTTCACAATGCTGGATTTTAATAAGCTGAGAGTTGTTTTTATTAAAGTTGACTGTAGCCCAAACTATAATACTATAATGGACAATAGGTATAATTCATTCTGTTAAAAACTACCTCTGTATGTGCTGGGAATAAGTATGGGCACATTTAGGAATACCACATGCTCAGTATTGGCTCAGAGTGGCAGGTCTGCCTCCACAGAGAACTGAACTGCAGCAGTTCAGATATTTGGTCCTGTCATTGCTGCAAAACTCTGGTTACTCCTTCCATTGGAGTGTGGACTGTGGTGGTGGTGGTGGTGGTGGTAGTAGCTATTATGGTCACTGAAGGCCATGGACCTGGCCTGTGGAGAGCATCTAGTACATATATAATTCATAAGTGGAATAAAATAGAGAATGAAAGAAGTAGAGAGTGGGCTAGGCAATGTTCAAGGAGACATTTGAGGAAAGAAATAATTCTCAGCTGGAGAAGGGAGTACAATGGTGCCATGCAGTCCAGTTCCATTAAAATAGGCTTCAAATACTCACATATATCAATAAAAATGAAAGTGACTCCCCCCAAAATCTAAAATGGGGGCAGAGAGAGAGGTACACACAAATAAGTGGAATAAAAGAGAGAATGAAAGAAGTAGAGAGGAGTGGGCTAGGCAATGTTCAAGGAGACATTTGAGGAAAGAGAAATAATTCTCAGCTGGAGAAGGGAGTACAATGGTGCCATGCAGTCCAGTTCCATTAAAATAGGCTTCAAAACTCACTGTGTGCAAGTTGGTGTGACAGATTATGGTGAAACAGGGAAGAAAATAGGTACAGTTTTGACCCTTCAGAAATTTAGGATTAATAAGACACATACACATATAACTACGATATAAAGTAATAAATACGTCGAGGGCAAAGAGGAGTTAAGGAAGATTATACTAAGAAAAATGAAAATGAAAAAATCACCTCCAGCTAGTTAGGATTAGTGAGGACTTCATGGAAAAAGTCTCTCTATAAATGTGTAGAGATGGGAAGTAACAAGATACCCACTTGTCATCCAGGTGACTTATGGAGGACACAGAAGGGGAGGAGAGGGTTATGGAATTAGAATTTTAGGTTGATAAAATTATGGAAGGCTTTAAACACCAGGCTAAACAATCAAATAAGTAAATTAATAAAATGCATGTTATTGGTGTTATCGCTAATATTACTGCTACTTATGGCAACTGTGATAACATCATGACTAGTTGCCTAAAAGTTGCATGCAGAATCACAAAACATCAGAGCGGGGATGGACATTACAAATCCTCTGAAGCCCAAACAAGTAAGAGATGCCCATTACCCAAGACAGCAAAGCTCCTGAAGGATGGAACTGTAACTAGAACTCAGATTTGCAAAGGCTAAATTTAATAAAACTCTTCCTGTCTTGTCATAGTTTCTACTCCATTAGTTCCTGAATGCCTCTTGAAAACCCCTTATGGATCTAAATGTCTTGCCTACAGGCTATCACTAGTGCCTGAAATGTTACCAAGAAAGCTCCTTTTTTTTTTGAGGAAAGGTGTTATCTCTGGTAGAATATAAATACTCCCTGGGAAGTATGACTCACAGTCATTGCTGATCAGAGGAACCCCCCGCTAAAGTCCTGCTCTGATGGCTCATCATGAGTGGAGGTGATCCAAAGATCTTTGTCAGATTCTGCAAAGGTGAACAGATTTTAAATACCGACAGATAATAGACAGTGTGTCTGTTCTCTGAGGACTTGCACAGTGCACCGTCTGGAAGCAGGGGTGGGTGAATCCAAATTCAGTCAAAGGGTCACACTTGGGGACCTACAGGGCCTCAAGGCCACAGGTTCCCCACCCTTGGTATCAATAGATACTGGCTACCAGGATCAAATGAGGTGATAACTGTAAAGCACTTAGCACAGTGCAAGGCACACAGTAGGCACTTAATACAAGCTTGTTTCTTTCCCTCTTTCTTAACCAGGTGCTGAACTTTTTTTTTGGCTGTAGCATCTCAAGAAAGAGATACACAAAACAAAACAAAATCTCAAAAACAAAAAGAAAAAATGAGCCCTCAGTCCACTATGCCCTTTGCTTCTGCAGGGACAATGATGAAGTAATAGAAAAGCAAAGCAGAAGGTGAAAAGAATCACACAATTCTATTAACATTACCCTAACCCCAAAATAGATAAAATGAGATGTAGAAGGATAGGAATCCAAAGTGGTAGGGGTAGTCAGGAGAATTTTAGTTAAGGAAGGCAAGAGAGAGAGAGAGAGAGAGAGAGAGAGAGAGAGAGAGAGAGAGAGAGAGACAGAGACAGAGACAGAGACATGGAGACAGAAAGAGACAGAGACAGAAACAGAGAGAGAGAAACACTGACAGAGATATGGAGAGAACCAAAGGAGGCATAGAAACACAGATTTAAAACTGGAAGAGACCTTAAAATCTATCTATCTGGTCCAAACACATTTTATAGATGAAGTAACTGAGGTTGTGAGAAATTAAATGATTTAATTTAGGTATTAAATGTCAGAGGCAGGATTTGAGCCCAGTTACTTTGATTTGAAATCCAGTTTTCTTTCTACTGACCACACTGCACAAGTCAAAACCAAGGGAGGTAGGTCTAGAGAATTCCTTCCACTCCTATCGGGCTACCGGGGAATAACAAAAGGTTGGCGTAAATGAGGAAGAGTGCCATGAAGGATCAACAGGACACTAAAAGGGAAGGGGGAGGCACCAAAGACATATTAACGTTTTTTACAGTTTCTCATAACACTGTCACTTGTTCACCCATGCTGGCTTGTTGTCCAACAATATATGTGTGTGTATTTGTGTGTGGGGGTGTGTATGTGTGTGCATCTTTGTGTGTGTAGTTTAGCAAGACCATAAAATGAAATAAAAAGACATGCTAACCTTCATCCCAATTGGTATTACCTCAAGGTACCAGTTGACTCAGTTTGAATTAATACCAATCTAAAATATTCTGCAAAGTGTATTAACTACAGCCTTTGGACCATGAGCGGAAGGGCATTTTCAATATGTGCTTCCTGGGTCCTTTTCCTTTTCAATTACAAGGAAGATGACAACTTCACAATCCCTGTTAATACAGAAAGTCAAAATGGTGGCTACTTATTTATATGAAGGAAATTGATCATTGTTTTATAGTCTTATAAACAGATTGGCAGATTCATTTTTAAAAGCACCAGTTCTATTGTACACATTTCAGTCATTGCCAAGTGATCCATCTTCAACTTGTGAGTCCAATACACAATCAAAGTAAGCGATTCATCTACTATAAAGTTGCAGATAAAATGTTTGTAGACATTATTATTACAGGACTTCCATGCTATTAGTATTCTCCCAGGAATCAATTTGAAAAGTTGTGCCATAATAAAAAAATAGCTGGAGTCTATTTTCCTACTGCTTCTATTTTATTATACTGCATGAAATATGGCTTTATTGGCTATAGTATTACTAGGAGTAAAATATACTGGATGCTGAAAAATTCTGTCACTTTGTATTAGCTGTAAATTATCGACTAGTATAAACCCTAATTTCATTTGTCACATTCTGTTGCATTGCCGCTCTTCCTTGTTCCCATTCTGTCATTCTGGCAGGCCCACTCTGCCCCAGGTATCACGGCATCGCCATCTGCACCCGACATCTGTCTCTCTATTGATCACACGGGTTTAGCACTTGATCAAACAGAGCACAACAGAATACATCTCTTTTTGCAATGCTGCCAATGCCAACTGCTGCATGAAATCTACTACAAAATCATTCTTTCACCTAGCTCTCAAACTGCATTAGAGTTGTTCTCCTTTGCTATATAACTGAGTCCTTTTTCTTCTTTTAATCTTGTTCGGGATATGGAATAAAATTTTGTGTAACCAGAAACACCCCTCCACACCTTTAATACAAATGGAAAAAAAATGACAGTGCTTGAACATTAAATAAGTAGTCAAATTCAATGCAAAATAGGTTAAATCCCTAATATTTAAAGCAACTAGCTTACTCAGAAAGGATTAGGGCAGCCCACAGAAAAGAACAGGCAATGTCAATGAAATGGAATCTCAGCTAAAAGAAATCTAAGTGGTCAGAAGCAGTGCCATGGGGAACTGTTGGCACAGGTGTTAATGGGGGCTTTAGGGGCCTATCTGTATGAAAGCAATTGTTCCTACCATAGTAATTCAGGCAGTTCCTGGATATTTATCAATATGGAGACAAAGCAAATGGATGAGTGACTGGGTTTTTCACTTCTCCATCGGCTGTTTTGGTATTGCGGAGATATAGCCTTGGAGAAATCACATCTAGGGGAAAGTAATTTCCTCACATTGACAAACATAGCATTCAAGCAGGTTATAACCACCAATGTTTCACCCTTGCATGGGTATCCCCTGAGACATCTGTGGAAGCAATAGCAGAGTTTTGGTTAACTGCACAGAAGACGGTGTGTTTTCTAAAAAGACTTAAAGGGTTTCTACCCAGTGACTCTCATTCATGCTAAGGTAGGACCCTGGGCATTGCTATGAAAACCTATGCCAAGGTGTTGTAATAAACAGTCAGCACAATGGAAAGATAAGGATACAGGGGACTAAGCGAGAAGAGGAAAAGCCAGAACTGGAGCCCTTTTAGTCCTGAGATATACAATAGTGGGATTATGGCATGTAGTTATTTCTGTTCTCACATTTCCAGACTTTCCACAGCGAGACCAATTGTTTCCAGGGAGCATATTGCACATTTGCTGTGTAAACAAACAAATAAAAAAATACTCTTAAATTTCTACAACAAATAGCTATATCACATTTAAAAACTATTCAATGCCGTGCAAGCCAGAGGTTGAATATTTTATTTACGCCATTACAAATTACACCGGCCAGAGGTGCGGGGAACAAAAAAGAGATCTGGTGTTTGAAATGATCAGTTTTTAAAATTTTAACTCGAATCCTGATGGTTATAAGATTAGTGGCTCCTGTTTCGATTGATAGTATTAGTTACAATGTAGGAATTAGACTGGAATCAAGCGATGTATTATTCATAAGATTTTTTTTTTGTAGCCAAATACATTAGAGTATATAGTTGTACCAACAAATTAATATTTTAGAGCTAATTGAAACTGTTCTCCCTATAAAGATTAAGCTTCTTCTACCCTACACACTTCAGTCATTAAAATAACACTTTTAATGCCTTGTCTAAATGATGTCTCCCATTAATGCAAAGCTATATTAAAGCACTCAAATGGCCAGTTCTTTTGTAATGCATTCTATACGATCAGACATTGGGTCAGAGCTGGGCAGTGTGTATGAAGTGGTATCAAGTGGAAGCTAATTAAAATATATTCTCTATAGAACTTCGCAGAAAAAAGAGACCAATCATCATCAGAAGGTGGTCTGAAAATGTCATTTCAGAAAAAAGCTTATAGCATGCTTCCTTTTCGTTGCGTAGTCACAAAGGCTTCCTGACATGCCCAGTACATCAGCTGCCAAACACTTCAGTTGTGTTTTGACATGTGATGTAAACCTTTATGAGATCCTCCTCCAAATGCTTCCCCAAAATGCACAATTTTAATGTCATTAAAGACTTAAGGTTTCTGATCAGGAAAAACTGTTTCAAACATTTTGTGCTTTTGCCCCTCTCTAGAGATAAACTAATTAGTTTTAAGCTGTGGAGCTGATCTTCCTTTGGATCAGTCCTGCACACACAAATATGGCTTAGATTCCCCCTCCTAACACAAAACCAAAGAAACTACTAAAGGTTTACAGGCTCCTTCCTCCACTACAAATGTTCTTCTAATGATAATTACTTGAGACTTTCCCAGTCCAGGTCGCCTTGTGGAAGTTACATTAGGACCAATAAATGATAATCAAGTTTTACTTTCTGTTATTCCTATAGATGATCCCTGTGATAGATCAACAGATCCATAAATAATTTGCCACTTTCAATCAGAAAAGGTAGTTAACATGGCAGTATTCATGCACTTATATAATTCATCTTTCTTTGTGCTACTTTTTTTTAGAAATTAACTTCTAGCTAAAATATTGTCATAGACCAAAGAACCTGTCATCTCTAGAAATTAGAACTTGAAGACAAAGCCCTTGTGCCAAGTTTTTTTCTTTCTTTCCTTTCTTTTTCAAAATTATTTTTACCTTTACTTATGTAATTTCATCTTCAGCTTTTCATCTCTGGATGGAATGATGTCATTTCTCTGACTGAGTTTACTAACCCCTGCTGTCTGGATTAAAGCTAAAGTTTATGAATAAAGTTTATGAATATTCAGACCACATGACTTCTGGCACTCTGAAAACTTCAATATAAAGGACCCACGATATTTTTCACAAAGCCAGTCAAAGTTTTTCTGGTCAGCTACAAAATTAATGGTTAAATTTCTGCAAATGATCTTTATGCATTTCAATTCACAGAAATGAAGCATGCTAGATTTAAATCTATGCCTGAGAGTAATTTTCCTTCTTCTCTACTTTTGGGTTAAATTGTGCTTTGGATATACTCCTAACACTAAAGCATCTTCATCATCATCTTCATCATCATCACCATCATCTTCATCATCATCATCTTCATCATCATCATCATCATCTTCATCATCATCATCATCTTCATCATCATCACCATCATCTTCATCATCATCATCTTCATCATCATCATCATCATCTTCATCATCATCATCATCTTCATCATCATCATCATCATCATTTTCTTTTTTGACTTGTTCTTTACAGTCTACACAGCATATTCAGTCTTATGAGGATAAATTTGGGATTACAACTGCAAGTAGTTGAGTGACATGGTGTACTGAATCTTATAGTATATATTTATTATATACCAGTATCTCTTTTACAGAATCAAAATGATTCCTAGAGCAATAGAAATTCGGACTATATAATTCATTACTAAACATCAACATTATGAGAATTTGGCCATCAAATCCAACACAATTTATTTCAACAGCCTCTTTAGGCTTAGTTGAGGATACTATCTGAATATTTCTAAGCAGTCTGTATGAACCGATATGACAGTATTCTTATTTGTATTAATGTGATGGGTAGCATGGAATAGTAGATAAGGAGTCTTTTAGTCAGAAAGACCTAGTTTCAAATCCTCTCTTTATCCCATGTAAACTATGACCTTGGACAAGTCATTTCAATTCTCAAGTATCCCAGAAAATTCTCTAAGACTGCAAATTATAGACCAGTAGTAGAAATACATTGGTGGAAAGAGTAGAAATGAAGAAATGCCAAATCTCATACTGATGAAATTAGAGATCCAGACTAAAAAAACATACATTAAAATTAGTATTTTGTCCCCAAACCTCAGATTATATTGCAGAAATATGTAATACTAAATTTAACAATAATTATATTGCAATAGAAAATATATAAATATGTTGTTATTGTTACCTTAAATCAGAATATACATACATATACTCACTGATAATCTGTTCATCTTTGTTGAACAATAAAAATATGAGAACCATTCTAATGAGATATCTTCCTCTGAGAAGCACTGGTTCTTATTTATTTATCTATGAGATGTCAAAACTATTTTCATGATGTTTATTAACCATTGTTTCCACTTACAGTATTCTTCCTGAGTGAAATGGAGAGGTATTTCATGGGAAACTATTTTAAACTAAATATTTGACAAGCATGTTTAATTTCAAATTTTAAAACATGCTTGAGGCAAATATTTTAACATTTCATTGTAGCCCTAATCACTTAGATTTTAGAAATTCAAAACACTTTTCAGAGAACCAAATATATTTTCATTTGTCACTTCAATAGATATTTATCAAAGGCCTTTGCTAGGCAAGAGGGAAACCAAGATAGAAAAATAATATTCTCTAACTTCAAGAAGATTCTATTTTATTGCAGAGATAGAAGATTTATACCAGGAATCTGATCTTGAAAAGGAATTAACATATATATTTTGGCAAAATGAAGAATTCTGATAGAAATCCGCTTGGAACAATTTTTTTGAGGTAGAAAGGTATTTTAAAGTCTCAAAGAGTTGAAATAAGCTACTCATAAAGGTGCTCTGCATAGAACTCATGATGGGGTTTCTATGGTCTATAACCTCCAAATGTTAAAAGTCAGATTATCTTGCCATGTAACCCATCATCACAAGTGAAACCTGTGATCTCTTGAACCTAAGATTTAAAATTGCCAGCATATTATTATGTATTACTAAAGTTACTTGTCAGAGTGAAAATTATAGCTAATCTCAGGCATTCCTGTACACCCTTTGTTTGGTTTGCTAATGAGTACCTGCAGCACTATAACATGCTCTTCTGGGTTGGCCTTGGCTTTTGAGGTTGGACAGGCTCACGTATGTAAGAGAGAGCCCCTAAAACATGCAATTATTGATATACTTTCTTAAGCCTTAAATTATTTGTTTGATTCACTCATAGAAGCCTTGAAAGATTTTGCATTCTTTTTATAACATGAAAAAATTCCACTAAGTGTTTTGTAAATTTTCTATGGACTGAATGTTAAAATGGTACTGTAAGGGACTGAACTTTCTAAAGATCTGAAATTTTAGACATATAGATTGCTTAAATATTTGAATATAACTAGAAATATATTTATATCTATGTAATGATATATGTGTAATATATCTAATATCTAATGATACATAGGTAAGATAGAAATGATAGTTATACAGATACAAACCTGGTAGTATGTAATAAACAGATAAATGAACATAGAAGGTTCAACACTGGAAACAGGAAGGATAAAACAGTAATGATGAAATGCAGGTATAATGTGAGCTCTGGAACTAATTTCTAAGTTTCTCAAATCACTTTAATTATTAATAAAATATTAATGCTACCGACATTATTTTACACTGCTGTTTGAATAAAAAATTAAGCACTGCTTAAAAGTGTTATGCTGAAAAAGAAAGAAAACGTAGCCAGGTTTTAAAATATGCACATAGTCACTACACATAACCAACTGTTTCCTGCTTATGACAAAGGAATATATAATCCATTGATCTGGCGAGAGGGCACCTGCCTTTGCAGTCGACTCTGTATCAGTGATCCCTGAACCCTCATTATTTTTCCTCAATTAAAGTTCATAGTCTCCGAAAGTCTGTGCTGAGCAGATGTACAACTGTTCTTGACAACAGAACACAGAAGAATCACAAATTTAGAAAACTACTGCCATTGCATAAACCTGTGAATTGCATCATTTGTTGAGGGTAAGATACATTACAAACAATATGTCTCTTTTATAGGGCTGCTAAGCCAGCACATTACAGTGAAAAATATTAAAGTTCAAAAACTGTCACATAAGCCAAGCATTACAAATGCCGTCATATGCTTTTTATGATTCAAATAATGGTCACTGAAATGAAAAAAAAGTAAAATCTTGAGTGGGATGTAATGTAAAAAAATGTCATATTTAGTCAAAATTAAACAAAATTGGAAGTAGAAGCGAAACTAGGCTAGAGGCAAAGCTCTTTAGAGAGGTACAAAATATAATAACTAATACATTACAAAAATATGGATTCAATGGAAGGTAGCTTCATTTTCGTCTTTTGCATAATTCCAGAATCCAGGGGGCATTGATTGTTAGGGCAAAGCTAATTGAAAGGCGAATACAGCAAGAACTAAATTTCAAAATTAACTGTAAGGACCAATTAGCAAAAGACTGAGCTCAAATGCTACAGTTTCATCTATTAAAAAAGGGACATAAAAATAGGTTCTAGTGCCCATAAACCTCCCTTTGTACTTAGGAAAATGAGGCAAGGAGGTTAGAAAGCAGGGAGGGGCTCATTTCCATTTTATTTTTAATATGCTATCCCCATAAGAAACTGAAAAACAAATTTTGTGGAAAGTATGTGGGGGTCCCTTTGCTATGATTGCAACAATAATTCTGCCTCCACAGTACATACTCTAAAGGCTGTAGCAGACTGTAAGTCTTTAGGTCAGAGTTTGTGCTGGAAGCATCAGTGGCTACACCTGTCACGTCAGTTTTCCCGGGAAGACTGTGCTATTGTTTAATGCTATAATGTGCATTTGCTACAGTCTCACTTCTGTCACCGACATAGAAGGGACATTATCTAGCCATTAACAGAAATTTTTAATCACGTCCCTTTTCTAACCTCCAATCTATCTCTTTTCATTTAATTTTTTGAATTGCATATTATCAAATATATATGATTACAAATATATAAACATAATCCTTCATATAATTATATTAACACCCATATATATATATATATATATATATATATATATATATATATAATATATATGTATACATATATATTTCCAACTCCCAAGACTTGTCAGCAAGTTCATCCCTCCTGTGAAAGCCATAACAGAACTTGGAAAAGTACAAATGAAGTAGGTTTGCACTTCTAGGTAGTAATATTAGTATTGAAAGTGTACTGGTTACATTGTGAGATCGTTGATAGAGCCTATTTTGCTAAGTCTTTCACTATTATTGATTTCTGTTTTGTATTACAAATATTTTGAGGAAAACAAATATAGGTAGACTAGCCTGTGGCTCAATTAAAACTACTCCTTCTGAATTGATAATTCAATTTTAAAAAGTCTGATGCAAACATAAGCACTTCTGGATGTAATGTTAATATCTATTAGAAAACAGAAATCTCCTTAACCAGGAGCTTTGCCCTGGGGTTAATATTCCTTGTGAAATTACACTTTCTACATTCTATAAAACCCCAGCTGAATTTCTGACACTCATCCTTACAATGGCCAAGCTGTTTAGATGGACTTATTTCCCTCTAGTAAAAAAGCACTCTTTTTTGTAGCCATTGATTCTCCCTGTCAAACAACTTTCAGCATCACACACTGCCCAATGAGCTGCTGACAAAAGCATTTTGTATACAATGGCTGGGCTCACATCATCACCTTACGTCAAGGCAACTTGCCTATCGGTATTTTATAAAGGCATGAGCCCTAATCTCTGTAGCTTTCCAAGAAATTATGCTGAATTTGAAATCAGATACATAAAACATTCTATGCTCCACTAAAGTTCTGAACATTTTTCTCACTATGACCTCATGTTCAGAGTTTTAATTTTTTCATAATAATAAGCCTGTTTTTAAAAAAGCAGCTGCCTATATAGTTAGTCATACTATTTGCCCCACATGGAATTTTCCTACTCAGTGCATTACCAAACATCTGCTTCTAGGAAAAAAAACACACACACACACACACGGAAGTAATCTCAGTACATATGGTATAGGCACAAAATTTAGCTGAAACAGAAACTAAACACGTACTAAATTAAAAAATTTGGCTACTATACCCATTAATCTATTAGTGACAAATTACTGCGATCCATGTGAAATTGATGCACATTCATTTCTCCTGATGAGAACTGAAGTGGTCTTCTTTATGTAGTATCACAAATATTCACTTTAAAGAATTACATGCTGCATCTGGAGAATCTTTCTGGATATCTCCTTTTCTTATACACTCTTGGCCAAGTGTTGCTCTCACTGATCTTCCACCTAGATTATTTTAAAATGAGGATTCTTATACTTCACAAAGTTGTTAAATGAGATGTGTGCAAAGCTCTTGGAAGTCCTTAAAGTGCTACATAAATTTGAGTTTTGATTATTAGTAAGAATAGTATCAGAGAATCATAGATTTAAAGTTAGTAGGAGTAGTGTCAAAGAGTCATACATTCAAAGCTCAAAGAGATATTGAAGGCTGCCTAGCCTTTCATTTTACAGATGAAGAAACTGAGGCAGAGAGGTTCAATAACTTGTCCAAGGTAATGGCAATAGTAGTGGTAGCAATAGTAATAGTAGTATTTTAAATATTTTTTTGGAAGAAAGCACTTTGTTTATTGGAATTATTGTTTAAAGAAATATTTGTCTGTTCTCAAAGCTATATTCTGGGATGGTGTGTCTGTCAGGGAATTGTTTCTGGTGTAAGCAATGATGCTAATGATGGTCACCATGATGAGAACTAGAATTTATAGCACTTTAAAATTTTGCAAACACTTTGTAAATATTATCTCCTTTTATCTTCACAACAACTCTGGAAGGCAGGGGCTCTTATGGGGAAGACTACAGGGAAACAAGCTGACAGAGGTCAAGTGACTTGCTCAGGGTTCACATAAAGAAATTATCAGAGATTTGATTTGAATTCAGGTCTTCCTGACTTGGTCCAATCCTCATTTTCTTGGAATGTCATGGAAATTAGGAATCTAACTTTTTCTAGATTACTGATATATATCCAAACCTCCTAGACAGTGCCTTTCTTATATTTTTTATTTTCACTATAAAAGATTTTATTGTATTTCTTATAGTCACAGTATCTCAGTTCTCTAATATCTCCATTCTGAAGTCTACTTTTGCCAAATTAGTAATCTCAACCTTGTTGCTGGAATGAATTCCTATTAGGGAAACAGACTAAAGGATCATGAATTAATGGAGAAAAAATGTTGTTGCCAAAATAATGGTCCCAAGATTCTGGATAAGAACAATTCATTGTCAGCCATGCTGGTGTCCAGCATACGAGTGCACACACTCTGAGGTCTGTCTCTAATTTTTTCACTGGGATTTAATGAGAAAGAAAATATATGTTCATGCCATTAAAAACCATTTCCTTATATGATGAAATTTTTAGTGTCTTTGAAATTGAATTAATCCTTTTGACTCAGTCCCCAAATCTAGCTCTGTTAACTGTATCAGTGCATCATATTGTATTACTGTAAGTGCAAAGTGCTCACATGACTACTAAAGCAGATGAAGGTGTTGCTTGCTGCCCGTACAGTACTTAAAACCATCAAGACCCTCAAAATGACTTCAAAGAACCAGAAACCTAAATCATTTTTTTCACGAGTCTTGTAATTGGAAAAGCCCCATTCATTAGAATGAGGTGAACCCTCTGCCAGGCAAGAATGAGATGAAGCAACAGCCAATTTACCTTTCAAGATACTCAGAAAACCCCCCAACATTTTATGTTTGCTACAAAAGAAAAAGGATGTTTCACTTCTTAAGGGTCTTGGTTATAAATACAAGGGAGTACAGGCCCATAAATGATTCAGTTATGCTTTAATAGTTCTTAATAAATCAAGATTGCATATTAAAGAATACATTGACATTCTAAACCTTAGCATAATATTTAATTAACAAAACCACTGCTGTCTCTTCTATTTTGATCTCAAAATTACTGAGTGTAGTCTGGTGCCTTTCTCACAATGAACAGACTTATTTTAAACCACTCAACACCTACCTAAGAAATACAGAGTAGTCTATTCAGAAAAAAAAAATTAAATCAAGTCAGTATAAAATCATGACATGAAAGCTTATATATTCTTCCAGAAATAGTTGTCTATCCTTAAGGAAATATTCTATTTCTGAATTGCTTCTTGCCATCTTTTGCATTTGCAAGCAAGAGAGCTCAAATTGCAGAAGGTAAGTTGGGGGGTATCATCATATGAGTTTTAAAAGGTACATAGCTCAAGGGAAGAAATATGGCTGAAGGACCTCTCTGTGGTCCCCAATGAAAAATATCACTTACCCAAATGATTTACTGATGCCAATGTACCACCTTCTTGAGTCACTTTTAAGCACACTAAGGAGGCTGGTGAGAAGTCACTCATAGGATTCCCTTAAGTCTCACTCTGAAATATTAAATATACCATATATGTGCTCATTCTCCTTCTCCCCTCTCCCCCACTGATTAGAGATTACATGAAACTGATGAAGTGAGACTCATGGAAACCAAATCTATTTCTATTAAGGATGAGCTTGAATTCATTTAAAAATATACAACAAAACACCCCATTTATGACTGTTCAATGTTGATGCATAATGTGAAATTAAGGATTTGCTCAAAAATCCAATCCTTTACACAAGTATTGCCACACCAGTATATTTAACATAGACATTTACATGCTTTGCATTTTAAGTGCCCTAGAAATGCAAGCACTAAGGCTGCACATTTGAGCTGCACCATCAGATGTAATGAGTTATGGTACTATCGGCATGTTGATAAGCTATAGCCCAAAGAAGAACAAGAAGGAAGTATAAAAAATATGGCCAGAGGATGGGATAAAATTATCAGCCAGTGTGTTTTCCTGTTTGGTTTTAATCTACATTTAATTAAATTCTTATCTTCTGTGTACTTATGGTCGCATTTGAATGGCGAGACTGCATTCATTATGAATGGTAAAACTTAACTCAGAGAACATTACATGTGGCTTCCTTAAAAAAGGGAAGAAGAAAAATGCTGTCTTTATTCTTTACACCTCACTCTTACTAAAAAGAGGTTAACTTACTCCTAGGTCAAGTGCTGTCACACTTAACCTTGTGGTTAACTGTTTTGGAAAGTTGGAGTTTAAATAAATTTAATTTTTTTATTATTTGGAAATGTTATTATCAAAAGCTAAGTCGGAATGAAATAGGCAATGGGAAGCAGTGAAGTGCATTAAGAAAATGTCTTCATTCCTAAAAACAGACATGATAACACAAAGTTTTTATTAGTACTGAAAAATGTGTGCATTAGGCTGCATCTTTAATTAGTTAAAACCATTAAAACCCACCTAGACTAAAAAAAAAAGGATGAACAAACAAGGAGGAACAAAGTTCTTCTAAGTATTAATTTATTTTCTCCACTGGAAACTCTCTGCAGAATTCAGATTCTGAACCCTTCTTCTGGAGGAACAACTTCCGCCTTGAGCAAATTTGCAAAAGAATTGCTCAGGATCAACCCTCTACTTGAGACTACTCAGACTGTAGCTAAAACATCTACACCCACCAACACTTCTACTCTTAACAGCTCATTGTACTTTCCTTGCCATTCTAGTTTCATGAAATCATCAAATAATTTATTTAGAAGGGGACTCAGACCATCTAGTTGACTTGATATCTGAACAAGAACCCGTAGACAACATCCCCAACCAACAAGTGATCATTTAACACAAGAGACAGCCTATCACCACTCAGGGTGGCCCTTCTCATTTTTTGACTGTTTTAATGTCAAGAAGATCTCACAGCTATTCAAAATATTGTTTTTATATAAAATCCTTGTGGGGAAGAGTCAATTATTATTTATCCCGATAAGAAATTAGCTCTTATATGTAGTGCTCCATGTGTTGCAAAGTATTTCCTTCACAACCCAGTGAAATTATCATAATATTAATAATCTTAATAAACAACAGTTTTAAGCAACTAAAGCCCCAAAGTCACAGTGCTATTTTAAGCTACTAAAGCTTAAGTTATTTATTGAAGCTTAAAACTGTGCTGTGGCTTTGAAGGTATCTTGTATAGATGATCCCATTTGGACCTTTATAACACCCCTGGAGGTAGGTACTACATTTTTGTTATCCCCATTTGTAGATGAGCAAACCAAGTCTCAGAAATACTGAATGATTTGGTGGTGGTCATATACTTTGTAAACACTGGAGGTGAGTTTTAAAACCTAGATCTTTCTGACTCCAACTTTAGCACTAATTCATTAAGTCATGCTGTGTTGGCAAGGTTTTGACTGGTTATTTGATTTACTGAATCCAAGTCTAATATCTTGTCCAATAATCCAAACCACCACTCACTTTGTTTGCTGAACTAATCAATAAACTCTGCCATTTTTAAAGTTTTCCTTTAGAAAAGTTTTAGGAGTCTTACACATGGTCTAAAACAAACACAAAAAATCAACATATATCATATTTCCTCACTTCTATTTCTTGGACTAAGAAATCTTAACCCCAAGCAAGTTGCTATTCAACTTTAAAAAGTTTACTATTATATCATGAAATCTAAATGACAGCAGTTAGTGTGGATTTTCTTGAAAAAGGTCTTTAGTATCTAGACATTTGGGCATGGCATCATTCTATGACCACTGACCTCTGTACCTGAAAGATACATTAAGTGGCACACAAATGTCCACAGAAAGCAGCTGTTAGAAGTTGTACCTTTCCGAAAATTTATCAATAATAATTAAACCAGAAACTATAAATGCTGGAAAGGAGATTTACTGGATTTATTCCCTTCACTTTTTTTTTCAAGAGTTACTATTTTGAAATAGCTAGTTTGATAGTTTATAAAGACATGAAGGCAAATGTCATTTTCAAGGAGGAGAGTGTTACTGGAACCCAGCTAAGAATCCAGTGCTGATTTAGCAATTGTAGATTTTTATCCTCTTTCTTTTCCTTCTCTTCCCCTTCCTCCTCCTTCTCCTCCCAAGCAATCTCTGTTTGCCTGAAATATTAGCAGGTACTGTAGTAAATGACATTGTACTCTGATGGACTAGCCTTCTGAATGCATCACTCTAAGAACATTTACTGCAGGAGAAGGCAAAGGGAACACTGGTAACTGTTGTTTTGATTAGTTGCTTAAATAGGTTTCCATAAAACACCTATAAGCATGCTCTATGAAAAGGTATGACTATAGCACATATTCTCATATGTGTATTTTAAAGGATATTCATGCACAGATGGTATTCATGCACATTTATGGTAAAAATAGTATCGTGTGAACTGACTTTCTCTGAGGAGTTTAAAACACTTAAGAGAATACTGTTTCTCCCTAGGTGTCTGAGAAGTGACTCATGTACCACTCTGGTGTCTGGCCCAGGAGACTTGAGTGAGTAACTGTACATATCAGGACTTTCTTTGCCAAGCAATGTCAAGCAGAAAAAATGAAGTCAGTCCAAGTTATGTGGGTATGTGTGGTGATGAGTCAGGCTGGAGAACTGACAGAGATGGAGGTGGTTCTATTGTGTCTAATTCTTCATAGCTCCCAGACCCGATAGCTATGTCAGAGTATGGATAGGAAGGATGATTTTCTTTTATCAATGGAAGAATGGTCAAGCAATATTTATAAAATCTTTCTCCCTTACCATGGCATAGAAGGCTATATTCAGAGTAAAAAAAATTTGAGCTCAAGTCTTCAATTTGACATATTGTGGCTATGTAACCCTGGACAAATAATTTGACCTCTCAGGACTCTAGGCAACTTTCTTGGACTATAAATTGCAGAAAAGATATTGACCTGCATTGGTCAAGGAAGTTTGCTCATCTTGGAATCCCCTCTATTAAGGAAGTCACAGATTCAGCACCTAATAATTCTTTACGAGGACTCTCTCTATTTTTATTTGTACATAAAGAGAGTTAGAATGGCAAAGATAGTGGGCAGGTAAGATCAGTACATTTCTAAGTGCCTTATCACTGAGCAAGTTTCATTTTTCATACACTATTTTTATTCATATGTGTACTATTGTATACAGACATTTAAACCATTTCAGGGCTTGATATATTTATTCTTTTAGATTTAGAAATGATCAAAATCAGATTTTTAAGAGGAAAAATATACATGCTCTGTTATCAATAACTTAAAAAACACTCCTCTTTTCCTTAAGGGGAAAATATCCTTTTGAAACATGAAAAAGTATAGAAAAACAAATCTATGAGCACAGAAACCAGTGACGGAGGAGAAAAACAGTCTTGTGGATAATGTGCCCTGAAAACACCCTGACACACATAAATACACAGAGAGAGAGAGAGAGAGAGAGAGAGAGAGAGAGAGCCTATGAGGTAGAGGAGGGCAAAGTATTATATTTATTGTACTTTTATGGTGGAGGCTATAATTCACCAACAGTAAGATTGTCAGTGATGATACCCATCCCCTCATATGGTAGGAGTAATAATGGATATTAGACTCCATGAATCACAGCCACACTGTGCACTCCATTAAGGAGTAATTTCATGCAAACTAAAATTCCCTTGCAATTTGTTTTGACAAAGGCCCTAGGCAACCAAGTTTTCAACTTTTTTAGTATGCTTCCTGGAATATAAAAATGTAAAAAAAAAATGGCAGTTGTCTCCTGTGCATAGATTCATTTAATTATGCTTTGATCTGGCATGTTTGTGCCTAGGATATGGTAGATTGCTAAACATGACTTTGGGAACCTGTTTTCTAAACTCTGACACTCTCAATATTTATGTCAAAATTAGTTGTGTTTTTATGCCACATTGCAGAAACTAGATTCCATTATCAGTCTATCTTACTGTCAAACTGTCTCTTGATTGATAATATACAATTCCTTTTCTACTATTTTGAATAAAATCACTTTCCAAATGCCCATCCTTTTAATATCATTATTCTAGACTGGTGCTTTTGTACAGCTGTGAGTCTTGGGACAAAGAATTAAAGTAAGGATAACTCAGTGGGCAATGGAGAAGAATATAGTGGGTTATGATAGAGATAGACTGATAATGGAATCTAGTTTCATTTATGTAAATCAGAATAGCTGTGGGACCCTGGGCAAGTCACTTAACCCTATTGGCCTCAGTTTCCTCATCTGTAAAATGAACTGGAGAAGGAAATGGCAAACTACTCAGTATCTTTGCCAAGAAAATCCCAAATGGCATCATGAAGAGTCAGACGCAACTGGAAATGACTAAACAGCACTTGAAAATCTCATTCAGAAGTAGATTTGAACTTGTCATGTACCTTTGGCCGCAATAACACATCTTAACTCCCTTCCTTTTACAGTGTTTTGATTGCTATGTCCTAAGATCGTAAAGGGGCTCATCAAATAGTTGGAAATCTCCCTCACCCATTCTCCAAACAAATAGTGAAGTCAGAAGAGTCCATTCCCATATCAAATATCTATTTGGAAAAGACTGAAATTAAGCCAGACATTGCTGTTAAGAAATTATCACCCACTTACTTGCATGTTCTTCTTTGGGCATAGAATATTAACTGCTACAAGTACTTTAGTAGAATTACTGAGATACTTGGAAAACTAATCAATACTAACAAAGAAGAGGCAACATGGTAAAAAAGTGTTGATTTGGAGTCCGAAGGCCTGAGTTCAAATCCTCACTCTGCTGTTTAGTAGTTATTTCATTACCGATCTCAGTTTGCTAATCTCTAAAATGAAATTGGACCCAATGAATTTTGCTTTTCTTCAAGCTTTAAATCCATCACATAAGGAGGACTTCTAAAATTAATGACAGAAGTCTAAATGATCGAAGAGTTTTAAAGCACAAATTTAGTTAAGTATTTGCAGGAAAAAATATAGCTTTTACTATGCTTAGGTTTGAGCAAAAAAAATTCTATGGTAACACCTTGTTTTCTGTCATTATTGGACAACAAACTATGTTATATAAAGTTGAGTTTTCAGATAATGGAGACTCACCATGGTAAGCACCAAAAAGAACTTTTCTTTAACCATTTGTGAATGTACCTTAGGATGCATTACATACTTCAAAAAGGATATTAAAAATAATTTAAACTTCTTGATGTATCTGAGCATTCAAGAAGAACCCAAATTTATAGACTATACTGTGCCTCCAAACTCTCCTCCTTTAGATATATAAAAACTTATTTCAGAAATTTGACCTCTCCCTATTGTCTCCTCCATTAAACTCTTTGGGTTTTGTTCCTTCCACACCAATTTTAGGCCCTACGTTCAAAAAGTTTGATTTTTCCTTTAACTCTTTCGACTTTGTGACAAGAATAATGCTGTGATGGCTGTCTCTTCATTCCCCTTCTGACCGTGCCCCCATGACTCAGCTGCCTGGAAATTCCCTCAGTGTCTGGCAATTTTTCACCCTGGAAGATCCCTCTGCCATGTCAACAAATCTTCTTCCATTGCTGATTCCCTTCCCTAGTACTCCATTTTGAAGATGGGCCCAGATCTGCCATACTTCATTCCCCTCCCAGTTATGTTTCTAACTCTCCACACTTCATCACAATTCAGCCTTTATCACAAATGTGGGCACCTTCTCCCTTTCACCCTTTCCATCTCCTTTTTATTTTGTCTTCCCCTATTAGAATGTAAGCTCTCTGAGGATAGGAAGCATCTTTCTTTTTGCTTGTATCTATATCCCCAGTGACTATCTATTGCACAGTATGCTTAATTAGACACCTAGAGGCTACTTAATGATACAGTGGATAAAAGACTAGGTCTGGAATCAGAAAGACTTGAGTTCATATTTTGCCTCAGACACTTGTTAGATATATGATCCAGGGTAAATCATTTAACTTCTGCTTGCCTCAGTTACTTCACCTATAAAATGAAGGTAACAGTACCTGCCACCTAGGGTTATTAGGAGTATTAAATGAGATGATAATGGTGAAGTATTTAGCATAGTGTCTGGGTCATAGATAGCACTACATAAATGTTTATTATTAATTGTTTTAATCATCTCCTAGGGTTGTTTGAGTATGAAACGAGATACTTGCGAAGCACTCAACAGTACCTAGAACATAGTAGATACTTAATAAAGGATTTTTATGTCCTTCTTTCCTAATAAATGCTTGCTGGACAGAGGGATGTGAAGACTCTCTTTAGTTATGCAGATTATATCCTCTCCTCACAAAGCTACAACTCTAGTCCCGTTCTTTATCATGCCTTACCTGAACAATTACAGTGGCCTCCTAATTATTCCTGCTTTGTCAAGTATCTCCCCTCTTTTAGACTCTTATTCCACATATCCTTGCCAGGTGGTTTTCCTGAAGGTCAGACCATACCCCTCCCGTCCTCAATGTCTCCCTTTGCCTCTGGAATCAAATATAAAATGTCCAGTTTGATGCCCTTTACAAAATGGTGCCGACCCAATTTTTCAGGCTCATTATGCAGACTTCCAGTAACTGTATTCTACAGACCACTCAAAATCTTTTTTCTTGTACCTCATAACATGTC
Source organism: Potorous gilbertii (assembly GCA_028658325.1). Taxonomy (NCBI): domain Eukaryota; kingdom Metazoa; phylum Chordata; class Mammalia; order Diprotodontia; family Potoroidae; genus Potorous; species Potorous gilbertii. Next base: position 136,231,966 of record CM053773.1, on the reverse strand, counting down.
CAATTCCATACTTTTGCAGAGGCAAGATGCCTGAAATATATGACTCACCTTTCCTTAGAATCTCCTACTTCCTTGAAAACCTAGCTCAAGTGCCACCTTCCTCCCTGAAACCTTTCCCAGTACCCCCACTTACTGAAGTCTTTCCTCCCAAAATAACATTTTATTTATTTTACAAATGTTTATTTATAAACATGTTTTCTCCGTAGCTAGATTGTAACAATGTAGACTCTTTAAGGCTATGGATGCTATCTGCTTTATGGTACCACCTTGCCTATCCTCTCAGGGCTTTCAGCGGTGCAAGAGGCTATTTATACCAGGACTGAAACTGACACTAATGTTTTAGTTCCTCTGTCTGCATTGTACATTTTTGGTTTCTCTTTTTGCTCTAAGGATGTCAATGGTCACTTCTCATTAGAGTCAGTGTCTTTAACTCTTACAAGTCTTGCCTTTTACTTCCTTTCCCCAACCCCTGGCCCAATTTATGTCATCTATTCTGTTGTGGACTAGGAAACCAGAAAACAAAAACTATTAATAAATAGAAAAATAGAAAAAAATAGGCTCTAAGTGAGGGCTTGAGGGGCTCTCCTATGAGTAATGAGGTTTATGGCGTGTAGTCAGTAACATCTGCTTTGGCTTCTCAAAGGCCTCCTGTGAGTCCATCAAATTTCTCAAGCTTTTTTTTTCTTTAATTAAAAACAAGATACAATAACGGGCCAAGAGATGTAACATCAATATCTCAAACTTTCACCAGTAAATTCAGTTTTCCTTCTATTTTCTGAATCAAGCTATGAAGGTAAAAGCACCATAGAAAACTGAGGGTTTGAAAAGCCCAAGTTTAGGTATCAGGAGGCCTGAGTTCTAGTCCTATTTCTGTCAGTGTTCCTAAACCACACATCAGTCCTCCGTTCCCTTTTCCATACTCACATGGTATTATTTCTTGCCTCTAAATCAAGAGTCCTCTACTGTTTTTGTGTGGGCCATGGACCCCTTGGACAATCTTGTAAAGACTATGGAACCCCTTCTCCAAAAAATGTTTTCAAATGCATAAAACAAAACACATAAGATTATAAAGAAAACCAATTATAATGATATAATTATCAAAATATAATTTTTCAAAATCAGTTCATGGACCTCAGGTTAAGAATCCCTGTTCTAAATTGTTCTCTGCACCTTCCATTTCCTCTCTCTACAATCTGTACTTCATTCAGCTGCTAAAGCAATCTTCCCAAGGCACAGCTTTATGTCACTCTCCTGTTCAAAATGTACAGGAGCACCCCATTCCGTATAGGATGAAACACAAACTCCAGAGCTGGACATATAAAGTTCATATAAATTATCTTGAACCTGCTTTTCTAATTTTGTTTCATATTACTTCCCTGCTTTCATCATCTATTCCAGATAAACTGGACTATTAGTTATCCTCTGAAGTAAGTATGCCATCTCCCATCTCTAGCCATTTGCACGGGCAATGCTGATGCCTAAAATGTACCACTTCATCATCTGCCTTTTAGAACCCTCTCTTCCTTCAAGACTCAGTATCTCAGGTGCTGCTTTACCTGTTTTGCCTCCCAAACACCTACCCCTCTAGCTGAAAAGTGTTTTCTTTCTCCTCAGATTTTTCTGTCTGATTCTTTCCATCACACCATCACTCCCTAACTAGTTTAGGTGAATATTCCATAACCACAGGCCCTCCACCCCTCTCCATGTCTCCCTCTTCTTCCTCCTTTCTTATTCTCTCTCTCTCTCTCTCTCTCTCTCTCTCAGTGTCTCTTCTGTCTTTGTCTCTCTGTCTATCTGGCCCCTTTATACAAATTCACATACACCAAAATGCAAGCTCATTGAGAACAGGTCCTGTGTGATTACAGATATTTTATCCCTACCACTTGGAGCTTTGTTTTGCCCTTAGAAGGCATTTTTAAAAAATGATAAATTTAATATATATAACTTTGCATATTACTTCACCTCTTTAGATTTAATTTTCTACTTGGTAAAATGAGAAAAGAGTCTTAAACAAAATGAACTTGAAGAAAATTTCAAACTCTTGCATGCTAGTACTCAGACACTAAGTGGTAGAAATAACTGTCGGATCTGAGCCTTTCCTTCCTCTCCTATGCTTCTGTGAAATCACATACTAGCAGCCAGAAATACATGATGCAAAGAAAGTTAGAAAAACACGACAAAAGTTTGAACATTCTACAAATCAGATATTTAACACCTGGCAGTGGCTGAGATAGTAAGATCAACACAAATTAGGAAGAGATATAAACAACTCAGCACCATGATAGAATGTTGGACTTGAATCAGGAAAACCTAGGTTCAGATTTTGCCTTTGACACTCACTAGCCTATGATTGGGAGCAAATCACTTAGCCTCTCCAAGATGCAGTTTTCTCCTCTCTAAAATGAATGGGTCTGATAAAATGGCATCTAAAGTCCCTTCCGGCTCCTAATCCATGTTCCCTCTCGCCCCACTACACTCCTTGCTTTTTCTTCCTTTTCTGAATGTTCCAATTCCTCTCTGCTCTTAGAGAGAGAAATGTGGAAGCTGCATATGTCCATGGCAGTCATGCATGGGGTTGATGAGAAAAAAACCATTGTGTGTCCCCTAATTTTCCCTCAAACTCAAACCATGGTCCTTGGATAACCAGAAACTAGATGAAACAACTAAAAATTTAGTGTTATTTAAAAATGTAGAAAGAATTAATGGTTACAATTCAGTTACCATAAAAATTCATCTCTTATTTTTTTAGAGGGCGGAAGGCAAGGTAATTGGGGTTAAGCAATTTGCTCAAGGTCACACAGCTAGTAAGTGTCAAGTATCTGAGGCAGGATTTGAACTCAGGTCCTCCTGACTCTAGGGCCAGTGCTCTATTCACTGCACACCTGGCTATCTCTAGAGTCCATCTCTTTTAACACTAGTTATGCTATAATAGCTTAAAATCATGAAGTGTCATCATGATGGAACTACCCTAGCATCTCACCAAGAGGACAACAGAAAAATGCATGATGGGTCTAAATGGGCTACAGTAAATCAACAACGGATCTAAAAAGTGGCATAAAAGAAGCTCATCAAAGGTGATACATCACTGGAAAAGGAAGTAGGATAGCAATAAAGAAAATATGAAGGATAATAGATGGGTAGTCTAAGTGTTACATTGCTTTCCATGAAATACTAAAATAATATCATATGGCAGCTAGGTGGTGCAGTTGATAGAGCACCAGTGCAGAAGCCAGAGGACCCGAGTTCAAATCTCACCTCAGACACTCGACATTCATTAGCTATAAGACCTTGGGCAAGTCACTTAACCCCAATTGCCTCATCCTGGGTCATCTCCAGTCATCCTGATGAATATCTGGTCACTGGATTCAGATGGCTCTGGAGGAGAAGTGAGGCTGGTGACCTGCACAACCCTCCCTCACTCAAAACAAAGTCAAGTACAAGTCATGTCATCATTTCTCTGATGGCATGATCTTCTTTGGCAACAAAGGATGAACACACGCAAAAGTACATCATAGAACCAATTTAGATAATTTACTAAAAAAAAATATAGAAGACATAGAGTATGAAAGGATATGTGTGGTGTTCAATGCCTGTATTCCCAATTACCAGACTCCACCTTCTTTGGAGCAATAATGAACACTAATGATTAAAACAATTTATTATGGTGATATTGATAATCTTAGAAATGTTTTGGATGTTCATAAAAATAATATACTCCTCTCTTAAACACAGATCTGACAATTCATATAGCATTTCTGCAAAGAAATCAATTGTCCAGGACCAATAACTTCCTCTTTAATGTACCAGTCAGTCAGCAAGTATTTATTAGTGGCTGGAATTGTGATAAGTACATGCTCAAAAAGGCAAAAAATAATCCCTATCCTCAAAGAGCTCACCATATATTGGAGGAGACATCTTGTAAATAAGCACATATAAAAATTGAAAAGTAAGAGAGGTATATTTTTCCCCAGTCGTAAGCACTGTCCTTCCAAGTGTCTTCTCCAGTACCTTGAGGATGGCCAAACAACAATTATTCATGTTTATATAGTGCCTGAAAATATTTTTGAAAATGCTTTCTTTATGACAGCTCTGTGAGAGGAACAGTACTTTTAGCGTAAGTTTACAGCTAAGGAAACCTATCTAAGAAAGGTTAACTGTCTTGTCAAGTAATACACAGGTAGTAAATGCCACTGTTGCCAGAACTCAAACCAAGTCTTTTAATTTCAGGCTGAGTTCTCTTCCCATTACATTGCATTGATTTTCGGAACTAAAGGCAGGGCAAGAATATAGAGCAAAGAGAAACTCAGCTTGCCTGGAACATAAAGAAGACAAAAAATAGATTTGTTGACATTGTGAAAAGTCTTGAATGACAAGATCAAGAATTTTTAATTTATTTGGAAGACAATGGCATTCAAATTAAGGTTTTGAAGTAGAGTGATTATAGTTAGATCCAATACATTAGGAAAATGACTTGTGCAGTCATTTGAGGGATGGATTGTGAAGAAGATTGACTGCGGGCAGAAAGGCAAGTTAGGAGTTTATCACAATTGTTCACATGAGAAGTAAAGAAGGGCTTGCATTAGGGTGGTTGCAGTGGAAGTAGAAAGTAAGAAATGGAGGGAAGACATATCTGGGATTTAGAATCTATAAGACTTGGCAACTAATTGACTGACAGGTTAGAGGGAATGGGAAAAAGTTCAAGTCATTTCTAAACCCTGGAAATCTGGCTTCTATTTATTTTGCCAAAAAATACATTCTCAAAAGTGAAACGGACCTTCTGGTTATCCAATCCAAAGTCCCTTTTTCAACATTCTTCTTTGATCCTCCTTCATTTCTCTGTAACTTTTGTCACTACGGACCACCCTTTTGTTCTTAAAACACTTTGTCTCTCAGCTTTCGTACTGTTTCCTTTTGAGTCTCAGACACTTTCTTCTATCTGCTAACTTGGCTGTTTTCCTGCTCTCACACTCCTAAATGTAGATATTTACTAACACTTTATCCTGGGTCATTTTTCTTCTCTTTCTCACTTTCTCACTCTCTCACATGTATGCAGATATTATACACATATTTACATGTCATAATGTATATATGCACAAATATATTATATTCATATTAGAATACCAATACATTTAATATAGAGTATATTGTATATAGAGCTATATAATATGAATATAATGAATATAACACATAATAATGACATAATGAATATAAACATGTATGCATGTATATATAGACTCCTATAAATATCATTTCTCACTAGGCAAGCTTATTCACGAAGTCTTTGATAAGGACTTCTATACAGATGATTTCTCAATTTGTATTTCTATTCTGAATATGACTCCTGAGCTACAAACATGCACATCTCACTGTTGGCTACGTATTTCCAATCAGATGATCCACAAACAATTCAAGTTCAACATGAAGAACATTGTAGCATAGATGAAGCAACAATGGATTTGGCATAAAAGGACTCAAGTGTTTAAATCCTTACTCTGAAACTTACTATCTGTGCAATCTTGGACAAAACATATTGTTTCTCTGAGCCTTACTGGCAATTGGTATCGGTAAAATGAGGTGGTTGAACTAATGGTTTCTAAGGATCATTCTAATTCTGAATACACTATTCAAAACAAATCAGTCTTCTCGTAACACTTTGTACCACTTGAAACCTTATCATGTGTGTATTTATGTGTTATCTTTCCTTAATCTTACTGTCATTACTTTTAGACTATCCATAGTTTATCATCTATGTATCCATGTATCTATTTATCTATCTATCTATCTATTTCTGTGTATTCCTCTGTTATCTATCTGCTTGCCTATAGCTATATATCTTGTTTGTATGTAGTTGTTTGCAAGGTATCTTCTTTGTTAGACCCTGAGCTCCTTAAAAGCAGGGCCAGTTTTTTGCCTTTGATTACAGAGAAAAATTGAGATTATTTAGGATGGCATTCAAGACCCTTCATTCTCTGGCCCCAATCTATTTTCTTTATAGTTTTATCTCCCACTACTCATAGATGATATACCCTACTCATTCTAAAGTACTTGCTTCAATAAGCTAGTGGAGGCAGCTCAGTTGTACAGTGGATTGAGTGCTGAGCATAAAGTCAGGAAGATATGATCTCAAATCTGTCCTCAGATACTAGCTGTGTGACCCCCTTTAACCTCTCTTTGCCTCAGTTTCCTCTGTAATAAAATGGGAATAGAGTATCTTGTAGGGAAATCAAATGAGAAAATATTTGTAAAGAGGTTAACATAGTGTCTGGTATATAGTAGGTGCTATGTAAGTGACTTTTCCTTCTTTCCAACCCATAATGTTTTCTAAATAAACCCAAAACTTTTCACTTCCATGCCTTTGCTACTGTTCTCCCTTGTTTTGGGTGTATTTGTCCTTGCTCTGTATCCATATTTGTTGAAATCTTACCCCTATTTTAAGACTTGAGTCAATGAAGTTTTTAATCCTCTCCATTCTAAGCAATGGGACTGTCTTCTCTATTCCCACAGCATTGCTTTCTCACAATACTTAGTATATTCTATTTTGTGTTTCCTATGTACATGACTTAACTTTTGTGCCAGGCTTTGGTGTGCTGTGAGTATTTTGGATATAGAGACCACATTTTGTTCATCTGCCTCCTAGGATCATGCCCTAAACATAGTGAGAATTCAATAAATGTGTGTTGAATTGAATTGGCATTGTACCATTTTTTAGTTAGAGAAATAGGAATATGGATAGGTTGAAGAATTTGCTCAACATAACAACAACAATGAAATAAACAACTCCTTTAGAAGTATCACATAAAGCCTTTCCTGATCCTCTTGAATGCCAGTGCCCATCCCTTCAAGCTCCTTTGTATTTAAATTATTTTGTGTTCATTTCTATTTATTCTCTTTATATATATATATATACTATTTATACTACATATGCATTTATGTATATATGATTCATGTACATATGTGTATACGTACACGTATTAATATTATCTCTCTTTATCCCCTTGTCTCCTTCATCACAATGCCTAAAAAGCTGAGTAAGGACTTGTATTCCCAATGTCTGGCATGGTGCCTGGAAGACAGCAGGCACTTAATAAATGCTTGTTGATTAGCTGATGTATTGAAATGGCAAAGAGTATGTTAAAAAATATTAGGGGCATATGAGGATATTACAACATGAAGCAGAAAAAGTGTGCTGGGATACGTTAACCCAAAACTTGTGTCTGAATCCTGCCTCTGATCCTTACCAGCAGTGATCTTGAGAAAGTCACATTCTGTTTGTGACTTAGTTTTACATCCTTAAAATCAGGGAAGGGAGTGAACTAGATAGTGAGTTTTCCTCTAGCTCTAAATTGATGACATTGAGAAAACAGTTACCAAATCTCTAGGTTATCCTGGCCTCAAGAATTTTATTGCTTATATGACTGAAATTTGTGTTTTTAAACAGATTACAATGAAAATAAAATTAATAAGTTACAACAAACCACTAGATTTTTAGGGAAATTATATAGTTTTGGTAGATGTTTTAACTTTAAAATAGCATCTGTACCGGATTTGTTATTTTTTTGGTAGGGTCTGACTCTTCAGGACCCTTGGCAAAGACACTGGAGTAGTTTGCCATTTTCTTCCCCAGTACTTTTACAGATAAGGGAACTGAGGCAAACAGGGTTAAGTGAATTGCCCAGGGTCACATAGCTAGAAAATAAGTGTCTGAGGCCACATTTGAACTGAGGAAGGTAAGTCTTCTTGACTCCAAGTTCAGCACTCTACCCACTGTGCCACCTAGCTGTCTCTATACTATATTTGAGTGGCTTCTAAAAGCACTGAATGAATTATAAGCTGTAATTTATTCTGTTCCCTTCCTCCAATTCAATGCTAAAGACAGTTTATTGTCTACCTCTATGGTCAGACCAAACAAAAATGTATCTTTTTAACATCAATATTCTTTCAGCAGTGTATATATTGTATCTTGGAATACTCCAATATCCAAAGAATCAGATTTTCCAAAGGACAATGCGAAAATGACTTGTTGGTATAAACAGCTTGAACATACTACCAATGACAAACTATGTGCAAGGAACAATTTGAAAAACGATGCAAGAGGTGCAATAATAGAGGAGATGGTCTTGTCATGTAATGAGACTGAGGGACAATCAATGGAAAACCTATGTGCTGTACTTATAATGTTAACAGAGCTAAAAGAAATCATTCCCCAGCCTCTGGTGTATGAATTGGATCTCCTCTGAAGAATTTTAGGAGGAAATAGAGAGGACTCACACATAATGAGAAGACATGGACAAGTTGTGATCTGTGGATCTGGAGGATCACTCGTACTCAATAAGGTCACTAATTTACTGTATTATTGAAAAATGTTAATAGACTTGGAGCCTAAGGAGCTGGAGTTGAATCCTGACACTGTCATTTACCCCATGTGGATTAGAGCAAAACTTAAGCATCAGTAAGTCTCAGTTTCCTCATTTGTAAATTGAAGCAAGGACTAAAATGACCTTGGACATTCATTCTAGTTCATTAATCCTGTGATTATAGTTTAGCAATTTCATTTTATACAGTGAGCCTGGCTCTCAGTTTTTTCTTCATCAGTTTCTTTATCCTTAATAACATCCTTCTGATTGTATACCATGGCTGGATCATTCCCTTTAAAATGGACATTTTTCTTACGGACTATTGAGTAACCTATTGGAAAAGAGATGGAGGGATCCATTAGCCTGCCTCTTATAAAAATTTTACTGGCATGCTCTGTACAATGCCTTTGTATACCATGTTACCAAGGAAAGAGAGTTATGGGTCTATGGTGCAATGTAGAAATGCTTAATTCATGCAGACAGCTTAAAACTCAGTCACTTCCATTCATAATTCAGGACAGATGATTCTTGTAATTTGGCCTACATATTCATGTTCAAAGATAGGAATGCAAATGACTTCAAAATTTGGTCCTTGGTACTGTGAGTCTGGTAACCTGGGGGGAAAATCATCATGAAAATTCTCTCCTGTCTATTGGCAAAACAGAGATCTACAGTGTCTTTTTAAAAAATCATGACTTAAATATGTAGATATTTTAATTTTCTATTTAACTTTGAAATGGAGCTTTTGGAGGAGGAGGAGATAAAATTCAGTTGTTTTGTCACTAATTAACAGAATGGAATTTGTAAATATTACTTGCAGTGCATCAACTTTAATCAACTTTTAAAATTAAAAACCACCGCAAAAGTCATTTTCAAGAGGAAATAAATCCAGATGTTTTTCTTTTATGCTGAATGAGATTCACAAAAGGAGCTGTGTCATTTCCTTCTTAGAATGTGTGTATTTATTCATATTTGCATGGGATGGATACTGTAAGCTAATCATAAAGTCTCTACTCTTCAGCTACCAACAAATTAAAATCTTGAAAATACATTCTTAAAATATATCAATCAAACTTGTTGCCAGAAGAGTATTTGAAAATGTACATATTGAATATTCATTAAAGTACATATATACATATAAATATTAAAAGAAAATATGAGAAAAGGATTGCTTCTAA